>OX382268.1:20160710-20488177 GCA_947507595.1 Pyralis farinalis | reverse complement strand
TTAGGGATGCCCGATCTGAATCGATCTTTTAGAAGATCGATTCACGGTAATACGATCTGCCGATTTTTTGAATCGATTCGATAGGATGCGATCTTCGCTCAGATCGAATCGTATGCTTGGAAGATCGTATGAAAAAATCGCATCGTTAAAAAACCAAAACAATGCAAACTAAACTGTATTTATATTATGATCTTTGACAAACTCACATTTTAGCGGGTACAAAGGACAAACGATGGAAATTAATAGACGCTTTAAGAATGTTGAAAAAGTGCATCTTCTGGCAATATCAAAAATTTTAGACCCCGATTAAAAAAAAAATATTTTACGGATGCTCAGTCTTGTGCAAAATCACTTAATGATATCACAGATTTGCTAAAAACGACGGACGCCAATAAGGATGCATCAGAGAATGCGCAAAATGTGGTTTTACCCGATGATGACGACAACATTTGGAAGTTTCATAGCCAGTTGGTGTCATAATCGAATCAAAATATTCCAAAAGGACTTGATGACATTTTGAAACAGTACCTTAGAGAACCATTACTGAATAGATAAGCAGACCCAATGACTTATTGGACCACCAGATCTACTATCTGGCCGGACTTAAGCTGTTTGACTTTGAAGTATTTGACGATTGTTGCAACATCTGTCCCTTCAGAACGTCTGTTTTCACTCGCTGGCAACACTTTGACTGATAGCCGTATAGGTTAGATCCAGTTCGTTTGACTAAATTGTTGTTTGTAAAAAGCTTAAATGTGGAGAGTTGGAACCTATAAACATTTTTGTAATATTTTTGTAGCTTACCTAATAAATACAGTTTTACATGCAATGTCACTGTCATTTTATTATTTTTATAAAATTGGGATACGATCTTCCAAGATCGAATGAGATCGATTCAATTCAATACGATTCAGATCGTGGATCGATTCACAGGGTTACGATACATTACGATTCAAAAGATCGATTCAAAGCAAAAGATCGGGCATCCCTACTATGAGTGTCGAACGACGCGCGCACGCGCGTTCTTTGTGCTGTCGAGCTCGAAATTATTGGCGTGCATTCTACGAATAAATGGGTGGATCAACTATTCTTTGCAAAAAACATGTCCCTCCATCAATTAAAAATATTTAACTATGTAAAAATACTAGTTCCACTACCACACACACAAAATGGCGGAATGTCATTGCATCATCCTCAGGCATTAATTGGCACAATTGAGACCGTTAGAGCCATCTATGTTTTATCTATAACTTTTAAAAACAGTAACTTAGCGGACATCTGTTTGGGTATTCGCTTTGGGACACAATTTGTAAATTTTTTTCTGAATAGCAAAATCATGTAAGCCTTCAGAACCCGTTATATACCTTTTCCCATACATTTCGCGGTCATATATGACCACACGGGTTTCGAAGGGCAGGGCAGTTGCCTATGAAGTG
The DNA here is from genome assembly GCA_947507595.1 of Pyralis farinalis. Classification (NCBI taxonomy): domain Eukaryota; kingdom Metazoa; phylum Arthropoda; class Insecta; order Lepidoptera; family Pyralidae; genus Pyralis; species Pyralis farinalis. Next base: position 20,486,741 of record OX382268.1, on the reverse strand, counting down.
GTAACGTCACTCACTCGTATGAACACAAAACCCTCCAGGGATTTGTTATTTGGCTGCAGTTTTCTGTGAGGCAGTAATGTCACTCACTCGCATGAACACAACAACCCTCCAGGAAATTGTTATTTGGCTGCAGTTTTGAGCATATTTTTCGTGATTTAATGAGCGTTTTAGCGGGCAGCTTCAACCTGTTTTTTACAGGGCAGTTTCAAACTTTTGTGTTACAGTATCTTAAAATTTCACTCATCATTTTTCATAACGCGCCTAAAGAACAACTTCAATACAATTTCATAATCATTTAATTTTATTTGAATAAATACATGATTCAGTAAAGCCACGTTTGCATTAATCCTATTTCGACCGTAATTTTTCAAATCACTTAAACAGGTAACATGACGTAGATAATGAAAAAATTGTAGTCAGCTCCTGGTCTATGTACAAAAAATAATTAAGAAAAACTTTGTATTATAGATCCATGATGATTCCCCTACAGGGGAAAATTGTTTTGTATATAGATAGACTATGTATTTTTGACGATTGTATAAATTATAAACGACATCCCTACGTGTTTAAGCTATTATCGTTCGCTCGGGGCTCGAGTCGGCCTACTTATTTGTTTATACTATGCTGGAGTCCCTGGAGTGGGTTACATATTGATGTGACGAGAGTCCAGCTTATATTGGAGCGACTACCGTCTGGCCCTTCTGTTATCTATGGTCTGACCTTTGTAGCTGACGTCTTTCTAGCCTAACTGCAGCTATCCAGATATTTTGACGAATTAAATCGGTAGGAAAATTAAAAGTGAACAAAATAAGCATAATGCATTAGTTATAAAAATATATTTGATAACTTTATCGTTTTAAATATTTTATCAAGAGGAAAAAAAGACTGACTTCATTTGGCATAATATTGACCATCTCGATTTCATAGCGTATTTGAACATTTTTGATTATAATTATATTTGAACAACTATTACTAGTGAAAAGTGATCCCAGGACATTTAAATATTGTATGGCTCCTGCACCACTTCACAACACAACCTATCATGATGATTTTTAGTTGATTTACAGTGATAAAAATGAAAACGTACACAAAGATTTGACATGTGCTCGCTTGCGTGAAAAATGTTCGACTAAACGACGCGTGTACACGACTTTTTTTCGTTGGGTCATTTTCTGAGTGGAGTTACATTTCTTGACTTATTATTTATTCGTAGCGCGCATATTACTTACCTTATTCCTATTTTGTTTGTAAGAATAATATGACACTCGCTCATGAAATATTATTTGTTTTCGTATGCTTCCTAGTGTGGCTCCTGGTAAGTTTTAATGACACAAGTTGGCATTTGTGCAATATACCAGTGATTCTTGACGTTTCAGTGATTTAACAAAATTTCTATCGTATCGTGGACCATTAATTTCGGTTTAACCCGCCGAGGTCCGCAGTTACCGTTATTCAGTATATATGTCATAAGTAAGCGAGTCGAGAGAAAAAGGGCTATATATAAAACGGCCATAAAAAATTTCAAAGCCGAAAATTTTACATTATGACAAGTATTATTTTACAGCGATTTATGTACCTGCATATTCTAAGAATGGCTTTGCTTTGATCACCGGTTAAGAACCACTGATCTAGACGATGCTAAAATAACTTGTGGCGACAATCGATGGCGGATTGAGTGTGGCGACGCTCGATGGTGGACCAAGAAGCGGACGATGATCAAAATTATTGAATTGTGCGGAGATGCAGAGATTCGGAGATGTGGGAGATGCAAAACGATCCACTACTTTTTCTGTCATTGAACCCTGTACGGCACTCAGGTATGCTCGAATAGCCGGAGAAAGCGCTGTGTGGTAGGTGGTGCCCCCCATCGCTGCATGTACCTACGGTTTTTGTCGATGCGCGTCGTAGATAACAGTCCTCGAAACAATGTGCGGATTATCACTTAATTGGCACCCAAAATTGTAATATACTAGATTGGCAAGAGTCGCGACGACCACCCTTCTGGTATATACGTAGGTAACTCCAAACATTGAAAAAGTATGTATGTATATCTTCACGCCAAGTCCCTTGCGGAGTAGGCAGAGAGAACCGAGCGCTATAAGACGCGGTTCTTGCATACTTCACTCGCTTCTGTGACATTCATAGCTCTTCTCATGCATGCTCGCCGGTTCCTGGGACTTCTGACATCACCTTCTGATAAAACACAACCAATTTGGTCATGGTAGGTTAGTCTCGGCCTTCCTCGGCTCCTACATCCTTCCACTTTTGCATTGTATATCTGTTTCGTCATTCTTTCGTCCCGCATTCTTTCTACATGTCTGAACCAACGGAGCATGCCCTTTCCTATCTTAACACCGACACTCTCTTTTAGACCAACTCTTTCTCTCACGTCTTCATTACGACCGCGGTCAGCAAGCGTTATGCCACAAATTTTGCGCAATGCTCTCATCTCGACCGCATTTATTCTACTTTCATGTTCTCTCTGCCATACCCAGCTCTCACTTCCATAAGTTAGCGTTGGAATTAGCACCGCGTTGTGTACAGCGAGCTGTGCCTTCTGGCTTAGATTTCGGCTGCCTAGAAGTTTACCCAACGCTCCATTCACCCTATTCCCGGCACTCACTCGTCTCTCCACATCAGCGGTGTACCTGCCATTGCTGCTTAAGCTAAAAGCACTTCCAAGATATACAATCTCATTCACTTGCTCCAACGCTACATCATCAACCATAATCCTAGTGTTCGTTCTGGTTGTCTCTCTTTCAAATACCATTATCTTGGTTTTCTTCGCATTCTATTGTAAGCCTTTCTTCATACAATCATCTTTCATTGTTGTAACTAGTGTTTGCAGTTCGGATGGTGATTCTGCTATTAATGCCGCATCGTCTGCATAAAGCAGGCAGTTGACCACTGAGTCACCCATTCGCATTCCCACATTCATATTTCTTATTCTCTGAAGACAACATTGAAAAAGTTGGGTGAAATTTGTAAAAAAATAGGGCTGAAAAAGAGATCTGTCGTGAGAGAGTGATAAATTGGGAACGTGACGATATATATACCGTTGTTTCAGTGCACTTACTTCAAAATTGTTTAATAATAATGAGTCACTGCTGTTTACGATCTCCATTTCTATTTCTCTTCTACTCTGGCTTGAGCCTTCACTTACTGATTGGAAGCATGTTATTTGTACCTTAAACAATAAACATTTAAATTACATACTTACATATATATGTAACATATAATCGAATCACGTATATAAAATGGAATAGTGAACTTTTCTATCGCCAAACATACAAAATAAAAATAATAATTTAATTTTCAAACGTTCAAAATGTTTTGCGTAAATTGTTTTATAGAATTTTATATGCAATTTGATCTAACCTGCTTTGCGTGCTTCCGCCACCAATTAGTTCATGCGGCCTAGCGCCGGCCGGCACCCACCCACTACTGTTAGTACTTGGTACATGCCGACGCTGCCATGGCTGCTCCGGTAGTCTCTGCCTCGGCTGCTGCGGTCGTCCGTCATCTGGAACAGAATCCGCATGCCCCCACCACCACCGTCGCTGCCACGACTGGCCTGGTCGTCGCTGCGACACGTGTTTCGCCTCTCCACGAGGCATCATCAGGCGTTGTAGACGTTAATCGTAAGAATAACATGCTACAAGTGACAAATCCATCGCAGTGCCGTCCCTTATATTGAATTGAGGGTGGGGGTGGATGGTGTGAGCGAAAAGATATTTAATAGTGGGGAATGGTTTACGTCAGTCTGTTTGTTCATGAGAGTAATTTTAGAATTTTTATGTTTATTAATTTCTAATTGTTCCCTAATATTTAGTTTTAAACCTTTGTCTATGGTGTGTAAAATTTGATATGTATTAGTGGGGGATAAGTTATGTCCTTTGTCTATAAGATGCTCGGCGAAGTGTGACCTTTCTGGGCGATTGTTTTTATACGCCGATACGTGTTCGTGAAATCGTGTTATAAAGTTACGACCAGTTTGCCCGATATAAACGTGTTCACATTCATCGCAGAACAGCTTATAGACGCCGGATTTTTTATTGGGCGGGATTTTATCTTTAGTGTTACAAAGTGACCTGAGTGAATTATGGGATTTGAGAGCAACATGTATGTTATTTTTTCTAAATATGTGAACTATTTTGTCAGTGATTTTACCCAGGTATGACAAACTCGCAGTGTATTTATTTGTCGAAATATATGGAACCGCGTACAATAGTCTGTTAACGATACTACTCGTCTTTTTACGCAATAATTTTAAGTCAAAACGATTATTCCAAATCTACCATCGATAAATTATTGCGTAAAAAGACGAGTTAATAAACATAAAAATTCTAAAATTACTCTCATGAACAAACAGACTGACGTAAACCATTCCCCACTATTAAATATCTTTTCGCTCACACCATCCACCCCCACCCTCAATTCAATATAAGGGACGGCACTGCGATGGATTTGTCACTTGTAGCATGTTATTCTTACGATTAACGTCTACAACGCCTGATGATGCCTCGTGGAGAGGCGAAACACGTGTCGCAGCGACGACCAGGCCAGTCGTGGCAGCGACGGTGGTGGTGGGGGCATGCGGATTCTGTTCCAGATGACGGACGACCGCAGCAGCCGAGGCAGAGACTACCGGAGCAGCCATGGCAGCGTCGGCATGTACCAAGTACTAACAGTAGTGGGTGGGTGCCGGCCGGCGCTAGGCCGCATGAACTAATTGGTGGCGGAAGCACGCAAAGCAGGTTAGATCAAATTGCATATAGATTTGACTTTCGCAAAGTAACGCCTGAATCTATTAACTATTATAGAATTTTCGCTTTAATCACTCAACAAGTGGCTTAAGGTACGCAGGAACTGAGTCGAGCGGGGTTATAACTAGCTGTTAGACCATTTTTGATCAGAGCGGGAGGGCTAGAGCACGATGGCGTCGTTGCGCGTGTCATTCTAATCGAAAACGGAGGTAAGACAACGTCCACCGCAATTCGTCTATGGATGGGTTTAACTATCTCGGTTTCTCCGTGATGCGGAGGGCACGTTAAGCCGTCGGTCCCGGCTGTTGTCGATAGATGACAGTCGTTAAGCTAAGTCAGTGGCCCTCGGGCAGCTTGAAAACACTGGCCTCCGCCAATCCGCATTTGAGCAGCGTGGTGGAGTATGCTCTAAACCCCTTCTGTTGAAGGGAGACCCGTATCCCTGCAGTGGGATGAGTAAGGGTTGATGTGGTGGTGGTAGATTTATATTTACGGTGTTATTCACAATGACTATACAATCGTCGTAATGGTATCACACAATATTTTTATCAAAATATTTATATATGTATATATATATTATACACCATACATATTTAAATAAATATTTACGAAAAGTTTACCCTAATGAACCGATATATTTTTTTTATTTGGCACTATGTAGTTTGCCCCTGTGGGCCGTTACTACGTCAAAGGGAGGCGGGCGTGAGGCGCAACAGCCTGAAAGAGCAAAAATGCGACTGTTTATGCTTAGGGCGTCGCGGAGCTAAACAATCGAACACGCGGATTCACGGCTGACGGGCCTATGAGGAGAGGCGCCTCGGTGGCTGGGCTACTCGCGGTACCTGGTGTATCGCGCAGAATTTTAATTCAAGAAATATTTTTGACCCTCATTACACCCTTTAAAGGGCGGAATTCTTGAAATCGCTGAAACCACTTTTTTGGAATTTTAATAGAGAGTATCTGTGCAAAGCTTCAAGTCACTAACTTAAAAAAAAACATTTCTACTCCGTACAAGTTGTAAACCCCTTTTTCCTCTAGGGTGTAATGTTTGAAAAACGCTGAAATTACTTTTTTTCACGTCTTTATTGAGAGTATATTTACAGACTAAAGTAGCTCACTTTAAAAAATCAATTTCTTAACAGTTCCACTTTAATTCAAGAAATACTTTTGGCCCCCATTACACCTTTTAAGAGGCGGAATTTTTTAAAACGCTGAAATTACTATTTTTGGATTCTAATAGAGAGTACCTGTACAAAGTTTCAAGTGACTTGATTTGTTCTCATTATTATTAGAAAAGCGATATTATAATATACAAGAATATTTTAATGACGCTATGCAGTAATGAAATAAGGATGACATAAATAAGAATACCCTTTAATATTAAGAATGAAATTATATTGAAATTGTTTATAATAAATAATAATAACTATTGATGTATCTGTAGAATTGCAAACCAATTTATGACTATTCTGTAATAATATAAAAATATTTAACTGTATTAACGCATAATAGGGATTGATGTATAATAACAATGTGAACTGTAATTAACAGACAATATAAAAATTAATTCCTACGCCATTTCTGGCAGAAAATGTTTGCACGATTTTATTTTTTTTTGTTTGTACCAACATTTATACTGTACTATTTTCTAAGGAATAAATGATTCTGATTCTGATACGAGGGTCATTTGAAAAGTTCTTAGCCTAACATGGTTAAAGTCATCGGTTTTTTTATAACTACACTCATTTTGTAGTTACATTATTTAACAACAAGTATGCACAGTTTAGTTTATTCACAGTAACTCACTGTTCGTTTACACGTGATACCGTAAGTCAAGTCAGAGCTATTTTTGAAAATGGATAAAATTGAACATCGTGCAGTGATAAAATACCTGAATTTGAAAGGTTTAACTCCAAAAGCTATACATGAAGACAGGTCTGCTACTTTGGGTGAGTCCGCTCCTTCGTATGCGACTGTTAAAAACTTGGTGGCAGAGGTTAAACGTGGTCGTGAGACCATTCAAGATGAGCGCCGTAGTGGCCGGCCTTCGACTGCTTCCACTGATCAAAACAAAGAAAAAATCTGTGATTTAATTTTATCTGATCGAAGATTGACTGTCGAGGAGATAGCTAAGACTGTAGGCATCTCATCTGAGCGAACACATCATATAATTACTACTGAACTTGGATTCTCTTAGGTGTCTGCGCGGTGGGTACCACGACTGCTTTCAGTGGAACAAAAACGCAACCGACTCACAACTTCTCGCTGTTTAGAGTTATATGAAGCTGACCCAATAGAATTTGTTGAAAGATTTATAACCATGGATGAAACCTGGGTTCACCACAATACACCCGAGACAAAAGAACAGTCGAAACAATGGAAAAGAGCAGGATCGCCCACCCCAAAGAAGGCAAAGGTGGTTTTATCGGCTGGCAAAGTCATGGCATCCGTTTTTTGGGATGCAAAGGGTATAATTCTCGTGGATTATTAAAAAAAGGGTGAAACAATAAACTCCGATTATTATTGCAACCTGTTGCGTCGTTTGAGAGAAGAAATCAAAGAAAAACGTCCAGGTTTATTGAGAAGAAAAGTCTTGTTTCATCAGGACAATGCGCGCGTTCACACCTCTGTGCAATCCATGGCAGAAATCCATCAATGTGGCTTCGAATTGTTACCTCATACCCCATATTCACCGGATTTAGCACCGACTTTTATCTGTTCCCAAAGCTGAAAAAATTTTTAGGTGGTAAACATTTTTTTACAAATGAAGAGGTCATAGCCGCCGTGGACGCTTATTTTGAGGAGTTAGACGAAGATTTTTTTAATACGGGATGGAAAAAGTGTTTTGAGCTCGGAGGAGAGTATGTTGAAAAATAAAAATAAACTCAAAATCGTGTGGTTTCATTAAGTATGTTAGGCTAAGAACTTTTCAAATGACCCTCGTATAATATTTCTGCTCCATAGAAACTGTTAATCCCCTTTTCACCCATTTAAGGGTTGAATTTCAAAAAATCCTTTCTTATCTCTTGTGTGCATTACAAAAGTAACCTCTGTGCAAAATTTCAACTATCCAGGTTTAAGGATTTGGCCTGGGCGTTGATGAGTCAGTGAATTAGTCAGGAACTCCATTTTTATTAATAAAGATAGATATATAATACAGACCAGTGGCGAAGAGTCCATATAACCCGATTCCCATCGGATTCCCTTACGAAAAATCTAATCTATGGGCCAAGGACATTTTTAGTTTGTTATATTCACACACTCACTTTGAATAGTTTGAATTGACTAAACGCCTTAAAAAATTAAATAGCAATTGTCAAACTGCAAGCCGAAAAATACCGGGTTACTTCTTCATACTAAAATATCTCATACAGAGCATCTATCCCTTTCGTTTCTATGAACTGACTCCTATTACTGCTACTCGTTCCGTCTCGTTTTAGCACGCGAAAACAATACGCGAAATAACTCGGAGAATAGCGGCTTGTGACAGAGTAAGGTAATTAGCAACGTACAAGTGTAAGCGAGAAAGATCATTTAAGAAGTAATAGTACCTATAAAGATTCTAAATTATGAATGAATGTAGCGCCTTAAAACTCTTACTGGCGAGTAATATATTTTATTTGGCAGGATTTATTGTAATGATTCTAAATTAAGAATGATTTTAGCGGCATATGATCGTGACAGGCGCGTAATATTTTTGTTTTTTGTCAATTTTATTTGTTTTTAGTGCTGAAGTGTGGTGAGTGAGTTATTTTAATTTGTGTTGTGCCGACCTTCGTATAGTAAGTAGTTACTGTCGAAGGAAACTTCGTTTTCAAAACTATTTTTACGACAGTGTTTTATCTGATTTTGTTAAAAAGAACAGACGAATTGCTTTAGAATATAAATAAGTCCTAGGTCGTCGTAGATGGTCGTTTTTTTTATAGTCATCGTTACTTTTGTTAATTTTTCAATTTGATTTTTTACTAGCTGGGTTCGAAATATTTTTCAAAGTAACCAAGCATTTATCAAGACTAAAGAATGCATGCCACACATTCTGCTTAAACTAAAAAGCCTTTTTTTCAAAACCACCATTATCATACTTGAAGGCATTCTGTATTCTGAGCTTGAAAGACACTGTTACTCGTATATAAACAGCTTCCATGTATGATGAAGGTGGGGCCTATATTTTTGCATCATGGAGCGGGCAGCATTTGGTGAGTGGACTTTTTATACTCCGGCTTCCCTTCTGAAAATATCCACCCTTCGCCACTGATACAGACGGAGACTAAATTGCATAATTCAAACAACATTGCTTGAGGGAATGTTGAACGCCCCCTGTTGGTTAACTACATTGGTGATCAATTGACATACTCGGTTACTTTACTAGATGGCGCTGAAGTATATATATTTATTTTTGTTTTATATGTAAAATACATAAAACAAGTACAAAAAGTATACAGTACAGCGACTGAGCAGAAACATTTGTTCCCTACAGGAATCGACCCCGTTTAAATTTGTGTAAATAAGTACGAGTACAGCCACCTTATGTTAGACCGCAGCCCAATGTTATTAGAGTCACCAGAGAGCTCCTATGAAATTCACACGGAAAGAACCATCTATATGGCTTATTTACCGAGAGGCGAGTTTTCTTCATATAAACTATTCATTTGAAATACACAATAAGTTTAGGCACTGGACAACTAGGTGCAGATACCTAAACTTACTTAACCCTATATCACTAAGCTTCGTCGAACCGACGACGGAAATTGGAAAAGTGACGTAAACTTTGAGAAGTAATGTATATTATTTTTTATGTCATATAAAATTATTTAGCTATTATTAGCAAATAACAGTGATGTAGAAAATGCATCAGAGAATGAAAAGAAGACCACAACAAGGCTAACCGGCTTACGAAACAGATGGTGAGGATAAGATTTTTTCTTTGACACAACAGCCACCTCCAAGTCAAGACCACAACGACGACAAATCAAGGGAAACTGCAGTTAGTCTTCCTATAGCAAGAAAAAGAAAAATTTGTGCCATATGTCCGTCAGCAAAGCGAAGGATGACGAAAAGTAGTTGTCGCAAGTGAAATAAACCATTGTGTGGCGAACACAATCTAGATAGATGTGTCGCGTAGTTTTTTTACAAAACGTTTTTTTTTGTTGTTGATTCTATATATTAATTTTGATTATCATATTAAGTTTTTAAAACTATCTCTTTCTAGTTTTTAATAGATAAAAAAGACAAATATCTTTATATGGAGCGAAATGTATGGTCTCAGTAATAAGGCTGTTAAGTAAGAAAGAAGAATATTACAGTTTTGTTAATAAATGATTCTAATAAAAAAGTAATGTAATCTACTTTACTTTTTTGACAGCGTAGTCGAAATGGCGAAGCTTAGTAATAAGCGTTGAAAAATAATGTTAGTGATTTAGGGGTAACATATAATAGGTAAAGCACGACAGCTGCTTGTGGCGACTTATCGGCTATATATATTGCCATTAAAGTGATATAAAACCTATAAAAAAACATATTACCGATGGAGCTTTAGTAGATTGTTCTGTAAGGAAAACTGCAAATATGATGCCCACAAAACTGGAATCCATCCTCTGGTACATAGACTGTGTGGCAAGATCTGGAATTCAATACAAATAATGTCATATAGATATAATGTAAAGCAAGATCATTAAAAAAATAACTTGTTTAACATATCAATTTTGTTATTCCCGTATCACATTTTTTATATACAACGTTGTGAGATATACAAGCATACGGCCGACTTGATGGAAAGCTGTTACCGTAGTCTATGAACGCTTTCAACACATTAAGTATCACTCGCGCGTAACCTGATGAGGTGGAGGCACTTTCCCAGACAGGCTGCTTTGATGCACCCTACCTTTCTGATAACCTACATACCATGACAATCACACTTATTCATGCACACAAATGTTTGTCCTGTGTGGGAATCAAATTCACGAGAGTTGATGTCAAAGTAGCGTTGCATACCACTGCGCCACTGAGCTCGTGTAACATTAATATAAAACTATGTGCCTGCATATATTCAGTTTAAAACGAGGCCCCTAATGTATGCCTCTCAAGGTTTAAATTATCTATGTTATTATATATATTATCTATGTATGTTAAAAACTTCTTTCGATTTCCCGCTGTTTTACATATTTTATTTCGTGATAATTTCAAATTACAATATGGAATGGGGTATTAAAGAAAATAGGATTGCAGTGATTGTCTTGCACAAAGTGGGTATGGAGCCGTCGATCATATTCAAGATACTTCAAAAGTCTATCGTACTATCGACTTCCTCTGTTGAAAACCGTGAAAGACCGGGCGACTGCTTGCTGTTAGAACTACAAAGGCTGCTAATGCTGTTAAAGCCAAAACTCGTGCAAAAACCTTATTAGGAAACAAAAAATCTTATAACGAGAAATGAAGATTCCCGCTAGGACTCTGTCGTGTATAATAAAAAAAGACATGAAGCTCGGCGCTTTGATCTACAGGACATGCCCTAAATCCTACAGTTGAAGAGAGTGGATCGATCAAAACGCCTTCTGTTCCGATACACAGGTGAAAGGCACAGAAATATCCTCTTTACTGATGAAAAAAATTTCACGATTGAAGAGCACTACAACAAGCAAACTGACAAAGTGTACGCGCACAGTTTTAAAGAAGCCACCCAAGTGGTCGGAAAGGTACAATGTGATCATCATCTTGCATCTGTAATGGTTTGGTTGGGGGTGTCAAGTCTTATTAAGGAGTCATAAAGCTTAATTTTTGTGAAAAAGGAGTGAAGACTTCAGCTAAAATGTATCAAGAGACTGTCTTCGTGTTGTGAAACTCTGCACCTTGTCTATGAATGAACTACCAAAGCCTGGCTCGAAACCAACGTTCCGGACTTTATAAGAGCTGAAGATTGGCCCTCGTCTAGCCCAGGTCTGAACCCCTTAAACTATAAATTATGGTCAGTATTAGAGGACATGACCTGCTCGAAACGACATTGTGTCTCTTAAGAAATCTCTGGAGCTAGCAGTAGGTAAACATCCAGACAGATTAAAGGCCTGTATCAAAGCCAAAGGTGGTCATTTCGAATAGAATCATTTTTATTTTTGGCTGAGACTTCCATAAGTATGTAAGTACTTATATAAGTTTTATTAAGATTACATCACTTCAGAAAAAAAAATGCATATTCATTTGTAACAGAACTACCGCACTAGGTACCTACATACTAACATCAACATTTCATTTCCCCTAAATAGCTTGCCAATTCCAACCTTTGGTCATGTATTATGTATAGTGTTTCGTCTGATAATAAATGATAAGTTATTAAGCAAAAACTTAAATTAGTGGAAAATTTAAAGATTTACGAAAGAAGCCATATTTAGTAGAAGTTGGTTCGTGAACAAGTAAAATAAATTTTATTGCAGAAAAAAAGAATAATCAGAATGTAACATAATTCCTGCGATTACTACACTAGGCTCGCAGGCCCGTGTCGTAGTAATCATGGAGTGACTTTACAATTCGAATTTGACATAACTGTGCCGATTCACTTTATATCTACATTATAATAAATTTACTTTCTATGACGGATTATTATAAGTTAAGCTATAGGTTGTAGATGAAGGGATGGGAAAAGGTTGGCAACCGCTTTGCGAACGTAGTGCGAACGCAAGGTAGGGGGATCCTAAAAACTCGACATTTCATTAGGGCGTTGTAGTATGGTGAACTGAGTACTTTTTTATGTTGTGAGCAGCAGACTCGCCATATGTATAGCTGACGGACGCGGAGAATTTTGGCTTCTGTGTACAGAGTGTCGGTTGGGAATCTAAATAGTTTGCTAAGCATGACTCTTAAAACGGCGCGCTGTGCTCTTTCTAATTGAATGAAGCTGGTTTTAATGGATCCTCCCCAGATACTTGTACAGTTAAGCAATATTGATTGACACAGCGACGTGTAAACTGTATTTAGAATGTCTAATGGACTTGATTGTCTTAGGGCTTTAAGTATATAAATATTATTTTTGACTCGTCCTGAAAGAAAAGAGATTTGTTGTTTAAATGATAAATTTTCATCGATTCGGACGCCTAAGTTTCTTCACCACAGCCGATTTGCCTATTGTTTCACAATTACACAATGTAGTGGATAGTGTACATTTATGGATTATTAATGGAGGAAGTTGTCTAGGGCACGATGTGCCTGCTTTATGGAATGCAAGGTAAGTAGATTTATTAGTATTAACACTTAGTAAGTTCTGTTCCAGCCAATTAGTATGTGAAACATGCCTTCTTCTGCGAGTTTATGAGTGATTTCCCATGATGAGCCTCTGAATAGCACAGCAGTGTCATCCGCGTAACATATTATCTTGGTACCAGGTAATGGCAGTTGTAGAAGGTCGTTTACGTAGATAGTAAAGAGTGTTGGACCAAGAATACTTCCCTGCGGAACACCGAAACTTGTTGGTAATGCTTCACTTACCACGTTATTAACTCTAACAGATTGGCTACGACCAGTAAGATAGCTTTTGAACCAGCTGTTCGGAGTTCCTCTGATGCCGATGCATTCCAACTTTCTTAGAAGAATAGCCGTAGATACCGTATCGAAGGCTTTTGCTAGGTCGATAAAGACACCGATGGAGCAATCTCTCTGGTCAAGTGATTCAGAAACATTCTGTATTAGAAGGCAAACGGCCAAGGCCAACAATCTTCTGTGGATACACCCCCTCTGAAGCCAAATTGATTGCTTGAGATCAGACTATTTTTCTCCAAATACTTCAAGATTCGCTTATTGATGAGAAGTTTTGAGAAGATGTTAAGTAGAGATATAGGTCTGTAATTAGATGGTGTATCTTTGCTACCTTCTTTGTGTATAGGAGTTATTATACTTCTTTTCCAGCCTTTGGGAAAAATACCTTTTGCTATACTGAGGTTGAAAATATACACCAGTGGTTCCAAGATAACATGGCTGGTACTTGTTTGATTAATGGCGGAGTATAACCATCGATACCGGGTGCACTCTCATTCTTCCACCCCATTATGAGAGAGTCCACTTCAACCACATCAGTTGGGGCCATGAAGAACGATGAACAAGGAGATCCCGGCAGTGATACTTTGGAAGCAAGTTCCACTTCGTTGACGTTAAGTTTTTGGAGTGTTTCATCAGCCAAGCTGTTACGAATCGAAGTGAAGAAATTATTTGATATGTTTAAAGATTCAACTGGGTCCGAAGTAATTTTTATTAAAGCGTTCGCGTCATTATTCTTTCGTGGTATATTACAGATATCTTTGATAGTAGTCCAAAGTTTTTTAGGGTTACATTTTTGTTCCAGGATTAAGTTATTATAATATTTAGTTTTAATTCTATTTAGAAGACCTTTGAAAAAGTTTCGATACCGTCTGTATATTGTTTAAATTATGATATCAGTCGGATTTCTCCTGGCTTGCAGATGTAGTTTGTCCCGGATTCTTTGACAACGCATTAATCCCGGAGTAATCCACGGCTTTAAATTATTGTAAGAACGACGAATTTTAACACACTTCGTATGTTTTTCTAATGCATCGTGTAAGATGTTAGAAAAGTAATTGACAGCGCTATCGACATTGTTACTCTCCAGAACGGGATTCAATTCAGTTGTAGATAAGTCTTTGAGCAAACCTTGTATGTCAGTTTTAAAATGTGGTCTTTTGATTGGACGTTGACACAAGGGCGACGTAGTGAGACCAGCAATACATATATCATGGTCCATTATGTTACTTTTACACACTAGGCCTAGTGCTACGCGCGACGGGTTTTTTATATAAACTACTCCAACTATTGGCAACACCGGTTTGGAAATTCAGTAAAAAATAAATAATTTTCAAACCTTACCTACATGCGATGGCCACACTGTTATGTGTGGGTGAGAATGGTACCAGCCGACGACTCTTAACGGACGGCCCACTTCTGTAGCTAACTCCTCTGCCTTCAATGTTGCCTGCACCAACTGTTCCTCCGATATTTCCACACGATCAGGTTTTTTGTCCAAGCGTCGTAAAATTACTGATGAAACTATTGAAACTAAACTTCCATCGTTGTGCACCTGAAAAAAGTATATATTTACATGTAACATAATATTTAGCCTAATTGTAGCTTATATGAAAGTTCTAGTACAAACTGCATGACAAAGAAAGTACATCCTTTAAGGCTTTGTACGTTTCCCTACTGACCGACACTGATCTACAAAGTCGAGGAAGTTGTAGACTACGGGAAAAAAGTTCACCTTGAGGTTCGGGCGATTGGAATCGCACTATTAGTGAAGAATAGTGTATAAGTTCCTGTAAGAAAGTTCATAGAGCACTGCCAGCTTTCCTTCCTTTATATGCAATCAATATCCCATCAATGCTAAACTTATTCTCTCACTGCAACCAATTTTTCTAACCTTTTTGCTATATTTCTTATTTCGTAGTATCTATCTGAATCCTCTAGATCTTGTCAAGAATAGACAAAGCGCAGAAATCTTCAAATTTGTTGATATAGCTTTAGGGGCAGGGAAACGATTTGAAACTAAAACGGTGACTACAATTAGGACGGCATTCCAACAATTCCCATTGAATTGTCAAAAAGAAAGTCTTACAAATGGTTTTCTGTAGATTTACTTGAACAGATGATATGGTTCTTTGGTCTGTGACTTTGATTTATTACATTAGGTGAAAAGAATTGGAAAAAAATAATAATTTAAAAAACTGTTGGGAGGCATACTGGTATATGGCCCACCTGGTATAATGCTATTACCATAATTAGGCAATTTTGGCTATATATATATATATTATATGAGCATAACTGTTGAATAATGGGAGTAAATTGAATATCCTCATTTGAAAATTGGTCATGTACTTCTATGATTTTGTCATTTGGAATTTCATCAGTGTCACAAAACGTTTATCATCGAAACGAAGGTGTTCGAAGGAAGAGTCGCTTGCAATGGACGCTCTACAACTAGTATGAACAATGATAATATACCTTTTCACAATAAATGGTGTAGTGCTACGTCCATTGGTGGGAAATTTGATTGAATAAGCAGGTGTCTACTTTGGTAAAGTTTTTGACATAGACATAACATTTGTATATCTGTAAGTAAAAGCTATTTCTATCTACAACTTCACGCCAAATCCCTTACGGGGTAGGCAGAGAGATCTTACATACCTCACTCGCTTCTTTAACATTCATTGCTCTTTTCATGCACGCTCGCCGGTTTCTAGGGCTCCTGACATCACCTTCTGATAGAACACGACCAATTTGATCATAGTAGGTAAGTCTTGGCCTTCCTAGGCTCCTACATCCTTCCACTTTTTCATTGTATATCTGCTTCGTCATTCTTTCATACTGCATTCTTTCTACATGTACAGGGCTCGCATTTCAACCGCGTTTATTCTACTTTCATGCTCTTTCTGCCATACCCAGCTCTCGCTTCCATAAGTTAGCGTTGGGACCAACACTGCATTGTGTATAGCGAGTTGTGCCTTCTGGCTCAGGTTTTTACTGCCAAGAAGTTTTCCCAACGCTCCATTCATACTATTCCCAGCACTCACTCGTGTGTGACCGTAGCAGCTAATAAACGATTATCTATCTATCGAGATACAGAATAAACAGCCTAGCAGGCAACATGCAACCTTGTTTGACACCAATTTTGACATCAAACCAGGGTGACATGCCATCATCTATCCGCACACATGCTGAACAATCCTTGTAAGTGGACTGCACAACACGAAGCAGTGAACCGTCAATCCCATATCTCAGCAATATGTCCCACAGTTCTCACAACCCTATCAAATGCTTTCTCATAACCACAAAACTGCAGAAAACCTTCTGGTCTATAGCCAGATGCTTCTCCACGATATTGCGGATTCATTGGATTTCACCCTCATTCTCCTTTCAATCACCTTTCCATGTACTTTTGCTGCTAAGCTGATCAAACTGATGGCCCTATAGCTGGCGTAGTCCATGCGTGACCCCTTGCCTTTGTACAAGGGCACGATGACTGCGCGTCTCCAGTCCATTGGGTCCCTTCCAGTTCTCCAGCACTGAATGCTTAAGTACCAGAAGGCGTCCCGGACGTAAGTGCCACCTAGTTTGATCATCTCAGTTGTGATCAGATCAAATCCCGCTGATTTTCCATTTTTTAAGCTTCGTATCGACCACTCGATCTCATCCATAGTTATGCCTTCGTCGGACGCTGTCAACGTGGCGTAAGCATCCGACTCACTCTCATTGTCAGCGTCCGAGGCATACTCATAATTTCCTCAAAATATTCACTCCACCGTTCTAATACTTCCTGAGTGTTCGCAAGAATGACACCATCTTTAGGCTTTATTTTAACCATTCTAGATGCCGACGAACCACTCCGAGACTTCTTTACCTCTCTCCAAAAGAGTTTGGTATTTGCCTCGAAGTTTTTCGTCAGCCTCTCTTCCTCATTCATAATTTGTCTTTCACGCTTCTCTTTTACTAAAGCCTTAGTTTCATTCTTACATAGACGGTACATTTCTTTCTTCTTTTCTCTCATATTTTCATTCACGGGCAAAGATGATATGTAATCCAGCCACGCTTTCCTCTTTCTTGCTACGAAGGATTCAACCTCCGCATCCCACCAGGTATCTCCTTTCGCTGTTTTAATTCTCTTTGCGCACCTACAAGCTTCTTTTGCACTATTCACCATACTTTCTTTCAAAACTTTCCAACAATCACCCACACCTGAGTCAGAGAGGCTTGCATTTGCAAGTCTCTCACTTACCAGACGCACATACATTCTCCTTACACTTTCATCTTGCAATTTTTCGCTCCTTATCCTTTCATTATCTCCGAAAGAGATACACACTCGCCACTGCCTCCACTTCCTAAAAAGGCCCACAAGCCGGCTTACCACCAGGTAGTGGTCCGTCTCAAGAGTAGGGCCTCTAAAGGCTCTTGTATCCATTATAACATTTCGGAGACGTCTATCTATTAAAATCAAATCAATCACACCTTTTTGGTCATTCCTTCTCCATGTATACCTGTGAATATCCTTATGATGAAATAAAGTATTCGACACGAGGAGGTTTCGTTCCATACATAAATCTAGTATTGACTTACCTGCTTCGTTCACTCTTCATAGCTGTATCTCTTGGTCCCAATCCATTCAAATCTCCACACATAATCACTCTTTCATTCCCTTCAGCTAAGTTCAGAACATCCCTCACAGACTCCCAAAACTTCTCCAGTTCTTGAGCACACGCTGAGCTTACGGGAGCGTATGCTGCAACCAGAAATACTCACGTGATGCCCAGTTTGATACGAACCCAGAAAAGTCTAGGTCCTACCAAACAGTAAGCTTTAACACCAAAGGCTAAATGAGAAGAGAGTATGACACCTACACCAGCACTGGCATGATCATCCCGGTCTACACCAGACCATAGGGCCATCATCCCACCAGGCATATCATCGGTGTCGCACCCCTTGCGCTTAGTCTCTGTCACACACAAAGCATCTAAGCGTCTCTCATTCATTACGTTCATCAGTTCGTTCATCTTATCACTCAATCCACCTCTCACATTCCACGTGCCCATGCAGCACTCGGCTCTCTTCGACCCGCCGGAATTAGCGCTGCGTGCTGGGTGGCGGCCCCCACCGCTGCATGCACCTATTTTCTCACCGACAGGGGCGGATCGGTGCGCGTCGCCTCCGGGGGACGCACTAACCCGCACATCGGTGCGTTTTTGAGCCAGAATTGCAATCTGATCAATTGGCAGGGGTCGCGAACGAGCATGCTTCTGGCACGTAAAAATCGGACATCGATATATATAAAAATGAATCCCTATTTCCCTTGGTCACGCCATAACTTAAGAACGACTTAACCGATTTCATTCATCTTTTTTTAAATGTTTTCTAACACTTTGTCTAAGGTTCTTATGGAACGAAAAATTAAGAAAATTGCGCAGAAAATTGTAAAATTTCAGAAATAAAAAGAGGCTGTATGTGCTAAGTTTCCTTTACCATCACTTAACGGGTATAATTAATAATTAAATATAAATGCTTCTTACGGAATTACACCCGTGACGACTTCTTCCCGCGCTTTTCAATAAAATAAAAAAATATTATTTGGCTGAACAGGTGTCATGTAGCCCGGCAACATTTTGTATTCATATTGACATATTGTGTCGTTAATTTTCTACTGTAAAAATCTACTGTTACTGTTTAAAAAATTAAACAGAAAAGATTTACTGGATGGATGGATCACTGTCAAATTAAGGTGTAATCAAGGATTTTTTTAACTTTTGCTAATGATACCTCTCAATGCCTCTAAATAGTTCAGTGGGCCGATTTTACTAAAAACTGCAACTGCACTGCAGCGCGGCGTGTGTCAAAATGCGTACATTTTGACCTTTCAGTATTCTGTTAAACGATCTGACAGCAGCGACGTTGCAAGAATGTTGCAACAAATGAATCGCTATTCTGTTAAAAAACCTGCACTGCAACTGCACGTTTCCTGCAATATAATCGTAGGTATTCTGATAAATTGTTTTGACATTTGTATATCGGTGACAGACGTTTTGAAGGAGTTTACTTGCAGTTTTATTAACGTTACTCTTGAGCAACTTTTGCGAAGTGAAATTAATATTCTGAGGCGGTGAATTATATTAGCTTTGTTTTGGGAGATGTTTGCGGATAAATATAATTAAGTAAAGCTCTTTTCGGTTAGAAATACCTCCACTCCGGCAACCAAGGTCAATAGTGAAACTATAGGAGTCAACATTAAATAAAAATTCAGTTTTATTACATTGAAATATGGCAACATTTCAGGTTTTAAGTAGTTTACTTGCAGGATACGCACAGTTGCAGCGTAGTTGTATTGCCGTTGCAGTGCAGCATACGTGCAGTTCCAGTGCAGGAAATTTTAGTAGAATACACCATCGGCACTGCACTATTCCTGCACGACTCAAGTGACAGGCGTAAACGTGCAGTTGCAGTTATTTAGCAGAATTGGCCTACTGGAGGCATTGAGAGGTATGTATGTAGGGACCTAGTTTTTTTCACTCATAAAAAATTTACTTCAACTGTAGAAAAACTCAATATGCATACCTGTAATAAAAAGACAACTGAATATTTTTGTATTGACTTTAAATCTTGTGATAATAGCCTAGAGATTTTGAAGTTGTCTGCCTATATATCAGTACCCTACTTATGCCCTCTATAGATTATGGTATGTCCTAATGTATGCAAATCTTTATAATGTCTTACTGTACTACATTTACTATTGATTTTGCTAAATAAAATACACAAGCCAATCTCCACAAGGAACACAGGCGAACTGACAAACATACTATTTAGATCACGAGAACTCCTACATACTTAGTGTCTACCTTAGTTGCAGTTGTATTTTCCATGATGGTTACAGTTGCCCTACTGTAGGTACAGGTACTTCATGTATTCAATATTGTTATTCAAAGAAAACATATGCACACTCATACTCTGCTTTACAAACTCTCACAGTACTGAGATGAGTACTTCCCTCCCAAAAGTATATTTAAAAAACTATGATAATTGCAATTTAAACAGTTATGAGCAGCCAGTAGTATAAAAATTTCAGTGAATCAGAATCAGTCAGGCCGTTGTATTTTTAATTAAGAGTATCAGATCCTTAAGCCCAAAGCCCCAGAATTACCATTTCATATCAACCAATATACAGAGCCTTCCGTGCAATGCGCAGTTCCTCTTTAAACTAAATAGGCAACAGGCCATTAGGCTTTCATTGGTGATAGAGGAAATTACCCAAACCTTTTACAATTTCACTCTCCTCTTTAACGATAAAAGTTAGCTTTAAGGTTAGGCTTATATTTAAGATTTTTTTGCTTTGTATGCCAAAAGACTCTAAACTTTTACCGTTTTATTAATGAGGTGCACCTACATCAAATGTTTTTACCTCATATATATATACTTACCTCTCCTATGAGTAATCCCATGATTTCTTCTTTTTCAGTCGATAGTGCATGTTGAACACAAACCAACGTTACATCTGTAGAAATTAAAACTTTGTTCAACATTTTCTGCTATTTTTCCTAGAATTCAAAGGTAAAATAGAAATTTTGACAAACAAAAAGAGAAATTGAAAGGGACAATATTTATATTTTCTAAAGTTTTTCAAGTTCAAAACAAACTAGGGATGGGATGGGTCAAGTCAATTTAGAAAATCGCCTAATCGTACCTTTGCTTGATAGGTCACTATCGATACATTGACAATGCTGCTAACATCGATAGTGCTATCGAAATATGAAACGCTATTGACAAATTGCAATACTATCTGTAGTATACTGAGAAGTTAGTGGTGGGGTCAGTCGCTTGCGAACCGCCGTAGCGGACGGTCGTTACTGGTGATTCGACGAGTTACACGTGGTTAGTGCACGAGATATCGAGTATTTTACAAGTGGCGACGAGGAAAATGTAAGTACAGATACAAACGTATACTTTCTGTAAAAGTGTTGAGGAAAAGAAATAGTAATACTCTTGAATATCGTTGATATATACTGATAAGAAGGCTTGGTGTTGAGGTTTGATTTATACCTAATTGTATAACCACTATTACTGTGTAATTTAAATGTATGGACAATTTCACTCATGCGCCAGCGAACTATGTTTAGGTTACACGTGATTCATGTCGTTGGCATGAGAGATTCATAGTGTACATTCTTATGATTCGTGGTGGTTGCGCAGCGCCAGCCTCGCCCTGTTCAACAACAGGAGTACCGAGTTGTCATCATAACTTATAGTACACGATTAATTGTGATAATATTGCTTACTTACCCACCAGAAAAAAGAAAACGATTGTAATTTGTTACATGTTAAAGGAGCATTAACGGGTGATAGAAGTTATGTGATATTAACCTATTATGTATGTTGTATTCAGGAAAATATATGATACAACGCCATTGTTATTTTATGTAACATGGTTTATTTTTAGTAACCATGTGTTTAAACAACGTACTTTAAAGTACTGTAATTTCGCATGGTCAATATTTAGAGGCCACGTGTTTTCAAATGGTTAATATTGGAAAACGTGTGTTGTAAGGTCAATACGAAAGACCATGAGCTGTTGAAAGGTCAATAGGAAAGACCATGAGCTGTTGAAAGGTCAATAGGAGAGACCCGAATAAAAGATTGTGTTCATGAAAGGGCAATAAGAAAGTCCATGTGAGATTGAATAGTCAATCTGAAAGGCTGAGATCATATCTTGTTGAGAGGACAATAGGAAAGTCCGTACGCGAATGCAAGGTCAATATGACAGGCTATGCATCGAGTAACACTAGGAGCCCAGTTTTATGATAGATAGGTCAATATGATAGGCTAGATGTTACGTACAGCCTTAGATCTAGGTGTTTGAAAGATTGGCCCTGTGCAACTGTTGACTAAATTGTATATAGTCAATTGTTGTTACAGATCGCCCCATGGCTCAGGTTACAGCGCTCCCTAACCTCGAGCATTTCGATCCCGATGGAGACCCGGTCTCGGTAGGGTCAAGATGGGAAAAATGGATAAGGGCACTTGAAATATATTTTCTTGCTGCCAACATTACATCAGGTGTGAGGAAGAGAGCCACTCTTTTACACATTGGCGGACTCGCTCTCCAAGAAGTGTACCACAACCTACCTGGGGCTCACGTTGAGGAGGCCGAAGATGTCGACGTATTCAGAGTGGCGGTAGAGAAGCTGAAAGAATACTTCTCTCCTCAACAAAATAAATATTACGAACGTTACATCTTTCGATTGATGCAACAAGATGAGGGAGAAAGATTCGAAACTTTCCTGCTGAGGCTTCGAAACCAAGCTGACAAATGTCAGTTCACGGCTAAAGAAGAGCACTTAATTGACCAAATTATTGAAAAAGGGCGAAGTGCAGAGTTACGAAAGAAAATCTTGGCGGGAGGTGATAGTATCACTCTTTCGCAAGTCATAACAATGGCTGTTACACTTGAGACGGTCAACAGACAACTTGATACTTTTGGAAACTCCACCTCAAATAAAAACTATGACACTAAGAAGTCAGACATTAATAGAATAGCTAACAAAAGATTTTCTTCAAATCAGAGGCCCGCAAAGACTTGCTTTAGGTGCGGCAGTACTAAACATTTATCTTTTGAAAACGAATGTCCAGCGAAGGACAAGAAATGTTTAAAATGTGGTATTATCGGTCACTTTAAGGATTATTGTAAAACTAAAGCACAAAAGCGGAAGATAGACTCAAGATGGAACAAGGAAACCGATAAAATTAAGAGAAGCAAATCAGATAAAACCAAAAAAGAGACTGACTCAGTGGACTATATATTCCATTTAGACGATGAAGCAGTTATTAATTGTAAAGTTGGAGGTGTGATCATTGAAATGCTGATAGATTCGGGTAGTAAATGTAACATCATTATGGATAAAACATGGGAATATCTAAAAAACCACGGGGTGAAAGTTACGAACCAGATTAAATCACCAGAGAAGATATTATTTTCTTACGGGAGTCAAAAGGCTTTAGATATACTTGGGGCATTTGATGCTGACATAGCAATTAATGCTAGAATCGTCAAACAGGCTACTTTCTATGTTATACGTGCTGGTACACGGAATCTGTTAGGAAAGGCGACCGCAATAGAACTTAATGTCCTCAAAATTGGCATTTCGATCAATAATATTGGTACATTCTCCAAGTTCAAGGACGTTAAAATTCAGATCCCTATCAACCAAGAAGTTAGACCGGTTATTCAGCCATACAGAAGAATACCAATACCTTTGAAGGAAAAGGTAAACTTAAAATTGAAAGAACTCAAGGAAGCTGATATCATTGAAGAGGTTAATGGACCTTCCCTATGGGTCTCCCCAATGGTGCCAGTCCTGAAAGAGAATGGTGAAGTTCGGATTTGCAAGAGAGAATCATAAGAGAGAATCATCCACTGCCAACGATGGATGAGCTATTACCTAGTTTCCGGCGAGCTAAATATTTTTCTCGCCTTGATATAAAAAACGCTTTTCATCAACTGGAGATCGATGAAAATAGCAGATACATTACAACATTTAGTACTAGCAAAGGCTTATTTCGATACAAAAGGTTGATGTTCGGCGTGTCCTGTGCCCCTGAAATGTTTCAAAAGGTGCTACAGAAACTGTTGTTAGGTTGCGAGGGTACAGCGAATTTTATTGATGATATCATAATTTATGGATCTAACGAACAAGAGCACAACAATCGGCTAAATAAAGTATTGCACGTATTAAAAGAAAATGGCGTCCTTCTTAATGAACAAAAATGTGTCTATAAAACGAACAAAATTGAATTTTTGGGGCACCAACTTACCGAAAAAGGGATTAAACCTCTTGACAAATACATCATAGCAATTCAGTCTACGAGAAGGCCATCCAACATCGAGGAGATACAAAGCTTTCTTGGTTTGGTAAATTACGTTGGCAAGTGGATCCCCGATTTAGCTTCACTTACAGAGCCTCTTCGTTCAGTAGTACGATTAAAACTGAGTAAGACAGCTAATATTCAGAAATATTGGACGAATATACAAAGTAGGGCATTCGAAAGCCTTAAAGAACGACTATCTAACATACGAACATTAGGGTACTATGACCCTGCGGACAGAACGCAAATAATAGCCGATGCTTCACCAGTCGGTCTGGGGGCAGTGCTTGTACAAATTGATCGTAATGGTCCCCGCATAATAGCGTTTGGGAATAAAAGCCTAACAAACTGCGAGAAAAGATACTGCCAGACGGAAAAAGAGGCTTTAGCAATTGTATGGGCAGTAGAACATTTCAAAATATATCTTTTTGGCAAGGAGTTCGAGCTCATCAGTGACCACAAGCCATTAGAGGTAATTTTTGGACCCAAATCTAAGCCGTGTGCGCGTATTGAACGATGGGTTCTTAGACTTCAGGCCTACAAGTACAAGGTTATCTATCGTCCAGGTAAGGACAATATTGCCGATCCCATTTCCCGACTCTGCCATACGGATGAACCAGTACCGTTCGATAACGAAAACTATATCAATAATTTAATACAATACAGTAGGCCAGTTGCAGTTTCGATGAAAGAGATTGATATACATAGTGCAGCAGATGAAGAGATATCCGCATTAAAAACTGGAATTTTCGAGAATAAGTGGGCAGAGTCGATAAGCGGCTATAAAATATTTCAGACCGAGATTTGTTTTCAAGGAAATATTGCTCTGAGGGGACGTAAAATAATAATCCCTAAAACATTGCGCGATAGAGTGCTTGATGCTGCCCACGAAGGCCATCCAGGTATAGTAGCCATGAAAACTCGCCTCAGAACAAAGGTATGGTGGCCAAAGATTGACAAAGATGCGGAAAATCGAGTAAAAGCCTGCAGAGGATGTACGCTTGTTTCAGCACCAAATCCACCACACCCATCCAAGAGACGAGAGCTTCCGTTAGAACCTTGGATAGACGTCGCGATAGACTTTCTGGGCCCTTTGCCTACAAATGATCATTTACTTGTTGTAGTCGACTATTACAGTCGCTATAAAGAAATAAAAATTATGAGAAACATCACGGCTACAGAAACAATAAAGGCATTGAAGGAAATATTTTCGCGCCTCGGTTATCCATCGTCACTGACATGCGATAACGGTAACCAATTTACCAGCGAAACTTTCAAAGCTTTCTGCAAGGAGTGTGGTATTTTAATATTTAATTCTATTCCCTATTGGCCACAAATGAATGGCGAAGTCGAACGTCAAAACCGAGATGTGCTTAAGCGGCTAAGAATCAGCCAACTCGAGAAGAAGGACTGGAAAGAAGATCTTTTAGAATACTTGATTATGTATAACAGCACGCCTCATACCACCACGGGGAAAAGCCCTGCAGAACTGTTTTTTGGAAGGCAGTTTCGTGATAAGATACCAACAGCGGCAGACTTTGAGTATAAAATAATCGACTCGGAAGTAAGAGATAGAGAAAAAGAAAAGAAGGAGAAGGGAAGAGAGTACACGGACAGGAAAAGAAGAGCAGAAGATAGTAACCTAGAAGTTGGTGAAAAAGTCTATGTGAAAAACATGATTAAAGAAAACAAATTAGCTTCTAACTTTAATCCGGAATCCCATACTGTGACCGAGGTGAATGGCGGAGACATTAAAGTGAGAAATGATTCAACGGGGAAAGAATACCGCAGAAATGTTGTACATCTCAAGAGAGTGGAAAACGGTGATTGGACTGTTGTTCATCGTGACACGGAAACCGGATCTACTTCTCACCAGGTTCAAATGGAGAATTGATTGCCTTATCTTAATTTACTTTATGTACCCGATCAGTAATTAAATTGAATCCTTTTGTACAAGTCTGATTAAATAAATGCATTTCAATAATCATTAGCAGATATTCGTTTTATGAAACAAGGGAGGGATGTAGTATACTGAGAAGTTAGTGGTGGGGTCAGTCGCTTGCGAACCACCGTAGCGGACGGTCGTTACTGGTGATTCGACGAGTTACACGTGGTTAGTGCACGAGATATCGAGTATTTTACACTATCGATATTATTACTCTCCGTCAAGGGCTTACTACACTTAATAAATAACTAATTTGTCTAGTAAAATTGTGTTATAGATACTCAAACATTATAAATCTAGATTACTACATATGGTGTATAACTTTGATCATATTTATGTGAGTATAAAAACACAACTATACTAAAGTCAAACAGTCGCTGCCCGGGCGGGGTAATAACATGTGAAAACAGGACGCTACCTGTTGCTTTACTAATATTGTTGGTCACACATTATCAACATTGTTGGTTACACAATATTTATATAATTTAATATTCAAAATAACATAGATGCAATAGAAGGAATATCAGTATCTCAAAGTGGCGTATGTGAAATTGAAGATTGTCATATATTTACAAATAATTCAACCATCAAATTAATTTCACAAAAAATATACCAATAGGAGCATCTCGAAAAAAAATTCGGAGTTATTGACAATTCTAATACTAAGTGGGATATCATGGTGCTAACAGTGTGCTGGCTAATGGGGGGTTGTAACATTCCGATGAATATAACGTCATTCACACAATAAAGAATCATACACAAAATGAAGGAGTAGTTGTATATGTCAATAAAAATCTTTCTTGTACTGCTGAAGAACCACCATTTTGTGATGCCAATGCTTTCTTTCAAAACAGAGTGCAGATAGTTGACATAAATGCAGTTAAATCTGAAGGCAGAAATGATAATATCGGGGTGCCCCAGGGTTCTATTTTGAGTCACTTTTTATTTTTAGTATACGAATGATTTGCTCTTACATAGTGCAGCAAATGGCGCATATAGTACTATTTACTGATAGTACCCCTCTAATTTTTAATGTGGCCCACCAGTGTGAAAACATTGTCAAGGTAAATGGACATGTAATAATCTTTTGCTAAACTCGGTTAAAACCAAATGCATGTTCCTAACCTGTTCGTTTGTTCCTGCGTCTGAGTGAAGTCTCCTAAGGAGTTGCTATGTTAAGAGCAGAGGCGTAGCGCGAGTGATACTTTATGTATAACAAGCGTTCGTAGGCTACGGTAACCAATTTACATCAGGTGGGTCGTATGCTTGTATGCCTTCCGTGGTGTATAAAAAAAATCTCAGTTAAATTCTATAGATACTTCTATCTCATTCTCTCGCACTTTAAATCCTACAGTCGTTTGTCTCTTTTTAAGCAGACGAGCGTAACGGCATTATTTTTTGTTAACGCCGTCACTTGATTTTACTCCTCATATAAATTCCGTACCGGGCCTTATAACTCAAAATCATTGCCTTTCCACCTTCCGCGATATCCCACCCATTTCAACAGCACTTATTAAAATACTTTATGGTAAAACATGTTTAATTTATTTGACGGCACAACCCTAGCTCCTATGACATCTTCGTATGAAAGTTGAAATAAAAGTCCGCCCATCATTGCCCACTTAACTTATAGACAAATTAATGACTTTTATGTTCTAGACCGTATATTTACCTCTTTTCCATGTTTGCACCTTAAAACCAACCTCTTATGTCTTAAAATGGTGTCACAATTGCAAAATGGTAAATTTGAGCACAAATCCGTATAACTATATCCGTCTCTTTTCTTTGTTTTCAACTGATGATGATCATTCTAATCGAACCCAGGACGATTTAAATATGCAACCATATGTCACATGCTTTTGAATATTCTATATTTTTGAAGTTCTACTTCTAATGCGACTTCCAACAAGGTTGCGTTAAACGTTTAACGCTACTATGGAGGGGGTATGAAAGCACTGTAGCATTAAACGTTCGACGCTTCCAGGGAATTGTTATCGGGCTGCAGTTGCCTGTGAGGTGGTAACGTCACTCACTCGCATGAACACAACAATCCTCCAGGGAATTGTTATTCGGCTGCAGTTTTGAGCATATTCTTCGTGAGGTAGTAACGTCACTCACTCGCACGAACGCAACATCTGTCCAGCGAATTGTTATTTAGCTGCAGCTTTCCGTGAGGTAGTAACGTCACTCACTCGCCTGAACACAACAACCATCCAGGGAATTGTTATTTTGCTGCAGTTGCCTGTGAGGTGGTAACGTCACTCACTCGCATGAACACAACAATCCTCCAGCGAATTGTTATTCGGCTGCAGTTTTGAGCATATTTTTTGTGAGGTAGTAACGTCACTCACTCGCATGAACACAACAACCGTCCAGGGAATTGTTATTTGGCTGCAGTTGCCTGTGAGGTGGTAACGTCACACACTCGCATGAACACAACTTCCCTCCAGGGATTTGTTATTTAATGATGCCAGAGGTATAACTTCTCACGCGCGTACATAAGTACACGCACCCATATTTTTTTGTCAGGTGTCTAAATAGCTTCTAAAAAGCGGGCAATGTTGGAAGAAAACGTTGTATGCCTCCCGACATTGTATAAAAAAATATATATACATATTATTTTTCCTCATTATATGTATTTAACAACAATTTATGTAATATTAGTAAAAAGAAATATAATGGTTTGACAAAAATTTTAGTAAGTAACCAATGCCGGTAGTCAGAAATTTAAAAATGGTAGAAACCATTGTTTAAAGGACCATGCCCGTATAAGTATGGAGCTGAAAGTCAGCAATGCCATGCAATGCCCAAATTGCAGATCTATGTCATATGATAATATTATATAATATTTTTAACAGTATTTATATGATATTTAGATTTAATGTCATATAAAGCACCGGTTCAAAAGATATTGGACATTAAACATGATAACTTCCTAATGGTTTTTTATACATTTTATCGTTTACAGACAGCATTGCTATTAGTTTTTCACTAGTAACTTCATGATCATAAAATAATAATCGATATTGGAATCGATTATTATTTATCAACATTAAAAGATTCCTTTTTCGAAGATTTTATTTATCAGAAAGAAAGAAAGAAAAACGTTTATTTGGCAACACAAAAATTTTACATAAATTTGAAACTTAGTGTGTATCAAATAGGTCTCCACTCAGCATAATGTCTCGGCACTAAGTGCCTCGACGCTTGTATTCTGTGGACACCATTAATAAAAGAGGTGCCTGACATCGAGTAAACAATAATATTACAAGCCTATTCATACTGTGTAACGGAATTAACATATATAAAAAAAATGATAATTAGTGTTATTATATTATTATTATTATTCATGTATGTACATAGTAACATTATGTTTATTGTTAAATATTGTTATTAACAAATACTGAGTATATAGAGTCTTATAAGATACGGTATGCACATGATTCATCAGTTTTTTTGTAAATTTAAAAGATATTTCCTGTACCTAACTTTAAAACATATAACAGATTGTGAATTTCTGATTGGTGGGGGAATGTTATTCCAACACTTGGATCCTGAATATCGAAAGCTACCACGGAATGCAGTTGTATTATCGTAAACTTATAAGAACTGCATACCTAGCTTTAGGCCAATCTTTGATCAGCTATTGTATATCTTCATGGGGAGGCTCTGCAAAAACTTACATGTTAGATCTGGAACGAGCACAACGTGCAATTTTGAAAGTCAGTAATCACCTACCCTATCGTTACCCAACCGCCGACCTTTACCAAAAATGGGATGTCCTTACGGTCAGACAAACGTTTGTCCTATCTACCATATTGAAAAAGCATTCCACTATCAATTATGATCCCAGCTTAACTAAAAATAAACGCAGTAAGGGAAAGGTATGCAACGCAATCAAGTTTAAAACTAGCTCATAAGTTCCACTGTCAGTTGGGATCCTATTTATATAACAAAACAAACACTCTTTTCTGTGTTTATCCCATGACCAGGTACGGCTGCAAGAAAGCCATTACTAAATGGCTGAAATCCCTTGACTACGACTGTACAGAAAAGTTGCTGAAAGGTATATCTTAGATTCCAAACACATCACACACAAACACACACCAACACACGAACAAATACAAACGCGCGCGGCTGCATGCGCACGCACGCACACACAACACAACTTGCAATGGGCACCCAAATATTAAATAAAAATAAATAATCAGATGAAAGTACTTTTCGTTTATTAGAACATAGTATATTGTATCTTTTTTTTTATACCACTAAGGTGGCAAACAATGCGTGCCGTGTCGAGAAGAACCGCCTTCTGTAACTGGTTCTTGATCCAACTGCCGAGCAAGAGTCTCTCAAGGTGACGATCGAGACTCTTTGCTATAAGTCCGTTCACTGTTACGACTATCGGAACAATTATAGTCGAGTCCACATGCCACATGGCGGTAACCTCGTGGGCCAAATCCAAGTACTTAGAAAGTTTATCTTTCTCGGCCTTCACGAGGTTTTCGTCATAGGGAATGGTGACATCAACAATAATTGCACGCCGCGTCCCCCGGTCTATTATTACAATATCAGGTCTATTGGCGATAATAGTCCTATCTGTAATAATAGACCGGTCCCAGTAGAGCGTGACACTACCGTTCTCGACAACTGGTGCTGGTGCATACTTGTAGTACGGAACCTCAGAGCTCACAAGACTATATTTAAGTGCAAGCTGCTGGTGGATAATCCTAGCTACTTGATTATGTCTGTGCAAGTACTGGCCGTTAGCAAGACGAGAACAACCAGAAACTATATGCCTGAGTGACTCTCCGGGACGGTGGCATGCTCGACAAATGTCGACCGTGCCGTCCTTCAGGATATGCTTCCGGTAGTTGTTCGTCTATAATTATTTTATTTTTATTCACGGGTATTATCCCGGTCATTTGATAGGCGTGCGCGGGGATATGGATCCAACGCGTAGAGCCCCTTTTAAGAGGATTCATGTTATGTAGTACACCCACCGAAACCCGCTCCTAAAAATTACGATAGAACCATATATCTATGAGCAGGTCACGGCAGGTATTGGGACTATTGCGAATGTATAGGAAATGATTAGTATATTGTAATGAGGTCTGGAGGGAATATTGGTACTGGGTTATTGCAGAAGAGGGACGGACACCTGCCATAACTATCATATCTGACTGTTATTTTTGGCAGGCGGTGGCTCGCCACTCACAAGATGGACCCCCGAAATGCCAAAGAAAGTCGGCCGGGGGCAACACCGGTGTGAGTGACTCAGGGGTGTCGAGAGGTGTGCTGCGCTTTCTCCGAAGTTACTCGCGGCGTTATGCCCTTTAACACTTCCACCCCTGGGGTATATCACTTGCTAGAGCAATATACTCTATCGACTCCTCTCTGGACGGCCAATGAAGGCAAGCCAGAGCTGAGAGTCCTGCGGGCCTTCTTGGATTTCCACTCCGACCGATGAAGACACGCCCGAGACGAAGGTCCTGATCGACTCTCTGCAGCACTCGGGTACCCGTGGTGTCGTTACGCACCATCAGCTCGCCATAAGCTGCCCTGCGGGGTCTATTATTATTATCGATTTTCATGCAAATTTGCTACTCGGAAATAAATATCGAATGCAAATAAATATCGATAGTTCGAGTTTAAATATGTCGACGATATTTATCGTTTATTTTTCAAAAATATCGATTTTTAATATATCGGTATTTTTTATCTAGGCTACCTACATCCATCCTTCCCTTTAGCGATAAAACGATACAAGTAAATACTTACTCGATACTTTCCTTCCGATACCAAGTACTTTTGGTATCGACACTTTGAAACTGAGAATCGAGTAGGTATCGATCAAACTTTTGAAAAGTACTCGTATCGGTATGCCAATGTCACAATTTTATTTAAACAGGTTAAAAAGCCTTCTGTGAGCCTGTGACCTGTCGAGCTATGTTGACAGAAATGTGTTTTTAAGATTTTAATATTGACATTTTAAAACGCATCCATATCGCGTGAAAATATATTGGACTTTTGAAGACTTCCTCACAGTTTTGCGCAGTTGGCATTTAGAATATTTCGTAATTCCTTTAGGTGTTGTCTTCGTTAAAGTTTTTTATTAATATAATTGTTTGTGTTGATAAAGTATCCTTCTGCCAGCAGTTAGTATAAGATCAAATTCCGTGTACATTTAAAATTTTAGTATACGTGCATTCCTTTCAAAAATAGACAATATCAATACTTTTTGTTGTTATTATTTATCCTAAACAAACAAAAAATTTTACCGATACAAGTAAGTATCGATACTTTTCAATCGATACCGAGTAGGTATTGATACTTTAACACCGATACTGTATCGAGTAAAAGTATCGATACCTTGGAGGGATCGTTTGATACCTTGGAGGGATCGTTTCATCCCTAGTTCTTGCACTCGATCCTTCATATTTGACA
Organism: Pyralis farinalis; assembly: GCA_947507595.1. NCBI lineage: Eukaryota > Metazoa > Arthropoda > Insecta > Lepidoptera > Pyralidae > Pyralis > Pyralis farinalis. The sequence goes on along the minus strand of OX382268.1, from coordinate 20,454,197 downwards.
TACAAATTATCACAAATCTCAGAGGAAGGATACCTAGAGGAGACAAGCAAATAATAATACCAAGATAGAACGTGATAGATGTATACAGTTCCTCCTAAGAAGGAAAGAGACAGATAAAATATTTTTGTCCCTGTCATAGTTTCACTATTTTGTGTTTGCCACAAAAACAAATTCGTGGCAAACAATCTTTTCGTTCCTTGTAGTACAACAAATTGTTTGCATAAATTACTAAATATAAGCGAAATATTAGTGCATATTTGTGTTCTTTTGCTTGTTTGCGATTGTCTTTTTACTTTAACAATGGTACGTTGCTGTGTAAAAGGCTGCAAACGCCTCAGTTAGCAAAAATACGAAAACATAACCTTTCATACGTAATTATAAAGTTTTAATAGTTGTTATCAAATATTTTGCGAAAATTAGATACACATGTAGTTTTTAAATAAACTGTTCGTATAATAACGTAAAAACAATGAAAATATCGGTTTAATTTACAAAAAGTATTTGTAATAAAAACCGCCTAAATCTTGAAGATTGTCTGTGGGTAATGCGTCAGCCATTTTCTGTTGTATTTTCAATTTATCAGTATAATGAGCGTTTTAGGGTTACCAGTATGTAGTATGGGAAAACACCCCGAAATTATGGGTAAATTATATGGGTACAGACACCTTTTTTTTAACTTCTTACTTTTTGTATACTTCTTTGTTTATAATTTTTCGTCAAAATGTATTTATTTATTTTTAAATTAAAAATGTTAACATGTTTAATTTTAGATGTATGTTTATTTTTTTAGATTTCCTAAAGTCGTCAGTGTGCGTAATGCATGGATTTTGCTACTGGACGACAGAATTGGGAGCCGAGTACAGTCGCATATGTTCCAAACATTTTAAAGACCACTGCTTTCGGAAGAAGTTTATTTGGATAAGTCGTCAGTTTCAACATCCACCATACACGTAAGTTAACATTTGTTGACCTGGTTCGTCAACATTTGATTTGTTGACGAACCAGGTGTTCCTCTGGCAATGCAAGCTTGCGCAATCTCAATTGATTTATATTGTTTTTATTTATTTATTTACACGATACAGTTACATAGTACAAATAGTACATAGTTTCTGTACAGTCGTAGTCAAGGGATTTCAGCCATTTAGTAATGGCTTTCTTGCAGCCGTACCTGGTCATGGGATAAACACAGAAAAGAGTGTTTGTTTTGTTATATAAATAGGATCCCAACTGACAGTGGAACTTATGAGCTAGTTTTAAACTTGATTGCGTTGCATACCTTTCCCTTACTGCGTTTATTTTTAGTTAAGCTGGGATCATAATTGATAGTGGAATGCTTTTTCAATATGGTAGATAGGACAAACGTTTGTCTGACCGTAAGGACATCCCATTTTTGGTAAAGGTCGGCGGTTGGGTAACGATAGGGTAGGTGATTACTGACTTTCAAAATTGCACGTTGTGCTCGTTCCAGATCTAACATGTAAGTTTTTGCAGAGCCTCCCCATGAAGATATACAATAGCTGATCAAAGATTGGCCTAAAGCTAGGTATGCAGTTCTTATAAGTTTACGATAATACAACTGCATTCCGTGGTAGCTTTCGATATTCAGGATCCAAGTGTTGGAATAACATTCCCCCACCAATCAGAAATTCACAATCTGTTATATGTTTTAAAGTTAGGTACAGGAAATATCTTTTAAATTTACAAAAAAACTGATGAATCATGTGCATACCGTATCTTATAAGACTCTATATACTCAGTATTTGTTAATAACAATATTTAACAATAAACATAATGTTACTATGTACATACATGAATAATAATAATAATATAATAACACTAATTATCATTTTTTTTATATATATTAATTCCGTTACACAGTATGAATAGGCTTGTAATATTATTGTTTACTCGATGTCAGGCACCTCTTTTATTAATGGTGTCCACAGAATACAAGCGTCGAGGCACTTAGTGCCGAGACATTATGCTGAGTGGAGACCTATTTGATACACACTAAGTTTCAAATTTATGTAAAATTTTTGTGTTGCCAAATAAACGTTTTTCTTTCTTTCTTTCTGATAAATAAAATCTTCGAAAAAGGAATCTTTTAATGTTGATAAATAATAATCGATTCCAATATCGATTATTATTTTATGATCATGAAGTTATTAGTGAAAAACTAATAGCAATGCTGTCTGTAAACGATAAAATGTATAAAAAACCATTAGGAAGTTATCATGTTTAATGTCCAATATCTTTTGAACCGGTGCTTTATATGACATTAAATCTAAATATCATATAAATACTGTTAAAAATATTATATAATATTATCATATGACATAGATCTGCAATTTGGGCATTGCATGGCATTGCTGACTTTCAGCTCCATACTTATACGGGCATGGTCCTTTAAACAATGGTTTCTACCATTTTTAAATTTCTGACTACCGGCATTGGTTACTTACTAAAATTTTTGTCAAACCATTATATTTCTTTTTACTAATATTACATAAATTGTTGTTAAATACATATAATGAGGAAAAATAATATGTATATATATTTTTTTATACAATGTCGGGAGGCATACAACGTTTTCTTCCAACATTGCCCGCTTTTTAGAAGCTATTTAGACACCTGACAAAAAAATATGGGTGCGTGTACTTATGTACGCGCGTGAGAAGTTATACCTCTGGCATCATTAAATAACAAATCCCTGGAGGGAAGTTGTGTTCATGCGAGTGTGTGACGTTACCACCTCACAGGCAACTGCAGCCAAATAACAATTCCCTGGACGGTTGTTGTGTTCATGCGAGTGAGTGACGTTACTACCTCACAAAAAATATGCTCAAAACTGCAGCCGAATAACAATTCGCTGGAGGATTGTTGTGTTCATGCGAGTGAGTGACGTTACCACCTCACAGGCAACTGCAGCAAAATAACAATTCCCTGGATGGTTGTTGTGTTCAGGCGAGTGAGTGACGTTACTACCTCACGGAAAGCTGCAGCTAAATAACAATTCGCTGGACAGATGTTGCGTTCGTGCGAGTGAGTGACGTTACTACCTCACGAAGAATATGCTCAAAACTGCAGCCGAATAACAATTCCCTGGAGGATTGTTGTGTTCATGCGAGTGAGTGACGTTACCACCTCACAGGCAACTGCAGCCCGATAACAATTCCCTGGAAGCGTCGAACGTTTAATGCTACAGTGCTTTCATACCCCCTCCATAGTAGCGTTAAACGTTTAACGCAACCTTGTTGGAAGTCGCATTAGAAGTAGAACTTCAAAAATATAGAATATTCAAAAGCATGTGACATATGGTTGCATATTTAAATCGTCCTGGGTTCGATTAGAATGATCATCATCAGTTGAAAACAAAGAAAAGAGACGGATATAGTTATACGGATTTGTGCTCAAATTTACCATTTTGCAATTGTGACACCATTTTAAGACATAAGAGGTTGGTTTTAAGGTGCAAACATGGAAAAGAGGTAAATATACGGTCTAGAACATAAAAGTCATTAATTTGTCTATAAGTTAAGTGGGCAATGATGGGCGGACTTTTATTTCAACTTTCATACGAAGATGTCATAGGAGCTAGGGTTGTGCCGTCAAATAAATTAAACATGTTTTACCATAAAGTATTTTAATAAGTGCTGTTGAAATGGGTGGGATATCGCGGAAGGTGGAAAGGCAATGATTTTGAGTTATAAGGCCCGGTACGGAATTTATATGAGGAGTAAAATCAAGTGACGGCGTTAACAAAAAATAATGCCGTTACGCTCGTCTGCTTAAAAAGAGACAAACGACTGTAGGATTTAAAGTGCGAGAGAATGAGATAGAAGTATCTATAGAATTTAACTGAGATTTTTTTTATACACCACGGAAGGCATACAAGCATACGACCCACCTGATGTAAATTGGTTACCGTAGCCTACGAACGCTTGTTATACATAAAGTATCACTCGCGCTACGCCTCTGCTCTTAACATAGCAACTCCTTAGGAGACTTCACTCAGACGCAGGAACAAACGAACAGGTTAGGAACATGCATTTGGTTTTAACCGAGTTTAGCAAAAGATTATTACATGTCCATTTACCTTGACAATGTTTTCACACTGGTGGGCCACATTAAAAATTAGAGGGGTACTATCAGTAAATAGTACTATATGCGCCATTTGCTGCACTATGTAAGAGCAAATCATTCGTATACTAAAAATAAAAAGTGACTCAAAATAGAACCCTGGGGCACCCCGATATTATCATTTCTGCCTTCAGATTTAACTGCATTTATGTCAACTATCTGCACTCTGTTTTGAAAGAAAGCATTGGCATCACAAAATGGTGGTTCTTCAGCAGTACAAGAAAGATTTTTATTGACATATACAACTACTCCTTCATTTTGTGTATGATTCTTTATTGTGTGAATGACGTTATATTCATCGGAATGTTACAACCCCCCATTAGCCAGCACACTGTTAGCACCATGATATCCCACTTAGTATTAGAATTGTCAATAACTCCGAATTTTTTTTCGAGATGCTCCTATTGGTATATTTTTTGTGAAATTAATTTGATGGTTGAATTATTTGTAAATATATGACAATCTTCAATTTCACATACGCCACTTTGAGATACTGATATTCCTTCTATTGCATCTATGTTATTTTGAATATTAAATTATATAAATATTGTGTAACCAACAATGTTGATAATGTGTGACCAACAATATTAGTAAAGCAACAGGTAGCGTCCTGTTTTCACATGTTATTACCCCGCCCGGGCAGCGACTGTTTGACTTTAGTATAGTTGTGTTTTTATACTCACATAAATATGATCAAAGTTATACACCATATGTAGTAATCTAGATTTATAATGTTTGAGTATCTATAACACAATTTTACTAGACAAATTAGTTATTTATTAAGTGTAGTAAGCCCTTGACGGAGAGTAATAATATCGATAGTATTGCAATTTGTCAATAGCGTTTCATATTTCGATAGCACTATCGATGTTAGCAGCATTGTCAATGTATCGATAGTGACCTATCAAGCAAAGGTACGATTAGGCGATTTTCTAAATTGACTTGACCCATCCCATCCCTAGTTTGTTTTGAACTTGAAAAACTTTAGAAAATATAAATATTGTCCCTTTCAATTTCTCTTTTTGTTTGTCAAAATTTCTATTTTACCTTTGAATTCTAGGAAAAATAGCAGAAAATGTTGAACAAAGTTTTAATCTACAGATGTAACGTTGGTTTGTGTTCAACATGCACTATCGACTGAAAAAGAAGAAATCATGGGATTACTCATAGGAGAGGTAAGTATATATATATGAGGTAAAAACATTTGATGTAGGTGCACCTCATTAATAAAACGGTAAAAGTTTAGAGTCTTTTGGCATACAAAGCAAAAAAATCTTAAATATAAGCCTAACCTTAAAGCTAACTTTTATCGTTAAAGAGGAGAGTGAAATTGTAAAAGGTTTGGGTAATTTCCTCTATCACCAATGAAAGCCTAATGGCCTGTTGCCTATTTAGTTTAAAGAGGAACTGCGCATTGCACGGAAGGCTCTGTATATTGGTTGATATGAAATGGTAATTCTGGGGCTTTGGGCTTAAGGATCTGATACTCTTAATTAAAAATACAACGGCATAAAGTGGTTATCGTAGCCTATAAACGCTGTGGTCGTCGCTGCGTAAAAGGCGTGTTCGATAAGACTCGCGATCCGTGCATCGACCCCGTCAAACTGAATTATTAACAACTGATGATGATGATGACGGGGCAATCATTATGCACCATGAACCAAGTAGGCACTATATTTATTTGATTTTTCAAACTTTTTTGACGATGCCGGGACACGAAGTTTCTTGTCTATCGTAACAAATATATATGGCAATAGTGTTGCTTTATGCCAGTGTCAAAGTCTTCAGTTTAGTACCATTTGAAAATCTTAATTCTATGTTCCAGCTTCAGGAATTTTGCTAAAAAATACTTGGAAAGGGTACATAGACCCAATCAACCCAATTTAAATACCACCTGTAAAACGATAGTGATTTTTAAAAGGTTTTCTTGATGAAGTCATTCACGTCTTCCAAAAAGTGCATAAACGTGTTATATTTGAGTTTTTTCATTTCTGTATAATTTCACTAGCACATATGTTACAAAAACTATCGAAATTGTGGCACAAAACTAATTTTATACTGAACTGTAAAAATTTCAAGTATAACAACAAAGTCATTAGTCAAAAGCGCGGGAAGAAGTCCTTTGGTTCCTCAGAGGAAGGATACCTAGAGGTGAAAAGCAAATAATAATACCAAGATAGAACGTGATAGATGTATACAGTTCCTCATAAGAAGGAAAGAGACGGATAAAATATTTTTGTCCCTGTCATAGTTTCACTATTTTGTGTTTGCCACAAAAACAAATTCGTGGCAAACAATCATTTCGTTCCTTGTAGGACAACAAATTGTTTGCATAAATTACTAAATATAAGCGAAATATTAGTGCATATTTGTGTTCTTTTGCTTGTTTGGGATTGTCTTTTTACTTTAACAATGGTACATTGCTGTGTAAAAGGCTCAGAATACAGAATAAACCAGAAGGAGCCTACAGCCGATAATACATGCCATCCGCTGTGTCCAGAAACAATTCGCAATCACCCTTACACCTCATACTTCCCACCCGTACAGTGTTGCTAGCTTAGTGAGAGTTCGTCTCTTTTAGGTTAAATTAAAAGTGTTATATTATTTAATTTTTAATAACTTAACACTTTTAATGTATTAAAGGTGATGTGAGGTTAAATAATTATATTAAATAAATATAATAAATAAATAATAATATGCTTTAGTAAAATAAAACACAAGTACAAAAAATATGTCTTTACTTAGGTACATTTTGTTGTAATTTTTTTTTATAATATTGCCGTTTTGATTCTAAGGTAATCAATACATTTTTACGTTTTGACAAATGAAGAAGTCTTTGCTTTTATAATTTCATCAATCATCAACAATCATCATCAACAATTTCATCAATCATCAACCTGAAATTCCACATATAATAATTAGAATAGTTTTACACAAAACATTTTTGTAAAAAAAACTACTATTTACACAATTTCACATATGAAGACTATATACCAAAAACATTAGTAAATAATATTTCAATTATTATCATTAAATCAATAATTATTATTTATTTCAGGCAATATTCATATTAAAAGATCTCAAATAATGTAAACATGGGCTCATATCATAAATACCTTAAAATTAAATAAATGTATTTACATATTCAATCAAACTATTTTTTATTTATTTAACATGCATTTATAAATTATTTCATCAATGTCAACTTTATAAAAAAAAAAGTAGGGATAAGAAAGCAGTAAAACTGGCAACATGAACAAAATGGACTCGCCCAAATTGTTTTCCACTATCAACGAGTAAAAGAAATTCATTATTTAAATAAAATGAGATGTAAATGCGCTACTTACACATGAAATGTAATCCCATCTTGTTTTTTTATGCTTCTAACTGCATTCTTGCAGGTGGAAACCGCACAAGACGGCATTATTTATTAAAAACTGTCAAGAAATTTTTACGCGTAATAGACACGGTGGTTAAATAGCCATGAAAAGCCATATCAAATACAAAAATCTAATGTAATAAACTTATGTTAAAAAAAAAAATATGTTAAATACTATCGAAATTGTCACATAAAACTAATTTTATACTGAATTGTAAAAATTTCAAGTATAACAACAATGTCATTCGTCAAAAGCGCGGGAAGAAGTCTCTCAGTATTTGTAACTCAGAGGAAGTATATACCTAGAGTTGACAAACGCGTACACCCGTAAGGGACGGCAACAAAAGTACATTCAATAACAAGGTTACCAGACTGTGGAAAATTTACCCCACTACATAATGCGTTTCGGCAATTTGAAATTTACAATGTACCCAGATAACTGTTTACCAGAAACGCATAGAATGTGTATTGTGTTTTGTGTGTTATAACAATATACTCATAATATGATATTAGCAATGTAAAAAAATCGAATAAGTCGATACAGCCATTTCTAAACACAAAGTAATAAAAGTTAATATTTACATACGTATGAAAACTACAGTATCTGAATAGATCAACAAACATATTTGCACTTTAATATTATTAGAAGAGTATTTTTTTACGCAAATCGAGTTACTGTATAGATCTATTAATTAATAGTAAGCCTGAGTTAGTTTCAGTAAGATCTGTGAAATCATTGGAATAAGGATAGGAGATTGGTCAAACCTAGCAGAGTTATATAAATTAAACAATATATTTTTCTATTTTAGACATATATTTTAAAATACAAGCGATGATATGATACTAAACATAGCCATAGATATGAGATAAAAGATAAAAACACTTTATAGACAATTTGTAAATAAAAATATTCGTGCCTTACAAACACATTAATGTTTATTAGTTCATAGATTTTTATTCTTGAAATCAATGTTATTAGATCGATTTTTCTACATTGTGTATATATATAAATATTGTGAGAATGAAACAGCCGTCAAATATTCATAGTCACATTTACATACACGGTTTTTAGTTAAATCTTCTTTACACAATAAATGCGGATTATTCCTTCTTAAAATTAAACATAGATATTGCATAAAAAATTTCAATAATTGTCATGTAAAAAAGAATTAGTGCCAGGGATGATTTAAGTGTAAATATTAAACAAAGGTAAAAAATCTTTGTTTTTAAACATTTTGTATTGCGCATCATGGTTTTCATTAGACTTAGACTAAAGCTACAATTGATCCAGGATTATCCTTTCACATATTGTACTCAAAAGGTGGTAAACTGCTACGGTTCCTTAATTCCATAGTTCACACTTTTCCTCTAACTTGTAGAATGATATCTATCATCTATACATCGATTACATTAAAATTCTGTATAATGACAGATAGTTCAGCATTTTTATTTCTAGTCGTTTAGTTTTTGACCTTAATATAGCTAATTTCTTCTTGCGTGACGAAAGGAGAAAAGGTTCCTATCCACCCCATGGCGTACGTAACGTCCAGATACTCGCGAACACGCAAGGCGTAATGGGCTGGTGCTCCTTCGTGCTGGAAGTATAAACACGTACACACGTAACTGTTGCTCACATTGAAAACGGCAGTACATGTTCACCGCTTGTGCAGTGATGTTATTAGACTCACGATAACAAAGTACCATTTGGAAATACTCCTGATTAGAGTAACGACGTCCAGGCATGATTACGGTCACGCGTACTAGTGTAATGCGCGCCACTGGGAAACAATGATGGCCGCTCGCGCGTGCGCCTTGTGGCGTAGATGACGCATGCGCGGGAAGGCGTGTTGTACCTGCGTACGGTATCTTGTAAGTATTCCTAGCTGGTTGTTTTCATACAACAGAAAGCAAATTTTTATGACGGATTTTATTTTTCTATGAAAGAATTTGGAACACGTGGGGCATAAAATATATTTATTATTATAATCAGCCTACATAATACTATTTCCCATTTCAATTTGGGCATATTATTTAAGAATACCATATATATATATAAAAGAACCAAAAAAAAATTACAATAACTGACAGACTTCCTCTGAGACTGACAGGCCTTATTCCCGCGCTTTTGACGAGTGACATTGTTGTTTTACTTGAAATTTTTACAATTCAGTATAAAATTAGTTTTGTGTGACAATTTCGATAGTATTTTGTAACATAAGTGCGAGTGAAATTACACAGTAATGAAAAAACTCAAATATAACACGTTTATGCACTTTTTGGAAGACGTGAATAAGTTCATCAAGAAAACCTTGTAAAAATCACTATCGTTTTACGGGTGGTATTTAAATTGGGTTGATTGGGTCTGGATACCCTTCCCAAGTATTTTTTCAGCACAGTTCCTGAAGCTGAAACGTAGAATTAAGATTTTCAAATGGTTCTATACTGAAGACTTGGCTGTATGGACTAGGTCCCTTTGCCTTTCCTCTCGGGGATAAAAAGAACCAAAAAATAAAATGAGACTGACATACAATAAATACGTAGGTATAGCGATGGGCGATTCCGAGATGTTTTAACAATCGAAAGAATTGCAGTCGTCAAAATATACAATCGAGTCAACAATCGACTCGCCGTTTTACAAAACAATCGAAAGGTTTTTGATTGTTTCGATTGTTGCATCAGTCATTCATCGGTCACCGGTCACTTTAGCCGGACGACGGACTCGACTCGCTGCTAGTTGTTTACAAGCATCGAGCCGAGGTGTATGTGTCGCGATTGTTTGTCGAGCCGCTGTGATTTTTTTGTATTAAAACCAAAAAACTATGTTGCATACATTGCACAAGTTTATTTAAGTCATTAAAAATAGATGATTCGTTATAAACTTCGATTATTTTATTTATTTTTGTGATTGCTTTCTCCTATAATACGTACGTAAGTTGAGTAAGTTTGCTACTTTGCATGCTTAGTTTGAACTCGCAAATCGCAATCACAAGACAAGGCCAAGTTCGGCCATCGAGGTGTTCTAATATAACCCAAAACAATCGACTGAAACCTCTCGCCATCGTGCATACAATCGCAATTCGCAACCACAAATTCGAGTTGAAATCGCGCCGAAGACGAGCACAACAACAATCGAGATGTTCGACGAAACAATCGAGATGTTCGAACAATCGAGACAATCGAAAAAAACCTCTCGCAATCACCCATCGCTAAGGTATAGGTTTAGACTTCTTCCCGCGCTTTTGGCGAGTGATATTGTTGTTTTACTTGAAATTTATACAATTCAGTATAAAATTAGTTTTGTGTGACAATTCTGATTGTATTTTGTAACATAAGTGCTAGTGAAATTATACAGTAATGATAAAACTCAAATATAACACGTTTATGCACTTTTTGGAAGACGTGAATAAGTTCATCAAGAATACCTTGTAAAAATCACTATCGTTTTACGGGTGGTATTTAAATTGGGTTGATTGGGTCTGGGTACCCGTCCCAAGTATTTTTTCAGCACAGTTCCTGAAGCTGGAACATAGAATTAAGATTTTCAAATGGTTCTAAACTGATGACTTGGCTGTATGGGCTAGATCCCTTTGCCTTTCCCCTCGGGGATAAAAAGAACCAAAAAAAGGTATAGGTTTAGTTAGGGATGTGACATTAATGGAAAAGAATCGATTTAATAAAAATCGATTTTTCTTTATTCAATATTAATCGATTTGTCAATAATCGATTTTAATGAAAATAAATAATCGATTTTTGCGAAAAAATCGATTATTTCTATTATTTAAAATCCTACATGTTTTTCATATTCCAATAATAAACCTAAGAGATTCATATTAACAATCAATCAGATTAAAAATCAAATAAAAAAATAACCAATTCAAAACTAAAAATCAAAGCAAATGTTCTTTTAAACTTTCAAGTTAAGGAGTAATGAAATCAAATATCATTATTGATTGAGAATTTGTTCTCAGTCATAATGAAAATGAAATGAGCACCCCAACAAAATGACAAACTTATTGTCGCAAAAAATAAAATATAAATCAAATAAAAAAAAAATATCACAAATGTCCTATTTTACATGTGACTTGTATTAAAATAAAATACTTAAAATAACAATTAAAAAACTAAACGACGACGGTATGGTCTCAAAAACAAAAATATGAATCAATTCTTTTGTTAATTTTTAAATTTAAACAATAACAAAATTAAAAATAATTACTGTCACAAATGTCACGCCCCATTTTACATTTGACTAGTATTAAAATAAAATACTTAAAATGACAATTAAAAAATCGGCCAAGTGCGAGTCGGACTCGCGCACGAAGGTTTCCGTACCATTATCTATAAAAACGGCAAAAAAAAAAAACACGTTTGTTGTATGGGAGTCCCCCTTAAATATTTGTTTTATTTTAATTTAATTATTTATTCTTAAAGTGAATATATAACTAAATATTCTGTGAAAATTTCAAGCGTCTACCTGTTGCCGTTATCAATATCGAGGAAAAATGAGCAAAATTCACGTTTGTTGTATGGGAGCCCCCTTAAATATTTATTTTATTCTATCTTTTAGCATTTGTTGTTATAGCGGCAACAGAAATACATCACCTGTGAAAATTTCAACTGTCTAACTATCACGGTTCATGAGATACAGCCTGGTGACTGACGGACGGACGGACGGACAGCGGAGCCTCAGTAATAGGGTTCCGTTTTACCCTTTGGGTACGGAACCCTAAAAACTAAACGACAACATTATGTGTTTTACGGTTAGAAGACATTTATATTGTTTACCAACAACTATATTATCTCAGATCTCAGTCACTACACTGAAACTAATTTACACGCATACATACCTACAGATGGCGCCGTTTTTTATATAATCAACTTGTAAGTAATAATGCTTCGAGTTTTTTCATTCGGCCCATAGATGGTGCTATTTATGAAAATCGATTTAATCGCGTAATTTATTTAATCGATTTATTAAAAATCGATTAATATTGCTTTAAAAAGAGAATATAAAAATCGATTATACGAAAATAATAATCGATTAAAAGAAAAATCGATTATTTTTTAACATCCCTAGGTTTAGTTGGCTGGCTGGCTAGGTGGGGTATATTATTTATTATTTTCTTACGCTGCTGCACGCTAAATGAATAGGTGGCTCTACTGGCTATCCGCAGTCGACGTCGCCGCTTGTTATTACATTTATTTTGCGCTTATAACATAACAGGTGCAAATTATTGTGCCCTGTGCTGTGCCTATGCAGTGATTTTTTCGTAAGTTTGAATTTTTAGTTACAGTAACCAAAACAAGAACTATTCAACAAATATTCTAACCACAGAGAATCATACCATCCCGAGTCTTTTTCACTGTCTTCCTGTTATCTCGTGATCGTGAATGATAGATTAAATTGATTGAAGTGATTTATCAATTGTGTCTTGTTATTACACTACCTACAGTCACATTGGATTGGGAATAATTGAAACATTTGTTTGCGCTACATTTCTAGGAGGAGGGTGCTACTTTGAAGTTAAATATATACAGATACATCTTGCCTTTAGGTAATATGTTGCAGACAAATATTCGTCAACTAAGTAGAAATTCACTCTTACGATGCAGTTTAAAATGTAAGTGTTGACTATCATACTTTATATTTTTTACTTTATCCTCTGCTGGTTCGGATAAGTAGAAAGAATGTGAGAGGATAGAATGACAAAACATATATATAATGTGGAAGTAGAAGGATGTAGGAGCCAAGGAAGGCCAAGGCTCTAAATTCCAAGGACTCCAATATACCAAATTGATTGTGTTATCAGAAGTTGTCTCAGAAGCCCAGAACCAGTGAACATGCATAAAAAGATCTATGAATAATAAAAAAGAAGCAAGTGAGGTGTGTGTAGGCTCTCTCTGCCTATCACGCAAGGGTAGGGTTCCCAACCCTCCCGGATTGCCCGGGAGACTCCGGTCATAATGGTTAATCTCCCGACCTCCCGGGTGAGAATAATTTCTCTGGTTTTTCTAACAATTATACGCATCCTCCGCTCGCACGCCCCTACTCGACTCGCTCTCTTTGCGTGCTTTGCAATCACTCACACAACACCACGGGCCGCTGCCTGAAATGAGCTGATGATAAGTTGCCCAGATGCAGAATATTGAATTTAGAGAAATATTAAGAGACATGTGCCAACTCGTTGGTTATCGTTACTTCCTGCCATAGACAGAAGTCTATCGCTGTGGCCAGCTTTAATTGCTTATTTCAAAGAGCAAGGTAAAGAAAATTGTTCTTCATTTATATGGAGTACTTTTTGTGTCAGTGATGACGAAACTAATGCAGTCTTCTTATGTATTCTTTATTTTATGCATAATATAATGCAAGTCTTTTAGAACACCATTAAATTACTGGAATCCGACAGAGTAACAAGCACTGAAATTCATGACATAATGATTGATCTGAAAACTTTATGATAAATCTGCCATGGATTTATTAAAGCAGTTTGATGAACCGCAAAAAACAAATTTTACAACTGATGTCAATAACTTATTAACGCGTTGTTTGATATATTTAAAAAGTGGTATAACTTTGAAGATCCGGAATACCAAGCAATGAAAATTTTATCTCAAAAAGAACCAATCACATGGACAGGAATTACTAGACTCCAGGAATTGTTAAATATTGACTTAGATAGCGACAAACTTTACGATGAGGCTGGACTTTTGCGTGAGATGCATCCACATCTCGTTGAAGAAATTCGAGTGGATTTATGCTGGGTTGACTTCTTTACTAAATCGAAAGATAGAAATCCTTGTTCCGAATTGAAAAAAATGGTCACGTTTGTTTTTCCCATTCCTGACAAAAATATAAATTTAAAAATGAATTGAAATTACATAAATTGATGTAGTTTTTGTACAGTGTAGTGTGTAGGCCATTTATCAGCAATAATTATTATATAGATTGCATTACACATAATTATTTAAAACAACTCAAAAATTCAATATTTTTATCCAAAATGGGAAATTTTCAAATGTATGGAATGCTACAGGCACATTTTCGTTTTTAGTACTAATGTTATGTTGGTTACATTAACAAAGTGTTAAATGAAATAATGGCATTATACCAAACAATACAATACAACACAACACACAGACAGTTGGTGCTTAAACTTAAGGCCTCAATCTATGTCATAGTTTAACCCTTTAACTGCCATATTTTGTTACATTATCATACACCCTAATGATAGCGGCCTGTCGGCGTAATATCAAATAGGGTTGAGAAATAGTGTTATCGATTAGTTTAAATGAATAAAAGTTCAAAATTCAATTAATATTAAATCAGTCTTTATTAATCAAGTATCAAGGGACTACAGTATGGAGTTATTCAAGAAAGGCGTGAAGAGGTTCTTACAGGGTCGGCAACGCAAGAGTGTCACCCCTGGTGTTGCAAATGTCCATAGGCTACGGTAACTGCTTACCATCAGGCAGGCCGTAAGCTTGTTTGCTACCTTAGTGGTATAAAAAAATAACATTATTTACCACGTTTCAATCAATATTCTAGCAATGAATCTAGTATAACATCTTCGTTTTCTGATGCATCTCTTCGAGCTTGATTTATCAAATTAATAATTTTCATATATAATTCATATTGTACCTCAGGTCGAACAGTCATTATTTACAACCTGGATTGTAATGTACAATGTTTATTGCAACTTAATCTTTAATATAAATGCTGGTGCATTTATATAATATATATATATGGTGCATATAAATGCACCAATAAATAATTTATAAAACTTGACGTGAAATTACGTCTGTGGCGCGTGGAGCACATTTTTCATATCTCGAAATATTACGGTGATGGCGGTTAAAGGGTTAAGACTATCGACAAATGCAACAGTTTGTCTTTTAACCAAATCACAAGGTCCTAGCTGGTTACAAGGTTCTAACAAATGCTACTAGCCATACGTGTACTTACACTACTTGTGCAGTACTTGTGCAAACTGCCTTGAGACTTGTATAACAGAAGTGTTTGTTCAATGCTGAAGTACTGGCTCTCATTGTTGAGTGCACCAAATTTGACCTTCTCTAGGTTTTGGATTGACCTTCCAGATGCAGATCTTGACATCATTCTTAGCAGTAAATAGACACACTTGTCTTGGTAGGGTTGAATTGGTCTATGTGGAACTGGAAAGCAAGCAGTAGATAAAGAACCTGCCTATGACCTTACAGTCTCTGGTCCGAATCCTAGCATGGTTGCATGTGACCTCACCTAAGAAAGTTTTAATTTTCCTTCTGGGTTGTGGAGATTTGATCGCAGTTGCACCATGTCAAAAATCAACATCTACCCCAAATTCTTAGGTTAAAGTAGTGGACTCCGCCAGTCCAAATGCATTAAGAAACAAGATAACACTAGGAAGAAGGAAAGGGTTGAATTGGTCTGGATGGGAATTGGGACAATTTTAATAATATATTTATTCTAATAATACACCACGTAATATGTGTATAAATGTGTATGGATTTTATATATACTGATCATTTTTATTTCCGTAAGTTTAACAATGTTAGTAAGTAGCCTCCTGAATGGGTGATATTGATTGTATTGCATAGGCTACAGCAGGGTTTCTCAAAGTGGGGTATGCAAACCCCTAGGGGTTGTTACTTAATGGTAGCTGGATGACTGGCAGACACAAGCAGAACGTGTGTTGGTTAAAAACCTTATTTTCTACAACAGGCCATTTTAGTTTTTTAGTTTAGGGGTTCGCTGGGTTACAGTAATTACTGCAACCAAGGTACACAAAGTGCAGGTGAAGTTAGCATTGAATTTGATAGTCATGTACTCCATAGTAGCATGGTAGAAGTAAAACTCCTTTAATTTTAGATTTCAGAGCATTGTCTACTCTTAATATTGAAAATGAACCCACTAGTCCATGTATTAAAACAAGTGTTCCGGGCCCAAGAACACAGGCATTATTAAAGGATTTGAGTTCTATTCAGGTATGTGTATAATGATGTATTTTTTAAACCTGCAAAAGCATGCATTTTATTTTTTTATGGATTGCATATAATCAACATTTAACTTCTATCAATGGATAAATACTGCATAAAATGTAAACACTCAAAATCCTCATCAAATGTATCATCAAGTAATTTATCCTTACATTTCAAGGCCACCTGAGTTTTACATATTCACAGTGTTATACACACATTTGCTGTAGAATGACAGCGTGGCGCTGGCGCGACGCGAGGCTGGCGGGTCGCAAGCGCGGCGCGGTAGTCACACTGCAGGCAACACGCCACGCCGCGCTAGCGCCCCGCCAGCATCCCGTCGCGCCAACCAGGAAAGCGTGACTTTTTATCTAATAATACAGTGCAACCTTAATATAACGACTTCCTGGATTTAACAAATTCTTCGTAATCCCCTCGAATTGTCCATAAGAGTCAATGTAAAATATACCTTTACATTGCGAACATGTTTTGCGAACAACCTCTTTATAACGAATTTTCCACTACCTATCAACAAAAAATGTAAATACCTCAAATTAACGAATTTGTTAACCCAAAACCTTTATATAACGTTCCCACCAATAATCCCATTGTATATGATTCATGTCGCGACAGGTTTCGACACGCTTTTTATCGTAAAACACTGCGGCTCGCACTATTGTTAAAGTTTCCTCTTTCTAACAAATTTTAGACCAATCTAACCTCAACATAACAAAACTCAGTTTAACGAATTAATTGATATAACGAATATTTACTTGTTCAACCAATTTTTCAACGTCCGTGTTCGTATTTGTATAAAAATCTGTAAAATTTTACAACTAACACGTCACGCCGCGCTGGTCCACTCCGCGCCCAGTTCACGTCAAGCTGCGCGTGTGTCTACTATCATAGAAACGCTAGCACTACAGCGCAGGCGCCGCGCCACGTCCCGCCAAGCGATCATGTCGCGCCGCGCTCCCGCGCCGCAGTTTGTAATCGCGACAAGGGTTGGCGTGGCATGTCGCGCCCCGCCAAGCTCGTCGCGACGTGACGCTAGCGTGGCGTGTTTTGTGTGACGGCTTCCATATATTTTCATAGTAAGTTAGCACGCCAAGGAAACGCCACGCTAGCGTCGAGCCCAGCCACGCTCGCTGTTTGTCAAAGCCTTTATAGCCTAAACACGTAGGGATGTCGTTTATAGTTTATACAATCGTCAAACATGCATAGTCTATCTATATACAAAACAATTTTCCCCTGTAGGGGAATCATCAGGGATCTATAATACAAAGATTTTCTTAATTATTTTTTGTACATAGACCAGGAGCTGACTACCTACAATTTTTTCATTCACCTACGTCATGTTACCTGTTTAGTGATTTGAAAAATTACAGTCGAAATAGGTTAATTCAAACGTGGCTTTACTGAATCATGTATTTATTCAGATAAAATTAAACGACTATGAAATTGTATTGAAGTTATACTTCTTTAGGCGCGGTATGAAGAAATGATGAGTGAAATTTTAAGATACTGTAACACAAAATTTTGAAGCTGCCCGCTAAAACGCTCATTAAGTCACGAAAAATATGTTCAAAACTGCAGCCAAATAACAATTCTCTGGAGGTTTGTTGTGTTCATGCGAGTGAGTAACGTTACCACCTCACAGGCATCTGCAGCCCAATAACAATTCCCTGGAGGGTTATTGTGTTCATGCGAGTGAGTGACGTTATTACCTCACGGAAAACTTGTTTGGGAATTGTTATTTGGCTGCAGAGTTCTGTGAGGTGTTAACTTCACTCACTCGCATGAACACAACAATACTCCAGGGAATTGTTATTCAGCTGCAGTTTTGAGCATATTTTTCGTGAGGTAGTAACGTTACTCACTCGCATGAACGCAACATCTGTCCAGCAAATTGTTATTTGTCTGCAGTTTTCCGTGAAGTAGTAACGTCACTCACTTGCATGAACACAACAACCCTCCAGGGAATTGTTATTTGGCTGCAGTTGCCTGTGAGGTGGTAACGTCACTCGCATGAACACAACATCCCTCCAGGGATTTGTTATTTAATGATGCCAGAGAAGTATAATTTCTCACACACGTACATAAGTACACGCACCCATTTTTTTTACACTAAACTATTTTTTTTATTGTTTCATTTACTACACTTATCAAAATTATAATCTTTATACTCGGAAATTTAATATTTTTACAGTAGCCTAAAATGATAGGCATTAAAAGTACTTTTTTCTGTAGGAAATTTGTGATTTTTTAACAAAATTACACATTTGATACAGAAAAAAAAATCTTTTTACGTTTTAGCCATCTTTACGAATTTGTAGTTAAAGTAGGTAGGTAGGTACACGTCCAAATTATTACGAGCGGGAGCGCAGCGGCGAAGCGTGCGGAGGCTCGGGCGGTATTACGCACGGCGGTGTAGCCACGTCTGGCGTACCTTTAGCAGCGATAAATTTTGTCAGTGTGTGCGTGCGACGACGAATACGTAAGGGCGGGCACACATACAAACCGCGTCCTATGAAGATATCCTACTTATTTGATTTTACTATGACTCCAGGCTCCGTAGTGGATGCAACCGCGATTTACCGCTTGAAGAAGAAGGATATTTAAAGTCATCATTCAAATAACTACTCAGCCGGGAATCGAACAAAGAATTCTTATCAACTATGTTACGTTATGGCGCTGGCATGTAGAGAAATAAGTCCGTCATTGCATTTAAATTATATTGTTTAATTAGTTCTGTTTATTTTGTGCAATAAATTGATTATATACATATATAATATGGCTTCATCATTCCACTCTTCTATTTAAATACCAATTTAGAATCCATTCGTATGTATAACAACTTATCAAATAATTGTAATTAAAACATAACAAAAAAATCTATTTATTTTATAGCATAAAAAATATTATTTTAATATATATTTCCTTTTCCCTTATAGCATAATATCGTCCACGCCGCTATGACTCAATTGCTACCATTGGCATTGCGCATAACGCTAGGAAGAAGGATTACCTTCGCGATGTAGTATGTTTACTTCACGACAAGCCCAAGCGAATGATTAAGAACTAATTTAAAATCTCCAATATATTTATCATTTTTAAGTTATGACTGTGACAAAATAGTGTACTATGAAAATGTATATTTGTCGCATTAATAATTTAAAATTGGGGGTCATGTGCCAGAAGCGTGCTCGTTCGCGACTCCTGCCAAACAATCGATTGCAATTCTCGACCAAGAGCGCACCGACGTGTGGATTAGGGCGTCCCCCGGAAGCGACGCGCACCGATCCGGCCCCATCGGTACGAATATAGCTGCATGCGGCGGTGGGGGGCGCCACCCACCACGCAGCGCCAATTCCGAGGACGAGGAGGCCGAGTGCCGCATAGGCACGTGGAATGTGAGAGGTGGATTGAATGATAAGGCGAACGAACTGATAGACGTAATGAATGATAGACGTTTGGATGCTTTGTGTGTGACAGAGACTAAGCGCAAGGGGAGCGACATCGATGATCTACCCGATGGGGTGATGGCCCTATGGTCTGGGGTAGACCGGGACGGATCATGCCAGTGCTGGTGTAGGTGTCGTACTCTCCTCTCGCTTAGCCACTGGTGTAAGAGATTACTGTTTGGTAGGGACTTCTCTGGGTTCGTATTAAACTGGGCATCACGCGAGTATTTCTGGTTGTAGCATACGCTCCCGTAACCTCAGCGTGTGCTCAAGAACTGGAGAAGTTTTGGGAGTCTGAGGGATGTTCTGAACTTAGCTGAAGGGAATGAAAGCGTGATTATGTGTGGAGATTTGAATCCATTCAAATCTCCACACAAGGACCAAGAGATACAGCTATGAAGAGTGAACGAAGCAGGTAAGTCAATACTAGATTTATGTATGGAACGAAACCTCCTCGTGTCGAATACTTTATTTCATCATAAGGATATTTACACGTATACATGGAGACGGAATGACCAAAAAAGTGTGATTGATTTGATTTTAATAGATAGATGTCTCCGAAATGTTATAATGGATACAAGAGCCTTTAGAGGCCCCCGCCCCACTCTTGAGACGGACCACTACCTGGTGGTAAGCCGGTTTGTGGGCCTTTTTAGGAAGTGGAGGCAGTGGCGAGTGAGTATCTCTTTCGGAGATAATGAAAGGATAAGGAGCGAAAAATTGCAAGATGAAAGTGTAAGGAGAATGTATGTGCGTCTGGTAAGTGAGAGACTTGCAAATGCAAGCCTCTCCTACTCAGGTGTGAGTGATTGCTGGAAAGTTTTGAAAGAAAGTATGGTGAATAGTGCAAAAGAAGCTTGTAGGTGACGCAAAGAGAGAGGCAAAGAGACGTAAAACAGCGAAAGGAGATACCTGGTGAGATGCGGAGGTTGAATCCTTCGTAGCAAGAAAGTGGAAAGCGTGGCTGGATTACGTATCATCTTTGCCCGTAAATGAAAATATGAGAGAAAAGAAGAAAGAAATGTACCGTCTAAAGCTTTAGTGAAAGAGAAGTGTGAAAGACAAATTATGAATGAGGAAGAGAGGCCGACGAAAAACTTCGAAGCAAATACCAAACTCTTTTGGAGAGAGGTAAAGAAGTCTCGGAGTGGTTCGTCGGCATCTAGAATTAAGATAAGTCTAAAGCTGGTGTCATTCTTGCGAACACTCAGGAAGCGTTAGAACGGTGGAGTGAATATTTTGAGGAAATGTATGAGTATGCTTCGGACGCTGACAATGAGAGTGAGTCGGATGCTTACCCCACGTTGACGGCGTCCGACGAAGGCATAACTATGGATGAGATCGAATGGTCGATACGAAGCTTGAAAAATGAAGAATCAGCGGGATTTGATCTGATCACAGCTGAGATGATCAAACTAGGTGGCACTTACATCCGGGACGCCTTCTGGTACTTAAGCAATCAGTGCTGGAGAACTGAAAGGGTCCCAATGGACTGGAGACGCGTAGTCATCGTGCCCTTGTACAAAGGCAAGGGGTTACGCATGGACTGCGCCAGCTATAGGGCCATCAGTTTGATCACCTTAGCAGCAAAAATATATGGAAAGGTGATTGAAAGGAGAATGAGGGTGAAATCTGATGCATCCGCAATATCGTGGAGAAGCATCTGGCTATAGACCAGAAAGTTTTCTGCGGTTTTGCGGTTTATCTTGAGAAAGCATTTGATAGGGTTGTGCGAAAGGAACTGTGGGACATATTGCCGAGATATGCGATTGACGGTTCACTGCTCCGTGCTGTGCAGTCCACTTACAAGGATTGTTCAGCATGTGTGCCGATAGATGCTGGCATGTCACCCTGGTGTGATATCAAAATTGGTGTTAAACAGGGTTGCATGCTATCTGCTAGGCTGTTTATCCTGTATCTCGATAGTTGTCTGCAGAGAATAAGGTCAACGAATGTGGGATTGCGCATGGGTGACCTAGTGGTGAACTGTCTGCTGTATGCAGACGATGCTGTGCTATTAGCAGATACACCATCAGAACTGCTAACACTGGTCACAACGATGAAAGACGAATGTATGGAGAAAGGCTTACTACTGATTGCGAATAAAACAAAGATAATGGTATTGGGAAGAGAAGAATCCAGAACTAATGTAAGGATTACGGTTGATGATGAAGTGTTGGAACAAGTGGATGAGTTTGTATATCATGGATGCGCTTTCAGCAGGGATGGATGGTACACTACAGATGTGGAAAGACGAGTGAGTACTGGGAATAGTGTGAATGGAGCGTTGGGAAAACTTCTTGGCAGTAAGAACCTGAGTCAGAAGGCACAACTCGCTATACACAATGCAGTGCTGGTCCCAACGCTAACTTATGGAAACGAGAGCTGCGTATGGCAGAAAGAGCATGAAAGTAGAATAAACGCGGTCGAAATGCGAGCGCTGCGCAAAATTTGTGGCGTAAGGCTTGTAGACCGTATTCGCAATGATGATGTTAGAAACAGAGTTGGTCTGAAAGAGAGCGTCGGTGTTAAAATAAGAAGAGGCATGCTCCGTTGGTTCGGACATGTAGAAAGAATGCAGGATAAAAGAATGACGAAGCAGATATACAATGCAAATGTGGAACGATGTAGGAGCCGGGGAAGGCCAAGACTTACCTACCATGATCAAATTGGTCGTGTTCTAACAGTAGGTGATGTCAGGAGCCCTAGAAACCGGCGAGCGTGCATGAGAAGAGCAATGAATGTTAAAGAAGCGAGTGAGATATGTAAGGATCGAGTCACGTGGCGCTCGGTTCTCTCTGCCTACCCCGCAAGGGAGTTTGCGTGAGTTATAGATTGATAGAATAATTTAAAGTAGCTAGAGCCACACTTAGGGTACGGTACCAATGCGCAATAGAGACTAGACGGAATGGCCCTTACGAATTAGCGGTGGCGGGATGCTGCTCTGCCCCGCACTGAACCTCACAGTTGCCCTGTCTTGACGGCGGTCTAGACGGCTGAGTTCAACAATTCAAACACAAAAAGTCAAACTTGCAATAGTATCTACGTAGAATATTTTTATTTTGTATTGGCGGCAAGTAGTCTAAATGTTTTCATCATTTTTTTTTTCTTAGCTTGAATTCATTTTGAAAAGTCAACAATTGTAAATTGCGGAATCAATGACGTTAAGAATAAAAGAAAAAGGGCAATTATTGCCGTGTAATTTTCACACCGCAATAATTGCCCTTTTTCTTTTATTAGGTTTCGAACTAGTTCGAAATGTAGATAAAATCTTTATAATTGTTTTCCCAATTTCGGAAAACTTAAATCTGTTTTTAATACACGATAGATATGAGATTTGATAGCAATTTATTTGGCCTGCTATATACGGCAAATATGAATTTCTAGCCTAAATGTTGACTGCTGCTCGAGTATACGTAGATAGTACAATAATTTGAATTTAGCGCTTTTAAGGTTGTGGAAAATTATCACTTTTCTAAACATGTTTTAGAAAAATGTATGCAATGTTTGGTCCCGAGAGATCATTATTGAATTGTACGAGTATATTTGAATGCGTACCTATTATAATACCTAAAGTTCATTTGTTAGATTAGATAATATGGGAAACACTTTATATACCTATTTACGATAGTATGAATAACTACAGAAGGAGGTGAACATCTCCTATACAGATGAGTTATTATGTAGAACGTAACCAATTGCTTTAGGAAACATGATAACCTAAATTCAGAAGTAATTATTGAAGCTGCTATACTTTTATTTCTTTGTGTGGCGAAAATATACTTTTAGGTAAATATGATGGATCATCCATCCTGCTTATAACACATAACTTATAACCAGAGATCGGAGTTAGGTAGTGTTATCCATGTACTCGCAAGGAAATGTTGATAAACATGGATATTCCTGGCATTGAATCGAATAATCAATTCGGAAACCGTAATTTAGTGCAAATTGTACATTTATTTAGTATTTCAAGTACCACGATGTTTTTAAGGTTGTATATCTTAGCAATATGATAAATAAAAACAAACAATAGTTGAAATATTTATATATTAAAACACACGTAAAATAACACAAGTTAAAATTTAGTTTCAATTTTAATATCTACAAATATTAACTTAATCTAAATATAGGTACTTAGCATAAAGATTAACAAAAAAAGACTTAAGTAGCCTGCATATCGAATCTTAAGTAAAAACAAGTCTGATTAGAACAGTGGGCAATATAACAATTGTAACCATTTGTTGTTTGTTTCTGTTTTGCAGTTAATATGTTACGTTTGATGTATGGAACTGCATGCAAGTTTGTTCACCAACATTGTAATTCATTAAAATATTTATGGTCCATTTCAATACAATCTGGCAAAATTGTGTAACTAAAACTTGGCGACTGACACTAACACCGATTGTTTAGGAACCTTGTGATATTACTTTACACGCGGGCGAAGCTGCGTGTTTGATTGGTCAGCAAAGGGTGAATACAACGGTGAAACGAGGAACTAATAGTTTAGAGAGGGCCAGAAGTATAGAAGCTTGGATTATTCAGTTTGTATGATGTCATATTTTTCGTACTTCCAGCAAGCTGGTGCAGTTCAGTTGTTTGCCGACTATGACAAGAGCATTGGAAATTATTTTGTGGACGCTGATGGGAATGAGTTTTTGGATTCGTTTACACAAATATCTTCTGTACCGATCGGTTATAATCACCCAGACTTGTTAAAAGCATTTGAAGATCAACATAATCTTGTAAGTATGTAAGTCCATTTTCAGATAAGTGTTTATTAAATTTACATCAACTTCTGTCACAAAACAACGATCATAGGTGCAGGATTTGCTTTATTGAATAGGGGGAAGGAAGAGAAAGTTAATTACCCTCTTTAGGATTTTTTGTCGGAAATTCTAGTATTTATGAATTCTTCAACTATATATAAAATTTTCTGAAACAAACCGGACCTATACAAGACATTATCAACTAATATTAATGATATTTAATAGGCTTCATATTTAATACTGCTACAAGTTAACTATCAATAGTCGAAAACAAATTGCAGAATCGATAGTGTTCATACACACTGTATCATCAAACTGCATATTGTTCACACCATTCAAAATCTTAGTACACGTTTTGTGTTGCTTGTTCAATGAAATGAGAGTCTCCTCGTGATGTCATTTAGCACACCCTCATGTACGTCTGTAAAAATAAAAAAGATAACGTTTACGCCATTGAGCCACCACGAACACTTTGACACGTCATCGTAGGGGACGAGCACTTAGACACGTCTACCATTTTTACAATAAAATCTTATACTGTTTCATTATCATGGTGATGTCAGGAGCCCTTGAAACCGGCGAGCGTGCATGAAAAGAGCAATGAATGTTAAAGAAGCGAGTGAGTTATGTAAGGATCGAGTCACGTGGCGCTCGGTTCTCTCTGCCTACCCCGCAAGAGATTTGGCGTGAAGTTATAGATAGATAAATAGACCGTCTTATTAATTTCTTATAATTTTTGTTTTTATTTTTTTTATTACCAGCATTTCGGAAATGACAATTGGTGAAAAAAAGTATATTACGTAATAAAATAATGTAATCACTAAAACAAATAAATAAATAAATATTGCCGGACAAATTACACAGCGCCACCTAGCCCCAAAGTAAGCGAAGCTTGTGTTATGGGTACTAGACAACGGATACACATACGTAAATAATTTTTCTTTTTGGAAATATATACATATTAAATAGAAAATACCCAGACCAATACAAACAGACGTGTTCATGCACACAAATGTTTGTACTGTGTGGGAATCGAACCCACGAGCGTTGGTGTCAAAGTAGCATAACAGCGAGTTTCACTACTGCGCCACCGAGCTCGTCAGAAATGCTAAAATGAACTAAATCAAAACAGTAACTCCGTAGTAACAAGGAACCCTTATAGTTTCGCCACGTGCATGCCATGTCTGTCCGTCCTTCCGCGGCCTAGCTCAGAGACATTTGATACTAGAAAGCTGTAGTTTGGCATGTATATACCTAGTCTAGCCATAAATACTGAAACAAAGAAAAAATAATCTATTGCAATTAACATTTATTATTTCTACAGTGTGTTAGTTTAATACATAAATATAATACAATTTAATTAAAATATAAAAAGCTTATTCGAAGTGGTCTCCATTGCTCAATTGTAAAAAAATTCCTCATCCGCAAAACAAAATTTTTCTGTGACCTTCCTTTGCTTTAGTAGTTTTTTCGATTTTGCCACCCTATTTTTTTTTTAATTATCAGTTAAGAAATGACCACTTATAGGCTGCAAGTCCTAAGTCATCTTTTAAAATACGCGACATGGTTCTAGGTGCTATCTTCAGCTCCCGAGATAAAATCTTTTGCTTTCGGAGAGGATTTCTTCGAATTCTTTCCCTTACTGCTTTGACCACCTTTTTCGTACGAACACTACATGGACGGCCAGATCTTTTTCTGTCACAAACTGAGGAGGTCTCATTGTACCTATTAATAGTCCGGTACACAAACATTTTACTAATACCAAGCGTATGGAGAGTTTTAAAAATGGCATTTGGCTCCATACCTACTTTGTGTAATGCAATCACAGCGATTCGGTTCTCTTTATCACCCCACTCCATTTTAATATTGCAAAATATTGTACAATGTATGGGCGCCAAAATGAGAACACTCAATGGACAATCATATAAAAATGACAGATTCCAAATTCAAATGTAATATTTTGTTTATTTTTAATTGTAACAGTATTTATGGCCAGACTGAGTACATATGCTGACAAAGTGGTAGAATAAAATCTTAAAAAAAAATGTTTTTTGGTGGTACCACCCCTAACTGAAACTCCCCACATAAAGTAGGGATGATTTTTTTATTCGCGCCCACCCCATGGTGTGGAGAGTCGTTAGATAGGTTTATTAAAAACATTTAGGGTGTCGGAAGATCATTTTTCGATATAGATAGAAAGAAAAGGTTTATTTGGACGTAACACAACACTATACGAACAATAAACAATAGGTAGTAAAATAATAATAGTGATGTGTGGCGTCACAAATAGGTCCTATCTCAGCATATTGCCGTGTCAACTCATGACCCGGCGCTGATTTTAATATATATATGTTATAATATAGTGATCCGTTTGCGAAGAATTTATATTAAAAGTGTAAATTTTTGTTAGACTATCTACAAGGCAATGCACTAAATCTCTCACTAAATACTACACATTGTAAATGAAATAATGTAGGAGTACAGTTAAGAGTAGATCACGCTTAAAATTCGACGTTTTATATTTTTTTTTTTTTTTTTTTTATTTTAAAAATCGTGCACCCCTGCCATGGGCAAGGCTCTATTTGCAACATATGTAACTATTTTCTACTAAAATTATACATAACATAACATAGATAACACTAACACATTCATACATCATGCTCTCTTTCATTCCACAATACATCTTCCATTCATCATCTTTCAGTTTTATTATTAAAAAATTTTTAATTTGGCCCATCTTCGAACGCCGGTGAAACAATTACATCTATTTTCAAACTTCCCTCCCCATACTGCATCGGTCCAACCACGGGCGATAGCGAGCTTCGCAGCTCCACCTAACCACCGCGATTCCGTCGGCTATACTGAGTATAGCCGAGGTATACAATATTAGTCCTAGGTGGAGCTGCTCTGCTTATTCCGATCTATGACAGCCATGGCTAGACCGACGCAGTATTTTAAAAATTTAGACCTATTTCTCCCCACAACTACTTCGGAGACTGTAGTTTCGGTGACCCGCATTCCCAACTCCTGCTCCAAGTCGTACCTCTGTTTGGAGAATGCGGGACACCGAAACAATATATGCTGCACTGTCTGGTCCACGCCGGGCTCGCAGAAGCAGGATGGGTCATCCGCGCACTTGAACCTGTGCAAATACGCGGAGAACCCACCATGCCCCGAGAGGACCTGCGTGGTGATGCTCGACGGCACCATTTTGCCCACGACGCCGTACGCCTCCGCCGCACTCGGGAAGAACAGTTTCGTCGTCGAAGCTGTTGTTCCCGATTTGTATCTTCTGTCCCATTCGTCAATGGTCCCCTTGCGGATCATACCTTTGACGAATGAGACAGGGCAGCGGTCATAATCTGGCCGCCTCCGCAACCCCAGTGCGGCGCTCCTGGCGAGTTCATCGGCACGTTCGTTCCCCTCCAACCCCGCGTGTGCCTTGATCCAGAACAACGAGACGCTCTTACCCTGGCTTTTGCACAGTTTAAGAGCGTCCCGTGTCTGCACCGCCAGGGGATGGGGGGACTCGACGTTCGCCACCGCCTGGAGCGCCGCCATGGAGTCGCTGAAGATGCCGATACTGGGTCCATCGCAGCTCAAAGCGTACTCGGCCGCCGTGCAGATAGCCAGGAGTTCCGCCTGGTAGACGGTACAGTAGGACGACAAAGCAAGTTTGAGGGCCTTGGTTTCGGCGTCACCGTTCCATATGGACACAGCGGCGCCAACCCGGCCCTCAATCTTGCTGCCGTCCGTAAATATTCGCAGGGCAAAGTTGGAGTGTGCCCTGCATTGTTCCTCGTCTACCAGGCTGCCGAACTCCAAGCTATCTAGCTCCGCGGGATGCGGGGCCTCGATCTTCGAGGCCATCCGCTCGATCTCCCTGTCCCCGAGCAGCGGATGGGGTAGCCCCCTCTTGGCCTCATATAAAGAGGCGACTTCGCGCACTCTGAGGTCAAGAGGCAGCACCCCGGCCAGCAGCAGTGCGGAGTTCAGGGAGACCGTGCGGTAGGCTCTACAGATCTTCTGAGCGAAGCCCCGCTGTACGCTGTTGAGCTGTTTCTGGATGCCCAGCTTATTGACCGCTGGAGCCCATGCGGCGGCAGCGTACAATATCGTAGGTTCCACTACGGCTGAATATATGATCTTCACTACTTCAGGGTTGAGACCCCAACTGACGCGGGCCGTACGCGCAAGGCGCCCGTATATGGCCACTGCCCTTTTACAGACAGTAGCCACGTGCGCGTTGAACGTCAGACCCGCGTCAATCGTCAACCCCAGTAGTTTGATCTGCCGAGACATGCCAATGTCTATCCCGCCCATGGTAAGCCGCGGAGTGTCATACCTAAGTTTGCGCGTGACCAGCATAGCGCTGGTCTTATGCGGCGCAAACTTCAACCGGTTTTTGACACCCCACGCCCTCACATGCTCGAGAGCGGCATTGGCCTGTCTCTCTATATCCAGCGCAGTGTTGCCGTCGAACATCAGCACGACGTCATCGGCGAAGGCCTGACAGTGCATGACGTTTTATATTATTACGTATGACTTACCAACGTACAAAGGTTAAAGTGTTACACTCAACGTGCACTTTACTGTACCTACCTATCTCATGGGTATAGAGTTTAAACCAAATAAGAGTTAGGTACCTAATTTTAAATCTGATTTTCAAACAATCCTCCATTTTGGTGTGGGGGATGTGTTTTAATTCTTTTTTTTTTCAACTCTATTAATAACATAGTTAAACTCTGTAGTAAATTAACTAATAATGATATGATAATAGGATATTATTTATTTTGTAGTTATTAGGGACGTTTTGATACTACGAAAAAGATTATCTGTTTTAAGTGTAGGTATTACGTTCTTTAAGTACCGGAAATCGAGAGAGTGCAAGGCACCATTCAAAGAAGTGCCCGGTCATTGGCACATTTCGGACGCGTAATTGACGCTTGATACATAAACAGCTGACGTTAGGGGTGGGCATATCGCTTTTATATGAAAAAGTTTGATAAGCTGTAACCCGAAAAGTTCTAATAATACAAATATAGTTTATTTGGGAAAAATGTTGTATTACATATGCACAATCTGACTTTTTTTCGGCGTGTCGCTCGTCCCTTGCCAGAGTGTATATAATGTTAGAATTTGTAAACGTAAGTTAGATATGCGCATCATCCCCATTTTACAATTTTCTAACGAGATTTAGGTTTGCAGTACAAAAATTGTAGCGTTTATTGACATGTTAGTTTGTGCCATACTAAGAGATAATTGACATTTGATTGACGAGCTCGGTGGCGCAGTGGTGAAACGCGCTGTTACGCTACTTTGACACCAACGCTCGTGGGTTCGATTCCCACACAGTACAAACATTTGTGTGCATGAACATGTCTGTTTGTATTGGTCTGGGTATTTTCTATGTATAATAAGTATGTATTTACAAAAAAAAATGTATTTACGTATGTTTATCAGTTGTCTAGTACCCATAGCACAAGCTTCGCTTACTTTGGGGCTAGGTGGCGCTGTGTAATTTGTCCGGCAATATTTATTATTATTATTACGAGTATTATTTAACGCAATTTTCTTATTAACTCGTCAACACAATTACTTACGTCATGTATTCACAGACAAAATACATAAAGCAATAAATGGTATACTAATAGCTGCTGGCTTGTTTACCTATTGATTTTTAGGACTGCGATTGTGTCGATAGTTTCAAAAGTTTATCATTTATGAGCAGGAATGCTATTGATAGTATTAATTCTCTTGCATCCTGCCAATAGTACTGTCAGGTCTTGAGCTATTAATAATGTCGATATTCTTGTCTAAATATGCTTACCAATAGTACTATTAATCGATCAAAATTGACGATAGTTGTAACTATAGATAATTTGGCAATGCTTGCAGCTTGTGTTGGGGTTTACTGAATTTCCCAGTCGGCAGTATGTTCGTAAAGGGCCTTCAATTTAGAGTCTCACACGAGGGCAGCTCGACATATTTTAAATCTTAACTAATTGCTATAATATTTCTACAAATAATTTTGGATTACGGACAATAGGTAATATGAAAAATTATCTCGTATATTTTTAGTTTCTCAACACTTCTATTGACAGAGAGTGTCAGCCTTGTGAGATGTTTTTTTCTATCAAGTACCTATTCACTTTTAAAGCATTATCCAAAACGGTAGTCTCAGTTAATAAATTTGATTATTTTTACGCTGCAGATCGCGGTAAGCATTTACCTTGTACATAGGCTGGTAAATACATAGTTAGGCACAACAGCATTATTACTTATATTGCAATCGATTAACTGTTACAATATTGTGCCAAATAAACTTTATCCACAAGTAATAATTTGAATAAAAATATTTATTAGCTACATGCAAAGTAAAAAAAAAAATTTTATTGACCTTATAGGAATTATGGCTTTGAACCTTCTTTTGTTTTGAACATAGAATTCGCCCCGTTTTATATATTTTTATACATCTAGAACCTGTCATATATAACTGGTTACCCATCATCTCCTAAGGAGCCTGGTGTTCTCACTCACTAGCAGAAACATTCTTCCCCTCTCATATAGTAATCCTTATTTGATTACTGACTTCAGTAGGGTAGAGATAATCAAAAAGGAACAAATAGTCATCTGGTCTTAAATATCATTGTGCGTTATCCCATTTTTACAAGACTCTTGTGCACTAGAGTTATGAAAGAAATAACCTATGGAGAATCGATAAAACGATTTTGCTTAGTAACTCAACTTATCACTACGGGTCAGGGGGTGAAGTAGAACGCGCAGCTTTTATTGGTTAGTACACTCACGGAGCATCTTCGCATCACTTATCGGCTTAGAAACCTGGTGTAGCACCACAGACATGCTTTTGACCTTAAAGATCGGATTTACATCTTCATATGAGAAAGTTCGTGCGGCAGGTAGGCTATCAAAAGCTTGTTTGTTTATAAATTATAACTCCTGTGGGACGAAATCTGATTGTTGATCAATCAGATAACCTCGAAGGTATTTTAAATCTGGTAAGCCACTCAATACCGCCTGGCTGATGTGCAGCTGACCTAAAGACCATTCCACTATAATGGACTTCGTTTCCAATGTAGGTATTGATAGTTTGAGTAAGGTACTATAAAAATAGTGACGTGATTGACGACGTACTACAAGTTATATACACGTAGCAAATAGTCTTATAAAATAATATTATATTACTACGTAGCAAATAATCCTTTAATTGATTTTGTTTTAGGGGTCGGCCTATCTCTGATCCACGTTTTCACTTCCATGCTCTATAATATTTTCACCAATTACAGCGGGCATTGATAAACCGGCCGGCTCTCGGAGTTTTCCCTTCACAAGATTGGCCCAAGAGATTGAAAGATGTTTTGTTATCAGTCGCACCAAAGGGATTATCTAATGTGGCCACAATGATGTGTGGATCTTGTTCTAATGAGAACGCGTATAAAGCCGTCATTATGTGGTACCGCAACAAAGAACGAGGTGGCAAATTGGATTTTACGCCAGAGGAAATGAATTCATGTATGCTGAATCAGCCACCCGGCTCTCCGAATATTTGCATCATGTCATTTGAGGTATTAATGTTCTAAAGTGTTAATTGTTCGAATTGAAATGTATTTTTCATAGTTCGCTATTATTTTAGGGTAGTTTTCACGGACGTACATTTGGCGCACTTTCCACTACGCGTTCCAAGCCCATACATAAGTTGGATTGTCCCGCGTTTTCTTGGCCGGTGTCTCCATTTCCGAGATACAAATATCCCCTTGCAGAGTTTCAACGTGAAAACCTACAAGAAGATGACAAGTATTCATAAACCTTGTATTGTGACGTTTTTTCTTTTAGCAACTTTTTAATATCTTCCTCTTTTTTATTTTCTTTTCAGACTAAAGTTTTCGTTCAGTTTGTTTTAAACATCGTTTGGACGTTGTTAACGCTATTGTTTGAGGCAGTTGAAGCATGAATGCAGTGACTGGTGCAGTAATATTTTTTATTGCATGATTTTGTATGTTTGCTACAATACATTTAATACCGTCGCTAACTGCTGTAATGTGCTATCTCACTTAATAATGTAATGCTTTGTGTTTATCCTGCAATTTTTATTTAGGTACTTAATCTACCATTTCGCAAGATAACAATTAACATTTTATCCCAGGTCACTTTTTATTACTTTATTATCCACTAGTGAGTAAAGATTGCATTCCGAGGCCGTGATAATGTCAGTCAGTACTCGTATGATAATGCTGTATTTGATTATTTAATTTAAGAATTTGACAAAAGTTATATCTATAACTTTATTATGTTCTTATTTTGAATGTACTCGTGATTATTGGAACACACTGAGGATTACATAAGTCATAAGTATCGGTCGACAATACTAGACCCTCACCCGCAAGGGTGACTACTGTGTATGACTGAATTTGTAAATTATATAATTATGATCATAAGTTTGCTGAACATAAATATCATGGGAGATATGAGCTGTTAATCTGAATAGAGCATGAACGTTGTAATAAACAAAATAACATTGTAATTGGTTGAGATAAAAATAACAATGTTGTCGCTGCTAAAAAGCAGTTTCAGGCACTCTCACTCATCTTCATAATTTAAATTTTATTGTCTATTTGATAAATTCCTTGTTTAATAATTTTAATTTTTTTTTTTTTTATGATTGATGATCATGCCTTGGAAACCGGCATGCATGAGAAGAGCAATGAATGCTAAAGAAGCGAGTGAGGTGTGGAAGGATCGAGTCATGTGGCACTCGGTTCTCTCTGCCTACCCGCAAGAAATTTAACGTGAAGTTATAGATAGATAAATAGAGTGATGTTCATATTTTATTCTATGGTGTACGTAACCATACCATCGTTTGACTTAATCGCTTATGTCCAGTTTATCCAGTATACATGCCCTAAACTGATTAGTGTGCGAGTAAAATTATGTACTATGAAGTGGCTATGTACACTGAACTCAACAGAGCTACTGTTCAATGTACGCAATAATTTTAGGGACTGGTATGGCTATTTTAGCAAGCGTGTTCCACACATGCGTACCTTGCCTCGGATAACTTGCTCAAAAATTGAACGCCTGTCGATTTGTCAGCATGTTAATGTGCGTGTGTGTTGAGTTATTCTCTATTCATCCTTAAAGAAACGAGGCGGATTTATTGGTAATCCATTTTATCCCATCCTAAATATATGAATCTATTTTTATATGGTGTAAAAAGGTTACATATCAACTTAATTTATTAACTGCTCGGTTCTTTGCACCGATTCAAAAACAAACATAGAAGTAGTTTGAAAAAAAGAAACACTAGCAAAGACTGTCCGATTGATTTGTCGTTTAGTTTAAATTTGAGCATAAAATGCACCAGTAAATTACTAGGGAAATCTCGTCTAGTAGTTTTTTCGAAGATTTTCTTTATACCCAGGGATAATGTGATATATCGAATATTGTCTTTCGAATATGTTATATATAAAAATCTCGTGTCACGGTGTTTGTGGTCGTACTCCTCAGAAACGGTTCGACCGATTTTTATGAAGTTTTTTTATGTACATTTGGTAGGTATGAGAAAAGGTCGTATAGTAGGTATATTACATAAAAAAAAAATTAGAAGAAAATAAAAAAAAATATATGACAGAACAACGTTTATCGGGTCAGTTCGTTTCATATATAAATCAAAACAAGTGAAAAATCTTTATAACTACTTCATTTTACTATTAGGCTTTCAATTAAATTCGCCTCGAATTTAGCTAGGACTAAAGAGAACATTTCTCAATCCACAGCAGTGCATTTCGCACGTATGCCAATACATAGTATAATTGCTTACAGCATGTGTTCATGCTACCTAGTAGCATGTGTATTTGTACCTTTGTGATAGTTGCCAGCGAATTAGTTTTTAGTAGACTTTGACTTTTTAGTAGACAGCTTTGTTTATGCAAACAAATCCGTGTAATAAAATAATGTTTATGTTTACAACTAATCATCGTTTTCTTTACTAGTATAAATTTTATAAACTTTTAGATGTCTTGAACGAGTGGCTGAGATTATAGAACAATATAAAAAGAACAAATCACCTGTGGCAGGTATTATAGTTGAGCCTATTCAGTCTGAGGGTGGAGATCATGAAGCTTCTCCAGAATTCTTCCAAAAACTACAGAAAATATGTAAACAGGTAAATAAATATACAATATCACAGCGTGGTAAAACATTGGCAGTCAAACTCTTCCCCTATTACCTATATTATCAGAAAATTATCTCTTTCCCCCTCAGATATACGACTTTAACATTCGCCAAGAAAAGAATTTGAGTTAAGTTTCCTTCTTCTAAATCGGAATTGGAACCTTATTACGAGATCCATATAGCTAATTCTAGAAAATACGAGTATCTACTTATGCCAAATGTAACGATATTTTCCATTCGGACCGTTTGACTATCAAATCTCATCTGTGATCAATTGGGACGTTTGTAAATAATGTAACTACTGATAGATTTTGACGAACCATATTTGAGTATGATTCTCTATGACCCGGAAGTGACTCGCAGTTTTTCATGAATTTTATGTTCATTTAAATAATAACAATTACGTTATGTTTCGTGACAATAATATCCCAATTTTGGTTTTCATTTCTCTATCACTTACTAGCTGTTAACCGTAGCTTCGTCTACGTTGTCAAAGGGAAAGTAAACGTGATTATTATGGAAATGAGCTATTTTAGATAGATAGCTCCTATGTCACTTTCAGACCCTCCTACCATCTCCATACAAATAATCACATCACTCCGTTGCTCCGTTTTGATATGAAAGAAGGACAAACAAACTTTTCTTTTATCTCACATTTATAATATCAGTATGGAGATAAGGATTTTCTAATATGAATCAGCCTTGGGATATCTAACTACTTGAAATTTATTTTAATTTTCCTTCGAACAGCAAGATGTGTTGCGTATCGTTAGTCGCCTATGTTTTGATGTAAAGCGGCTTCCGTAGCATATGAACGTTTGCAATAAATGAAGTACCGTAACTTGCGCGTTGGCACCCATGCTGGTAACGCAGCAACTGCTCAGGAACACACTGGTAACCTCACTCGCTTGTAGGAGCACCACTTTATATCAGTTAGGCCGCATGCTTGTATGCCTCTCGACGTTGTATATAAAATGTTTGGAACTAAATGGCTCAGTGATAATATGTTCGAAAATATTTATGTAAACAGAGTGGTGTTGCCCTCATCATGGACGAAGTGCAGACGGGATGCGGTCCCACGGGCAAGATGTGGTGCTACGAACATTTCAAGCTGCCGTCGCCGCCCGACGTGGTCACGTTCAGCAAGA
This sequence comes from Pyralis farinalis, assembly GCA_947507595.1. Classification (NCBI taxonomy): domain Eukaryota; kingdom Metazoa; phylum Arthropoda; class Insecta; order Lepidoptera; family Pyralidae; genus Pyralis; species Pyralis farinalis. Next base: position 20,418,133 of record OX382268.1, on the reverse strand, counting down.
AGATGTTGACTGGCGGGTTCTACTACCATACCGACTTCGCGTATGTATTAGTTCATTCACGGCCCTATATTACATTTACTTTATTATGTCTTTCCTTTATTTACTTTATTCGATGAGCGCGGTGGCTCAGTCGTGAAAGACGCGACTTTGACACCAACGCTGGTGGGTTCGATTCCCACACAAGACAAAATTTTGTGTGCATGAACATGTCTGTTTGTCTTGGTCTGGATGATTTACGAGAAGTAGGGCGCATCAAAGCAACATCAAACCGTCTGGGGAAGTACACAGAAAACCGCAGCCAAATAACAACTCCTTAGAGGGTTGTTGTATTCCTGCGTGTGATGAGGTCACCAGTAAGCTCCTAAGGAGTTGCTGTGTTATTATCAGAGGAGGCATCGCGCGAGTGATATATGTTACACGCGTTAAGGCGACACCTCGATCGTGAAGCTTTAAAATGGCTCCGCCCAATCACCCCGCGCCCCTCAATTGACACTCGACGCTCGATTTGTAAAATTTGAAATTAGCGCCTAATAGGTAACCTGGGGTCAACGTATAGTCAATGCAAACGAACAGAAAAGCTACGGAGTCGCGTCACACTTAAATAAAATTTATAATATCAATATTTAATAAAAATTATTGATTTAATTATTATTTAGCTTTATACATACTGAACCAAACATATTTATTTAAGCTAGACGGAAAATAATAGTAATAAAAAACTACAGAAACGTATTCACTTTTAAAAGTTTATTGAAAGAGAAATCAATGACATCGTTTTATGTTTATATCTCTACAAGTTAACATGTCTTGGTATCTATGTTGTTCTTACTTAGGTCTCGTCCAGTGGCGTCCTCATTGAATAAAAAATCATATTATAGCATAGAAGATAAACATTATGAAATCTTATGTTGCATGTATTACGAAGATAGTAAAGTATATTTACGTCATTAAACCAACACTCAAAATATTCCACTATCGTTGTTATAAGCAAAAGTGCTAAAAGAGGCCGTTTTTGGCAATTATGCCTATAACAACGAAAGCAAAACATTTCAATTATTGGTTTAATGACGTAAAAGTACGTTATTGTATTTGTAACACACGCAACACAGGACTTTATAATGTTTATCTTCCACGCTATGATACGATATTTTATTCCTTGAGGCGCCACTGGACGGCATGTATCCCCCTTAAGAAGAATGAAACACCAGCTACATAATACAACATTGTTTATCGAGAGGCTAAAGCGGGCCATTTGTTGATTCGGACACATATGTTTAGTTAGCAGATACACCATCTAAACTGCAAACACTGGTCACAGCGATGAAAGACGACTGTATGGAGAAAGGCTTACTACTGAATGCGAAGAAAACAAAGATAATGGTATTTGAAAGAGAAGAATCCAGAACTAATGTAAGGATTACGATTGATGATGAAGTGTTGGAACAAGTGGATGAGTTTGTATATCTTGGATGCGCTTTCAGCAGGGATGGAAGGTACACCGCAGATGTGGAAAGACGAGTGAGTGCTGGGAATAGTGTGAATGGAGCGTTGGGAAAACTTCTTGGCAGTAAAATCCTGAGCCAGAAGGCACAACTCGCTATACACAATGCAGTGTTGGTCCTAACGCTAACTTATGGAAGCGAGAGTTGGGTATGGCAGAAAGAGCATGAAAGTAGAATAAACGCGGTTGAAATGCGAGCGCTGCGCAAAATTTGTGGCGTAAGGCTTGTAGACCGTATTCGTAATGATGATGTTAGAAATAGAGTTGGTCTGAAAGAGAGCGTCGGTGTTAAAATAAGAAGAGGCATGCTCCGATGGTTCGGGCATGTAGAAAGAATGCAAGATGAAAGAATGACGAAGCAGATATACAATGCAAAAGTGGAAGGATGTAGGAGCCGGGGAAGGCCAAGACTTACCTACCATGGCCAAATTGGTCATGTTCTATCAGAAGGTGATGTCAGGAACCCTAGAAACCGGCGTGCGTGCATGAGAAGAGCAATGAATGTTAAAGAAGCGAGTGAGATATGTAAGGATCGAGTCACGTGGCGCTCGGCTCTCTCTGCCTACCCCGCAAGGGATTTGGCTTGAAGTTATAGATGTTCGAGTGTCATAATGGCTGATAGCGCCGAGTAAACACAGGATTTTTTTATTTCGAATAAATAAGAGAAATAAAATTATCAGATTGAATTAGATTGAAATTGAAATAGAAAATTGGAATTTTTTTGCAACTCCCTCCTGGTGAAGAGTCACAAGTTATTTTACACAGTTAGGTATAGCTCTGGTAGGGATCCTAGCTTTTTCCCTAAATATAATACACTCTCGAATGACTAGGTATGCGCTTTCACTAACAGTCAATTTAACTTCGCGAATTTTATAAAAAAGTACAGGAAGAACTTGACGGTTAGACGGTAATTTTGCGCCTATTATTTGATAATTTACGTCTCCAACTAAGAAAATACTTGATTTATTGCTTCTCAATTCCACTGCCATCTTATAAAAGTTAAAACATTACGTATTAATCACGAGAATAACTGACATTCAAAATTAATAGACGGTTAGGTAATTATGACGAAGTTAACGATGCTCTCTCTAAAGTTATTCATTGGTTTAGTGTTAATAATCTGCTTTTAAATGATAAAAAGACTAAAGTAATTAAGTTCTCAACACCTAATGTAAGGCAGGTGGCTACCAATGTACATGTTAATGGAACTAATTTAGCCTCTGTGGAGACAACTGTGTTCTTGGGTATAACAATTGACTCCAGACTACAAAGGGGCCCACAAATTGAAAAATTATCAGGAAAACTAAGTTCTGCAGCTTATGCAGTGAAAACTATTAGACGGCTCACTGATATTGATACGGCTAGAATAGTTTATTTCAGCTACTTTCATAGTATTATGTCATATGGAATTCTTCTTTGGGGTAACTCCGCGGATATTAACACCATCTTTTTATTGCAAAAGAGAGCCATAAGAGCTATCTACAAACTTGGTCCCCGTGAGAGCCTTAGAGAAAAATTCAAAGAAATAAATATTTTAACAGTCGCATCGCAATATATCTATGAAAATCTTTTGTATGTCCATAAAAACATACTCATTTTGTAAAAAGAGTGATATTCATAGCATAAATACTAGATATAAGCATAATCTTGTGTTATATGCAAGCCGTCTCCACAAAACAAGTAATTATTTTATGGGGCAATGTATACGGTTCTATAACAAACTTCCCAGCAATATAAGAGATTTGTCAATAAACAAATTTAAAACTACTATTAAAGCCAAATTGTGTAGCAGGGCATATTATAAAGTATCTGACTATATTAATGATAAAAATGCCTGGGAGTGAGTCGATCCAATTATAATGTAATTAACAAAATATGTAAATTTGTTTGGATACCAAAAGAGGGATGCCTGAGTTTTTTGGCAGTATTTTTATCAGTGCTCACCTAGTCATAAACTGCACGGTAGGGAAAAAAATGTGACGATTCCAAACAAATGTAGCCATTTTTACGGAATAAAAAGATTTTGACTTTGAATTTGAACAAATGAATACCGCGAGTACGTGCGGCACTGCCGCGCAACTTGTATGAACATGTTTCGATGTAATTCGGCACGGATTATCGTAATCCAAATAAGTTAAAAATTAATTTCCGAGTGTTTTAAAAGCAAATGAACAAAACTAAGACATATGCGTTAGAAAATAAAAACTTTGAAAAATAAGGGACACCCTAATATACATATATACAAATAGATTTTATAATCTATTCATATTTAAAAAAAACATGTGACAAATGATTTTCTTGCTGTTTCATAACTTTAACTTCAGTATAATGACATTTATTGTATTTTACTTATGTATACTCTGTGTTTTGTATTGTTGTACGTTTCCTTGTTATTTATTAAACTCTCAAGAAGAAAGAACCAGGACCATCTCTGATGTTGCAAAATAAATCTAATCCGTACAATAGTTCAATACTAACCACAATGTATAGAATAGATGATTTTTTTGTGTTTTCAGTGTTGGTTCATAGTAAATATTATTTGTTTTCACGAGTACCATGGGTATAAGTATACTATCTATCTATATCTTCACGCTAAATCCCTCGTGAGCGCCACATGACTCGGTACTTACACACCTCGCTCGCTTCTTTAACATGAAACATACCGAGTTTTTTTAAAAACTATCAAAATATACTATTTTACTAGTAATTATTTTAATACAAAAAAAAAAAAAAAACCTCCACTGGTTTTCTATATTCTGATTGGATAAATTTCCAACGTAAACTAACCTTCACCTACGTACAATGTCTAAGTCGGAGTTCGGTGAGCTTATAATGGTTACTATGAGTTTGTCGTCCCGTATGACACTTACGTTAAAGTAGCATATAAATCGAGTAGTGATTCTTCTAGTGGAATATGTTTATTTAGTAAGTTTCTCCTAAAAAACAAAACAGCAAAAATATTCTATTTTATAAGTTTTTATTTTAATACAAAGAAATAAAGAGTCTCCACTGGTTGCTATGTGCTGAGAACGCGAACCTTATTGGTATAAATTTCCAACGTAACCTGACCTCCACCGACGTACAACTTCTAAGTCGGAGTTCGGTCAGATTATAATGGACATAATAGGAGTTTGACGTCCTATATAGGTACGCGGTCAGCCTGTGGATAATGTATACCAATTATCAAATGTTACTGTTTATTCCTGCAAAAAATAACTCTTATTTAATTAATGCAGTTTTATATAGAGTTATTAAGTAAGCAAAATTAAAAAAAAGTTTGAAGAGGAATTAAATAGCTTGGGCCAACCATACCTAGGAACTGTTCTAAAAACTAGAAATATGTCTACACAATGTTATTTTTTTATTTGTGTTTATATTCACATTGGCCGAGATAATATGTTTAATGAATATAATAATTAAAAAAAAAAAATACCTTGTCTTGTTCGCCTCCCCCATTCTACGAACATTTTCTTTGTATTTTTATTCTATATATTTTCTTTTTAGTGTTCCCCATTATTACAACAGTATAATAAATATATATAAACCTATAATATTATTTACTACTTATATCTAATAATAATACACTTACGCTAAATACTATAATATTGAATATTTACAACTATTAATTATAAAAACTTCGGTGTCGCGATGTAAATGGAGCGAGCTCGAGCAGACAGTGGACATAGGTCTTACCTCGAAGCGGGCTGCAGCCGGACTGGCTGGATGTAGTTAGTCAACGCGTTTATAATCCTCATTACCGCACAATAAGGTCGAAAACCCGTAGCACCCAAGACGAATGTGATCGCTTAGAAATTGTCAGAAACTTAAAATATTTTTAAAAAATTTCATGTTTCACTTATCAAAATATGCAGCAAGCATATTATAAACATAGATATTACTAATAGATTTAAGTAATTTTGAAGCGTATAAACAGAACAACTGCGTTGTAATTTCAAAAATAATGAATTTCAGGAGGTGTTTTCGAAAGTAATTATTATCGAATCAATTTTACACAATCGCGTATTTGAGCAAGCAAATTCAAGATAAAGAAATGAAGTTATTTATATTAAAATCTTAGATCCGTCAGTTTAGTCATTAGCCTATACTATTCGATGAAAGTTGGTCTAATTTTTCGATGTGTCGCCTTAATAGGCTACGGTAACTGCTTTACATCAGGTGAACCGTATGCTTGCATGCCTCCCGACGTGGCATAAAAAAAAAGTCTTAATGAGCTCGGTGGCGGAGTGGTTAATAAGGCTACTTTGACACCAACGCTCGTGGGTTCTCCATAATAGACAAACATTTGTGTGCATGAATATATCTGTACGTGTGTATGCCACTGAACTCCTCCTAAATGGTTTGACTGATTTTGGTGAAATCTTTTGTGTGTGTTTGAGTTTATCTTTTGTGTGTGTTTGAATTGTATATCTAAACCATCCAGGGACCCCCTGGATGGTTTAGATATACAATTGGACTCGGTAGATGGCCCTGTAGTCGGATTCTAGGAAACTGTTGTTTTATGTTTGGGTATGACGTCTGCCAGATCCGCTAGTATCTTATAAAGTTGTACACGTTCCGGCGTGCTATCAAGACGATTAGATAATGGTTACTTTTCTATGTCTTTACTGTACACTAAAATAATACGTACTGATATTGTCTAAAGATATTTATTACGTAGTATTACGAATTCCGAAGAAAAATTACTTATCTATACAGATAAATAAAATTGGAGTGTCTGTTTGTAATATTAAAATAACCGCTTTTTACTAAATACATATGGATATATATACGGTACATATACCAAAATGAATATTTTTACAATTTTTGTCTGTCTGTCTGTCTGTTTGTTCCGGCTAATCTCTGAAACGGCTGGACCGATTTTGACGGGACTTTCACTGGTAGGTAGACGACTGTTCAGAGCACCATATAGGGTACTTTTTATCCCGTAAATATTTAGGGTTCCTGCGTAAAAAATGAAAAACTATTAAAATTAGGGGGAAATCTTCTTCTTCGGGGGACTTTTAAGACGCAATTTTATTTTTATTATTTTCATAGAATATCTATTTTTTAAATAACTACGCATTTTATATGTAATAAAAATAAAATAAATATAAGTTGCCTCATGCAATGGTCAATAGATGGCGCTGTATGAAAAAGGTCTATAGAGAAATAAAGGCTACTAAAAGCCCAAATCTCATGCGTGCGAAGCCGCGGGTTTCAGCTAGTCTACCATATATTTGCAGAGTTCCACAGCCCTACCGTATTTTCAACACTTGGATGGGTGATCCAGGGAAACTGATTTTGTTGGAACGCGTGTTGAATGTCATCAAACGAGACAAGTTGCTGTCGGTCGTAAACGAGACGGGCAAGGTTCTGAAGGACGGATTGCACCAGCTGGAGACTCAGTTCCCTAATATTATGAACAGCGTGCGGGGCCGCGGCACATTCTTAGCATTTAATGCTTGCAATGGCGATACAAGGGACAAAATAAACAACAAATTGAAGGCAAATGGTGAGTTTCGCTGTTTACTTGTGTTTTTCCTTTTATCTGCATGTACAGAGTCATACTACGAGTACTATACACATAATGGCCAACAGGTAAAAATAAGAAAAAAGGACTTCACCAGTCGGGATGCTTTGATGTACCCTCAAAGCATCCCGACTGGTGAAGTCTTTTCCACATCATTGAAAACCGCAGTGAAATAACAACTTCGTAGAGGGTTGCTGTATTCTTGCGAGTGAGTGAAATTACCAGGAAGATCCTGAGGGAGTGCTGTGTTAGCAGCAGGTGTGGCAGCGCGCGAACTTTGCATCAGGTGGGCCGCATATCTGTATGCCTATCGACAGTTAAAAAAAAGTTGAAAGATTATGTGTGGTATTGCCGAAATTACAAAATATGTTAATGATTGAAAAACTAGGCGGGTACCGAATGATCAAAGATTCGTCACAGGCATGAAGGAAATAACCTATTTAGACCCAAAGACACATAATTTTGCGTAATATAAAACTTACTGCTACGGGTCGGGGGGTAAAGTAGAACGCGCAGCTCTTATTGGCTAGTTCCCGAATAAACATCACGTCACTTATCGGCTTATTGGTCTAAATATCCTCCCATTGGTCAGAAGGGTTAATCGCTGTTATATTTAGGCGCTAAAACACTATATTCTTGTGTGTGAGTGAGGGCCTTCGTCATACATGTATGTGTTACGTAGTTTATTGTTTTGTGGTCACAGGCTTTATGAACAATACCATTGAAAAATCTCCCAAAGACAAGTTACTTTTAAAAATATTTGTAATGAGCATATTACGTACGTAATGAAAATATTATTGTCTAAACTAGCTTATAATTTATTACAGCCTTGTACATAGGTGACTTCGCTCCTTACGATCGTTCGTGCCCTTAAAGATTGTGCAAGCTCACTTTCATAACTTTGTTAACACTTTCATAACTGTGTTTACGTTTCAAGTTGTGCATCTCTCTTGAACAGGTGTCCTGGGAGGAGCATGTGGAGACACCGCCATTCGTCTGAGACCAGCGCTTGTTTTCCAGAAGAAACACGCGGAAATTTACCTAGATCGTTTGGCTAAAACCTTGAAGGAGATATAAGATAAAAGGAGTAACAAGTCGGTATACTCTCGGACTTACATTTAGAATTTTATAATTTTTGCCAACACGTTCATTATAAACCGCATTAAAAATTATTTACGGTATGATGTTATTCGGTATTATCGTATTCTTACTTGCTAATGTAAATGTGCCATATATTTTATGTATCTACATTATACGTAACTGTAATTTGTAGTAAGGTAGTTTGTGTAAGTAAATTATGTTATTTATAATTCCATTTAATTTATAAAAATATATGATCTCTTTTACTTGTATATCTTCATGCCTCAAGTACGTCTTCCAAAATATAACTATATATGTCAATTTTAAAACATGGTTTTATTTTTAATATTTTTGCGAACACTTTCTTTCTTAGTGTAGTGTAAAGGTGTTTTAATGTAGTGTTAGTAGCTCACCAACTCCTTAAAGTCAAACCTAATCTCACGTGTATGTGGTACCCGCGGTCAAGTACAAACAAACCATATCTGCCAGAATCTCGAACGCTTGTAATCGTGCCGATTTTTAAAAGCAGCCTAACTGGGGAAGTCCTCCGCAGAAAACCGCGTTTCCGCGCCGGGTGATTGTGTTCCTGTGATTGAAGCGACTACTAATAAGCTTCTGAGTATTGTAGGCAACGCTCAAATGATACTCTTTGTTTGCACATGTTGGCGCTGGTCCATGAAAAAGGCGGGCCGTATGGTTTGGAAGTACACACCTATACATACATACATATCAACACGCCTGCCTCCCATTGGAGAGGCGGAGGCTATGGAAGGACAGGTGCACCGATCCAAACATACCTCCTCTCGCTTCTTCTACAGTTATCAACCCATCGAACGTTGCAGAATAAAATATACAAGGAAATGTAATTGAGATTTAAGGTAAGGCATTGGCTGCCAGCCTAGTCATGACAAAAGCGTTCGATAAGCAAATGAGTTGCCCGCTTTATTAATCTTCTCGCCGTCTTCAGTCATCCCGTGACCGTGGTGTCTGTAACGTCGCCAAAATACCGGAAAAATATAAAAACAAATCATAAACACCAAACAGGATTTTAACAAACCCAATTTTAGACAAGTTTATTGCGACTTTTCTCCGTAATAAAACTAGGATCCTTGTGTTCTAAAACCGCGATAATCTTGTGTCAGAAACGAAGGCGGCTGAACTTCGCTTATCAACCGGGCTGTATGCTTGCTTGGCACGTAGTGGTGTAAATAATATTCATCTCTCTGACCTCATATGAAAAAATCACAAATAACTTGTCGCTTAATAGCTATTAAATGCAGTTATGTTGCGATTATATTATTGGTGTGAAATTATTTAATTATCAGTTAACCCTGTATAAGGTAGAGGGAACCAACTTTTTACGCACCAATTTTTTTCAATATTTTTGCTTGGCAGACTTGGTGCCCATGACACCTGGCCATAAAACGCGTCGTATGCAAAGGGAACTGATTTCCCACCATGTTTTTTTTTATAATTTTCCATTTTTTTAATAAATATAAAACTATTGCAAAACCATAATTACTTTTATTTTTCCACCCCTAGATGCTTATACCTTATAAAGGGTTAAATTGAGATGAAAATACTTTTTCGACGTATTTGCATTTGGTTGCTATAATAATAGGTATATTTTGTTAAAATGGCGTGTGGGTATGTACGAAACCTAAATTTGAAATGGTAATACATAACCTTCGGTATACGAATCCTACTCGAACTTACCTGTTTTTCTATTCATATTAATTTCTTCACTACACTCTTTTTTTTTTTATATTGCCGGACAAATAAGGGTAGCTTGTGTTATGGATACTAGACAACTGAAAAACATACGTAAATATATATATATATATATATATATATTGAATCAAATACTTATTATACATAGATACCCAGACCAAGAAAATAGACATGTTCATGCACACAAAATGTTTGTCCTGTGTGGGAATTGAACTCACGAGCGTTGGCGTCAAAGGTGCGTAACAGCGGGTTTAACCAATGCGCCATCAAGCTCGTCAAAATATTTTGACACTGGGTCAAAGGCCAACACTAAGTAACTGAGTTAGTCTTGTTATAATTTTTGACGAGCTCTGTGGCTCAGTCGTGAAAGACGCGACTTTGACACCAACGCTCGTGGGTTCGATTCCCACACAAGGCAAACATTTGTGTGCATGAACATGTCTGTTTGTCTTGGTATGTTTAAAGAGAGGTAAGGCGCATCAAAGCAGCCCGTCTGGGGAAGTACCTCCACCTCGCAGAAAACCCCAGCCAAATAACAACTTCCTAGAGGGTTCTTATGTTCCTGCGTGTAAGTGAGGTCACCAGTAAGCTCCCAAGGAGTTGTGAGCAGCAGAGGCATCGCCCGAGTGATATTAGCGTTAATAGGCTGCGGTACCCGCTTTACATCAGGTGGGGCGTATGTTTGAATGCCTCCCGACGTAGTATTAAAACCCCCCTCCGTTGTGTGCAGACCATTCAAAGGTCGGGATAGATACGGATGATATATATGAGCAGTGATAGCCCAGTGGATAAGGAATCGATAGACGCGTGACCTAACCGTCTAAATTTGCCTCTGGGTTGTGGGGGTCTGATGACAGTCGGTCCATGTAAAAGTCAGTATCTTCGCCAAATCTTTAGACTTACGTACCGGACCTCGTCAATCCTAATGGATTAGGAAACGGGTTAACGCTAAGAAGAAGAATATGTTTATTTACAACTCTATATTTATACGCTTTTTGAAGATTGGTCGGTATATGAGCAATAAATATATTACGCATAAACATTAACGGAATAAATGGAACGGTATAAAAAGCCTAAATGTCGTGTCGTGTGTATCGGAATATAAGCCATTATTGCGTAAAGTACCTACGATAATGTCATCGTAAACAGCCTTTCAGTAGTGTTTGCGAGGCGCGTTTAGGACGAGCAGGCATATTTTTCCGCTGGATCTGTAGTCGAGTCTTGCTGTATATCTATATTTAAAAAAATATACCATTTATAAACTGTGCCCTGCTATTATAACCAGATTTTTATACTACGTCGGGAGCAATACAAGCATACGGCCCACCTGATGTAAAGCGGGTACCGTAGCCTATTAACGCTTGAGATATCACTCGCGCGATGCCTCCTCCGCTGTTTACACAGCAACTCCTTGGCAGTTTACTGGTGACCTCAATCACACGCAGGAACATAACAACCCTCTAGGGAGTTGTTTTGTGGCTGTGGTTATCTGTGAGGTGGACGTACTTCCCCAGACGGGCTGGTTTGATGCGCCCTACCATTCTTAACAGTCAGACCAAGACAAACGAACATGTTCATGCACACAAAATTTTTGCCTTGTGTGTTCCTTGGGAAAACCTTGGCAGGGAGCTCATTTCATATCTTAATAGTTCTCGGTAGAAAACTCCTCTGGAACCGCACAGTACGCGACCATTGCGGTTCCAGTGTATGAGGATGAACTCCCAGCCGTCGGCGAGCTGTGCGATTGTAAAACGATGCTGTTGGCATAATGTCAAACAGCTCCTCAGAACACAACCCATTATACAATCGGTAGAACAGGCAGAGGGAGGCAAAATCAGTCAGGATCATCGGCGATCCTCACAGATCGTCTCTGCACCGAGTCACAAGGTCCTAGCTGGTATCCAGGTGCTTCCGCCCAAAGGTGGCTACAGTACTCCATATGCGTTCTGACTTGGGACTTATATAACATAAGTCTGCCCCGAGCTGAAGTACTGTTTGACTCTGTTGAGCACAAAGAGTTTCTTGGACGCCAGCTTGACGTTCTCCTCCAAGTGACCTCGATACTGAACATCGCTGTAGACCTCGACACCGAGAATCCCAATGCTCTTAGAAATTGCGAGCGACGTGTTCTGGAATTGGTGAACCACAGCAAATGGGGCTTTCTTAGCGGTGAACGCGCAGTCTTGTGTCTTGGTAGGGTTGAACAAGGATCAGGTTCAATCGACCCTAGTCAGATACTTTACACATAGTACCTTCTATTTCTGACACAAGTCTAACGGGGGATGCTCGGCCTGTATAATAAGTGTACCTGGTGCTATCGTCCGTATAAAAATGAATGCTGTCGATTGACAACATGTTATTGAGAGATTGTCATTGTTGGCGACAACGCAGAGCCTTGTGGGACGCCAGCATTGATATCCATGCTGTCGGAGCAACTATCTGCCATCTACCAGGGCTTTTATGCGTCTGCTGGATAAGAAGCTACAACCCATTTAGACAAACCGAGTCGAGTTAGAGGCAAAGAGATTACACAATAAATCAGCTTTCTCTTTAGCACTATAGGCCAGACTCCTATTCGGTATTTGTAATGGTGGCATGGACGACTGACAAAAGTTATCCTCAGCAGCTTTAGCGAGCGACCAGAAAGCACGGCTCCCAGACGGCACGATTTCGAGACGGAATGCTTGCAAGCTTCTCGCCAACTCTACCGACGAAATCTAACTTTGCTCTGGCGATTACCCTCTTACTGGACCTCGAGGCAGCATTCAGTTTGCGAATTAGTTACTAAGGTTACAGGTTAGGGAGCACTAAGGCAAGTGAAATAAATCCATACTATATAGATAGACGACTTACCTACCACTTTTTTCTTGCTCTGAGTACCTACTATTGTACGGAGGTGATCATTGGGAATCCAATACAGTAGTTATCTATCTATCTCTTGACGGCAAATCCTGGAGTTTCAATCGTAAAATAACCATTCATTAGCAAACCATTCAAGAGACATGACATTATATATCGAAGTCTATGGTACCACCTGTACATACAATCTACCTACTTACAAAAAGCGCAGGTCTTTCAATTGACACGAAATCTCAAAAATACTTGACCTTTAAAGATTAAATTTTGCGAATAAGTAAATTACTGGTAGGATATATGGTTTTTGTAAATGTAGGTACGTTTAAAAGAGATAAAGGTGATGTTGAACTTTCTATTAAAGTTTTTATGAAAAGGAATATGGCTGTGAAATGGAGTTTTGACGACAGTTTATGCAATATGGAGTACCGCAATAGATGATTTTTTGTAAATCTATCCTTTATAATTATTGGATAAATGGGGTAAACGATTTGAACTTATATACCTACCTAGGATAGGAAACACGCCGAATAATGCCAATTTTTTTTTTACATTTCAACGGAATAGCGGCATATGCACAAACGAAGTTGAGCGGAAATCACTAGTATTATTGTATTATCATTTACAGACAGGGACATAGCAGCATTATGTCATAGCAGTAAATGTGAGATTTTCACGGCTTTGCATAGCTTGTGCTGTCGTCATGTGTAACTCTATCGGTATAATATTAGTCTAATTCACAAGTTTCGTGATGGATGAGACAACAATTAGAAATGTTGTAATTTGGTACCTTCCATTTTATTGCATAGATGAAACGTCCAACCTTCATCATTAGACCTGTTGGATGGTACCATAATATTATATTGTTTGATCTACACCCAAAACCTAAGAAATATTTGTAATACAGATTAGATCTACAAAGAGGGGCAGCATCTCATGAGAAGTATTTATCGTAGTCAAAGAAAGCTCGCGCTTTGCCATTCCCACTGGAACCTCACTCATTCCGAGGAACACAACAACTCAATAAAGGAGTTATTTTTGGTCCCTTCGGAATTGTAATCCCACTTCTATGCTCTACCAGTAGATCAAAACGATTTCGTGGTACCTAAGTACATACTTGCCTGCTTTGTTGCGCTATGGTATGTAATCGTGCTACTTGGAAAAAGAGATAATAGTACAAGACAATACAGCATATTTATGCCCCGAAAGCTTTTGCAATTTTCTCTGTTCAAGTCATAGATAATTCCACTGTATGCCAGATTTAATAAAGAGTTCTTAACAAGTTATCATTCCAAATCGAGTGGATTCTCTTTAGATTGTTAGGTATTAGCCATAGAGTAATACAAGTCATAAGGTATTTAGTTAATTCAGCGCAACAATAGTGGAAGTACGAGTACCACAAAGTTGTTTTGACCTACTAGTGGGACCATGAATCCGGAGGGGTTTTTGGTTACAGTCTTCTATGAGGTGAAGGTACTTCCCAAATCGAGTTACCTCACTGCGCCCTATCTCTTTTGCTAGTCTCGTTTGTTAATAAGGAGGGTGTACCATATAATGGCCAAGTTGAGTTGACTCAAAATATGATAGTGGGCCACATCTACTATCTGGCAATTCTGGCATACTACATCCTAGATATATTTACAAACTGTAATTACACTATAAAACTGATTATACACAGGTTGAACTAATACTAAAACTAAAGGCAAGTTAATTTAATCAAACCAAAAAGTTGGTAGCATGAATATTAGATAGTTACTTGTTAATGACAACGATTACTTGGACGTCATTGTTGCAATCACGTCGCGTCGTGCAGCTTCGCACCAGTTAGCATATAGTCTATGGACGTGCCGTAACCTTCGGCAAGCGACCTTTATCTCTTTATATTTTGCAATATTATCTTGGATCATACTTTGGTAATGAGCAAACCAATATTATATTTTTATCTCTTTCAATTCCGTGCGATTCACGTATTGAGCATATCTGAACGTTCATTCGTAATATATGATGCATTTTGCCTCACGTTTGTACAGTCGATTCCAGCGGTCGTAGCGCAACAAGGATGGTTTGATTAATTAAAATCCAGTTTAATGGTAATCACTTTACATTAGACGGGCCGTATGTATGTAAACCTTCCGCCGTTGTATAAAAAAATCGGCCAAGTGCGAGTCGGACTCGCGCACGAAGGGTTCCGTACCATTATCTATAAAAACAGCAAAAACATCACGTTTGTTGTATGGGAGCCCCCTTAAATATTTATTTTATTCTATTTTTAGTATTTGTTGTTATAGCGGCAACAGAAATACATCATCTGTGAAAATTTCAACTGTCTAACTATCACGGTTCAAGAGATACAGCCTGGTGACAGACGGACGGACAGCGGAGCCTCAGTAATAGGGTTCCGTTTTACCCTTTGGGTACGGAACCCTAAAAATAGGTACACTAATAGTTGCCCGGAACCTTATCCGCGCGTATCCAGAGGGAATGTTTATTAGTCCTTATCGGATATTTATTTATTTACTTACCCCTCCGTAGAAGCTTCTATGCAAAAGTTCAAGGTTCTCTACTCAGTGCTTTGAACTATTCGTTGATATGTTCATTTACATACGTACTTATCGTATACTTAGATCTGATTAATATGCAAAGATATTTACTTGGTTGCGGAAAATTAGTTATTAAGAAAATCACCTACGATATACACCGCAGCGTAAAGCGGCGGCTACGTCAAAAATAGGACAAATTTTCTGGAAAAGCTGTTCGCCAGTACACAATATACGAGTAGGTACGTCACGGCCACGGTCAATTCTCCAACTGCAAATGTAAGTTTACAGTTTACAAATTCCTTTAATTGTGCTGTGAGACCTTGCTTCTTGACAAATGTCATGATTGTAGGCCAATGAGAAGTACCTACCTACTCTATAGATTTTGATTTGCTCGCGAGTGTCAGTATAATATATCTTATATACAAAATTCTATGTGTATTATACATATAGTCTGAGCTCCAAAACGGCTCGACCGATTTTAATAAAATTTAAAAGTTTGGTAGCGATTGCATCACCCGTGCGAAGCCTGGGCGGGTCGCTAGTGGACTTACTAGTATATACACTCGTTATTTGATTGTGTTGACAATGATTTTTTTTTTTGTTGCTCTAAAGGACCGCAGACGTAAAGCACTTATTTAATATTAATCTCAATTTGATACCTCCCTGCGATATCTTTTTTTCAATAACGTAACGTGTTGACAGATGGAGAATGAAGTCATCCTAAACGGTTCCGTTTTTTATCGAGGATGGCGACACGAAACCCTAAAAAGAATGTGTAACGTACACAAACAATCGTTTTAACTTTATAATAAAATTACATGTAACACAACACAGGCTTTACATTATTTAAAAGAGGTAACCTTTATTTAAAAGAGGAGTGGGTCTTTTTTTTAATATTGACATACTTAATCCTTTTCCGTGGCTATGGGTAAAGGATCCATGCCTATTTTGCTGGATTAGTTTAGTAAACCGGAATCATACATGTGGGAATTGACGATACTCGATAAAAGTAATGGAGATCTAAAAATATTATTTATTAGACTATCTAAGAGAAGCATGCATTGTTAAAATGTAAAAAATCAAACAAATCTTGGGTCTCAAATATACCAATGCTTACTTAAGATGACTTAAGAGTTGGGTACCTACAGTAAGCGTTTGTTCGACAAGTTCTTCAATCATTCATTCCTAACAATATATTTTTAGTAAATCATAGAATATAATTATTATTTAATTTTTTGTAAAATATAGATACATATATATCTATTTTATTAAAAACTAATTTAAAAAAAAAGAAAATATGACCTTTTTAAAACATAGGAATTTTCTATACAACTTATTAGCCTGAATAATTGCAGGTATTTGGACTACGAAATAGACTTATCAGGCTATGTATTCGAAATCTGTAACACAGTGTTAGATTTAGGATTTAGACAACTATAAAAATGTAGTATTGGAATATATCCGAATTCCTTTATATGCCATCCCATTCGCTGTATCGGGGTTTCGACTTTCATTCAGAGTCCAAGTACAATAAATATATATTTTTTTCGTTTATTTATAGTTATTTTATAGTCAATACCTAGATATGGGCAAGTCATTTGTAATTCAATGTAGTTGTAAGTTTTATTATTACAGTGACTGAAATGAAAAAAAAAACAGGTGCGAAAGATAGATACCAAAGTACCATGTAAGTGTTCTTGTGTCGGCAGTTATCGTTCGGAACCTCCACATAGCCACATACATACATATAAAATCATATTTCGAATTCGAATATTTTGGAACAGACTTACATTGGCCGCATTAAACACATATGGAAACGTTTCACTAATTTGATTCAAAATACGTAAAAATAATATTGCCGGTGCTCGAAAGATATAGAGTGAACCAGTTCCTAATGAGGTATCGAAGTCGAGAAGTCATTGGAATTGTGGTGATGAGTCAGGCGGTACGTCAATTCATGCCACAGCGCCGAAAGGCTACCGACTTACAGACAACCTACGTGGGAATAAATGCGACACGTATGTACGAAGAATAATATACCTACCTACATCTACAGTTCTTTCCTTTTTTCTTGGAAACACAGGCATTGATTAGTAACGTAGACGCCTTACGTCAGTAACTGGGCACAGCTCACGTAAGTACTTATTCAGTGGTTTTGTAAATATGTTGTTCCATTTCCTATACTTTATGAGAATCTAGATTCAACCCGTTAGTTATTGCGGTTGTTGATTAGCTACGCACTAGAAAGCATAATCGCGTGGAGTGATTTAGTCAAAATTACCTGTATTTTCATTTATTAATTTTTTCAGTTCAACTGTCTAATTGTTTATTGAGTTGTTTTTGGGTTAATAGAAACAGCCGTATTTCTATTAACCCAAAAACAACTCAATGATAAGAAAGAAGGTAGGGCTACCCAGTAAAACACAGTTTTCTTTTAAAAACATCAAGTTTCGGAAACATTTTCCAAGGGTCTACAGAAAAAAAAACATCAATAATGGCGTAAAGAGGGCTTTATAGAAGACACCGACTAAGTGACACCTCTAGTGTTGCACCTATCCGTAGGGTTATTTTTTACCATCAGACACACTTCTACCTTAGACAGTATTATAATGTTTATACCGGTAGTAATACATATAATGTCGGATGATACATATTGGCAAGTCGATCATATTTTATTATGACGACATCCACCAAATATATGGGGTTTAAATGGAAATCGCAAGTTTATTTATTTATAAATAACAATGTTGCAATTATATGGGTTATTTTCAGGGTATTTTTGTATTTATACCACGGAAGTGGCAAACATGCATGCGACCCGCTTGATGTTAAGTAGTTACCTCAATTATGAGTTTTTTAAAATCCCCCATGCTATATAGCCAGGAAATTCTCGACAGGGAGCATGATGCGCTGATGATATCCTCCATTCTTTGGAAGGCACATTGATCCGGCTTAGTAAAAAGACAGTAAAATAATTAAATAATCATTTTACTTTCTTTTTACTAGGATTATATGATGATAAGGTACTGATCTGTACTTACAGATATATAGGTACTGTTTTTAATTGAGGTCACCAGTAAGCTCCTAAGGAGTTGCTGTGTTAGCAGCAGAGGGGCCATCGCGCGAGAGATATTTCATGTATTACAAGTGTTTATAGACTACGGTAACCGCTTTAGATCAGGTGGGCCATATGCCTGTATATGGTATAAAAAAATCGGTCATGTTTTGTGATAAAAACATTAGTTTTTTTCTGTTACTGGTACGTTTCTATTGAAAACTAAAAGTTCAATAAATAGATTGTGATTTCACTTTTAAAAAGAACCTCGTCGTTTTGTAACATGAAAGTTATATTTTTTTTTATGAAAATATTGAAGTCAGTGTAACCTCTGTTTGGTGGGGGTGGGGGGGACATCGAGTATATAACGTACTCGATGGGAGGGGACGACAGACTCCATGTCGTTTCTTTAATAAATTCGTAAGGTAAGGTAGTTTTACGGCATACACAATGTGTAAATAGGTAACAACTTACAGTTATATGCACCTGAAACTCTTAATATTGTTAAAATATTCGCCGATTCTACAATCTTTATTGCTGAAATCAATGTGATAAATTTTAATGTACGTATTAACGTGCTGCATTTATATAAATATGTACATGTCTGTTCATCCATCCTCATATAAATGAATAGGTAAATCGGTGCTATAATACGACTGTAATGACCTATGAGGTATATATGACTTGAAAAAGCAATACACATCAATACATCATAAATTACAAGCACAATCCTAACGATCTAGGTGTATGATATATTAACTATAAATGCACGAGCCATCAAAAATAAATTATCACATAAACACGAGAATGTTACTTCTTAAAAAAATTTCAGAAAAAATATCTCGTACAACATGTGATTGGTAGTTTTTAAGAAGTTATATGCAGTAGCCATTCTTTTTTATATTATTTAAACTACTTACTAAAAAATGGAATCTCAATAGGATCCCAGTTATGTTTGACGCATATGTTTGTTTTATATTTTCACCGATATCTTTTGGCTGAGTTAACAATTATCTACCTAATTCGATCAATGTTCTGTTAATGTAAAACGTAATTTAACTAGATACCCAGATTAGGTGATTAGTTAAAAAAAAATTATAAACCTCACATAACCAATATTCTTTTAAGCGTTGATTGGTTCATAATATTTATAGTGAATATGTAGGGTTTGATATTTTTCTTTCATGAGTGACATTCTTTGGAGATTCCATGTCATTTTAGAGATAATTTCATGAAAAATTGTTAATAAACGAAAAAGTTATGTAATAAAAACTTTTAAATATTAATTATCAAGGTTTAAAAAATCATGATATTTGAATGAAATCGTAACATATTCATTTAAGAAGCTTCATAACAAAACAATACTCATTCATGCAATGACTGAAAGTCCTTAAACAGTACTTCAATGAAATCTTATCTTCATTTAATTTATATAGGAACAATCAGATGATATAACGTTCCCAAATACAAAAGAATATTCTGATCGCATTCGTGATTCTCTGCACTCCCAAAGGTCGACTGGTGCATTAAGTCTAAGCATTAAGTCCGACTTTGTACCAAAATGTAAAGAGTCAATAAAGTTTTAAATATTCAAAATCGGTTTGCAATTGTCCAAAATATTGTGTAACATACACGTAAAAACTACAGGCGGAATTGAGAATTTCTCCTTTTGAATTCGAACTCATAGCTTTCATTTTTTTTCCTTAACTTATAGTTATACGAGTAGTATACGATACTATCAGTTAAGTTAACATGTCTATTTATTGCACGTACAATGTGTTGACTGATAATAAAATGATTTGTATAAGTAAAAATAGGGGTTTAGGATTTTATCCAGTAGATTTACTTTGCTTTTTGCCAAATTTCATGATCCTTGATAGACTGTAAACATAAAAAGGGAACTTTCCCTTTAGGTTTTTGTTTACGAATTGATGACATACGGTTGGTCAGCTTGTTGTAACAAGCTGATCGGAGGCGTTCTAATATTTTCGGTACGGAACTCTAAAAATAAACCCGCTTCTGTCTGTGTGTCAACGAACACCTTATTTACCGCGATGAATCGAAGAAAGTTTAACACGTGCAATAATTTTCACTCACGCGGTTAAAACCATCCGACAATGGTTTGAAGTCACGTTTCGACGATTTGTCCACATTCACTGCCGCCGTATGTGGTGAGTAAATAGGTACCTGTCGAGTACTGGACACTGACTTTCCATGAAATCACAATTGTTGTCGCATAGTACTAATGACAACTTTCTGTTATTAAGCGTATGACATGCGAAGAGTGCTTGATGGGTTCGCTTATTTTATTAGTCTAAATACCGTTTCGCTGACCTCGATCACGCATCGTCTGCCGTGTTGATGTTAAATTAGATAAATTCAATTACCAATTTCTCTTTTATTGCCCGCAATATTTTAAGTGTTAAAATAAAATACTAACTGCTTGTTAACATGGCGGCATAGGTACTGTCAGCTAGTTGTACAATCAAAAGGTGCATAATTTGTACATTATGAGAAGTGCCGTGGTCAAATCAAGAAACGAATAACTATTAAACAAATTTAAAAACATGTGGCGGATTTACCCAACTATTCAAGTTTGAAGTTGCCATATTATAAACGTGCTAAAATTGTATCAATTTCAATAGTCATGAGTGAAGTAACATCAGACACTGTCTGTCAAAAGATCCTACTCCGATTTTTTCGTTTTCAGTCACTTTGAATGGCAAAAAAGTATATCTCAAGTTCAAAAAGCCATTTTTGACTATTACAAAGAACCAGAACACCACTTACTCGTATTACAAAGAACTTACCATAGTCCCCATGCACATAAGTCGTCTGCGTGGGTACCTCTGTCTCACTAATTTCTACCGCCATGCAGCTATATTTATATAGCTGTGTTCCGGTTTAAAGGGTGGATATGGCGGAGAAATTACTGGGTACTGTGACGAAACGGCCTTAGCTCATAAGATTGTGCGCTCGAGTAACACCCCGTGGTGCTGCGAGCGTCAATGGGCTGCGGTAACCGCTTACCATCTAACGCGGGCCGCATGCTTGTTTGCCAATCTAGTTGTATAAAAAAAGTTAATAGCTACGATGCAAGATGTCTTAACTATATAGCATCCTATAAGTAGTTTTAAATATATTTATGTTAGGTGCACTTACCTGGCAGGCGAATTTCGCCCTCTTCACCTTACATCAAGATAAACCTACAGTAAAAATGGTATTAGAACGACTCAAGTTGTCGTTAAACGTAAACATGTCACTTTTGGGGTAATTAAAAAAAAAAATATTTAGATTTTTAATTTGTTTAATTTTATTTGGGTATTTGTGATTTTCTTCAGACGCAACTAGGCTTTTATATCACCCACGGTGACTACCTAAGAATTGAATGATATTCTATACCTACATCTAATTCAGTTTACGCATTTAGTTATTTGTGGATTAAATAGGTACTTACTTGCAAAAACTATACTTCTTTTTTGCTTCGTTTTCTACAGTTTTTGTTGCAAAATCTATGTATAGGTCAACAGAATCAGAATATTGTGTAGCTACCGAGTAACAAAAGAGAATCGAACCCACGAGCGTAGGTGACAAAGTCGCGTTATTAACCGCTGCGCCACCGAGCTCGGCATTATACCTGAAACTGATTACTTAACCAGCTCTCTTTGTAAATGAATATTCCCTGACAAATTACACAGCGTTATCGAGTAGGTACCAAGTTAAGCAAAGCTTTTATTATAGGGAAGCTGTGTTTTTCGTAAATACGACGTGTCTTCTTCCTAGTGTTATCTCGTGTCCTAATCCCTTAGGATTAACGGGGTACGCTGCCTAAGTCTAAGAATTTAGCAAGATACTGATTTTGACATGGAGCGACAGTCAGACCTCCACAAAACCCAGGGAGAAAACCAGACCTTTCTTAGGTTAGGTCGCTGTTGGGCGAGGCAACGCGCATAGGTAGTAGGTACCGATTGCAAATGTCCATAGGTGAACGATAATAAACTAAGTATGTTGCCGCCGATGAATTTTAAAAATATATATTTTTACTATATTTTATATCCGGCAATGAAAAGAAACCGAAATAAGTTAATAAAAATGCAAAGGAAAAGTTTGCACTTGCAAAGTTCTACATCGACTTACTTAAAATTACTACACAAAGATAATAATATTTCTGTCTACATAAAATAAGATAGTTATAATTTATTTCCAACAACCTCTTTGCAGAGTCTACATAAAGTAAGATTATTAAGTCATAACAAACAAACAGGCGTGGTTATTTACTACCGACGCGACATGTAATTATCTTTTATTTAGGTAGAAATTGCGTTATAAATGATTCACTATCATCTTTATCTTTATACAATGTCGGAATGCACACAGTCTAAATCGGTTACCGGAGTCTATGAACGCCAACACGCCAACGCTAGCATTGTTAACCACTCAGCCACCGGGCTTGTCAAAAAGGCTGACAGACGGTTTATAGCCAACGTTCTCGTCTTATGTATTTGGTGCAGTCTATCCATATATAGCAGTTTGAATCGCTAGGTATTGGGAGTTATGAAAGGAGGTATCATAAGGTTAGAAGAAACTGTTAAGGAATTTACAACATTCCTACGGGATGCGCATAAATATTTGGGAAGCAACTCTGGATATATCGTGATTGCGAATCAACTTTCTAATCTGACGGCGACGCAACTTTCTTTTTTATACTACTTCGGGAGGTATACAAGCATACGGCCCACCTGATGTAAAGCGGGTACCGTAGCCTATTAATGCTTGCGATATATTCAGTATCACTCGCGCGATGCCTCCTCTGCTGCTTACACAGGTGAACTCACTCACACGAAGGAACACATCAATCTTCTAGGGAGTCGTTATTTTGCTGCGGTTTTCTGTGAGGTGGAAGTAGTTCCCCAGACGAGCTGCTTTGATGCGCCCTACCTCTCTTAACTGTTAGATACAATATAAATCTGAATCATGAAATGATGTTCTTCTTAATATTTTAACAGTAACGATTCTTCATAGTTGATTACACGTTCTAAGTAAGAAGTATCTTACTCATAAAACCATCAAAGTAATAATTATCTTACGGTAAGCTACTCTGAGCACGAAAGTATAGGTAATTCGTATCGAATCAACACAACATCGGAATTTTTCATATTAGAATTGATCGGAAACCCTATTTGGTCTCCAACTTACGCATTGTATGTTAATAAAAGTTGACAGTCCTAAAGGAAAATTCAATGTCGGATAAACATGATAATATGATGACGTCAATGTTATTTTTAAGACACTGCTTTGGTACTTACGTTGGTATATTTGTCTACTTCTATATTTATAGCTTCCCTTGCGACGTACTAAAATAACTCTCATTTCTGTGAGAAAGCTTACATTTACTCACGTAATATAAGATTCGATCACGTAATTCACGTTCTCTTCATGTGCACATTAACTCGTGGTTCTTACCTAAAGGCTTACTAAGTGTATTAGCTGTAACCCGGGATTTCGCCCGCGCGTATTCCGATATCCCGCAGAAACAGATTTTTATATTTTCTTTCTTTTTCCTCGGCTTCTAAGGATTGTATCATGATGTTGGATAGCCTATTATCTTCCTCAAGAATTGGGCTATCAAATGCAATAATATTTTTTCAAAACATACTAGTAGTTCCAGAGATTAGCGCGTTCAAACAAACTAACAATCAATCAAAATCAATCAAACTCTTCCGCTTTATAAATTTGTATTAAATTACCAAGACTCTAACCTAATATAATTATTATTATTGTGGGTAAAGCTGTCTTCGTGAATTTACTGAACGAATAGCAATGAAACTCACTGTTCTATATCAAAGACAAACCATTAATTTGTGCTAAATACTTCTATGTACGAAATCTTCCCATGTTAATAGTACCTACGAGTATCTCTGTTATACCTACTAGGAAAGGTTCGTGACCCTTTCCGTGACCGTGACGTTTCAAAAATGGATGAAACTTGTAGGTAAATAATTCTGATCTAGATATGTGAAGAAGATGACAGTGACGGATTGATGATTTTCGCGAAAATATTAAATGTTGAGCTCTTAAATGTAATATTCCCTATGCAAATATGCGTAAATTGTTTAATATATTAAATAAAACATTTCTAATTATGGTACGATACCATTCTACCTAAGGTTCTAAGGACACTTCTTTCAAACTAATATTAGTGTAATTTGTATATTTTCCGTTTTTTTTTCTGGGAATTATTGGCACAAGGGCTACAATATAATTTAGAAACAATATTTGAAACTAGCTCATATGTATGTAACTCATATATGATTTTTCTGTAATCAAATATAAATCCCACTACATTCATTGATATTCATTTTAAATACTCAGTATGGTATATAGATAAGTAGTAGAATTTCTTCACATTAAGATGAAGTTAAGAAATTCTGTTATTCTAAAGAATAGTAGTGAAATTTCTTCACCTTCCGGGTTAATCGTCACCCGCAGTTGGCCACACGTTGCCTAATAGCGATATTAAAATTTCATCAAATTTGATAGTTTCGTTCTACATAGGTATATGTACAGTTTTACTTCTGAGAGTTGAAAATGAGAAGTACAGCAGTATTATACCATATCATCATTATATGAAGTTCGTGCATTTCTGAGGGTTCAGAGGTTTCGAAAACCATTGCAGTTTCAACCAAACCATTGGAGCTAGGTATAGACTTGAAAACTGGATTGCAAATTCAAATTTTCAATTCATGTTTCTAGTTTCAGTATTTCACTTAATTTCAGCGAGAACAATTAGTAGATTATCCGTTGGTTTTTTTGGCGCATTTTCCGGTATGACGAAGGAAATTTTGAAAATCCTCTAATTTGACCCAGCAGCGGTTTGAATATACATATTCAAACCGCTGGGTCAAATTAAAGGATTTTCAAAATCTTACTTTGTCTGGTGTATTATTGTAACTACAAATTTTAACAGACCTATGTTGTGTTACTACGTCTGTAAACATACCTAAACATCTGTTTTTTTTTTGCTTTGAGTTGCTTTTCTGGATTGCATAGCTAAGTTTCTTTGTAAAGGATTATTTAATAACCATAGCGATGCGGATTTTCATTATTTCTTTCTTTCTTTTGCTTAACAGACGTCGTTTAATTTTACAAAATACGAACCTATAAATGATGTTTTATGAAGAATTTTTAGAAACTATGTTGGTTTGTAATATTATCTGTTTTTGTGTAATATTTAAGTCAGATTATAATTATTTCAGATTTATCATTTCATAGATTTTCGGAGATGATTTGTGACAGATGGAAGGATGGATAAAATCGTGGCATAATGATAGCCTTCCTGTAAAGGCTGCGAAATTGTAGGAATGTTAATAAGTAAACGTTTGTTGCCTAACTACTTGTCACGTTTTATACGACTATACATTGTGTGCATTTTGTTATTATGCTTATGCATAAGAATAACGTACCTGTTTGAAAATAATGAACTGTCGGTTTGATATCATTGGGAGATAAGAAAGTATTGGAACCTAAGTATTTATTTATTTATTTTATTTATTTTAGCTATGAATGTCACAGAAGCGAGTGAAATATGCAAAGACCGCGTCTTATGGCGCTCGGTTCTCTCTGCCTACCCCGCAAGGGACTTTGCGTGAAGATATACATACATATAAAGCATTTAGTAATTTATGTCTTGCATAATAATGTTCCTCTATAAAAAGTCCAATTCTAGTTAGGTAAAATAGTTATTAAATTCAGGCATTATTTTGCGAAAGTCAAATTTACATTCAATTTGGTCTAACCTGGTTTGTGTGCTTCCGCCGCAACTATTTTGTATACTTCCCGTATTGTAAGCGTTCCTGTACAGGAAAAGGCAAAGGCAAACAAGCATAGGGTATATGATGTATCTAATGTAAAGAACCGTATAATTGCATGTCTCCCGACGTATAAGTACATACATAATAAACTATATCAACTAATAACTACGGAATGTGTCCTGATGTCATTTGGAGTCTGTAGAGTAAGCATATCACTGAAATTAACTAACCGATTATAATGAAAATTAATTCCGGTTATTATGTGGATAATTAACGATAAGTACATACTACAACATGCAATTCTTTGATATTTTACCTCCATATATTTTCGTAATAAAAGGGTAGGTACGTACCTAGTACCTAATGGTCACATAATAAGAGATGCCGAAGACCGCGCGAAGTGGAAAAGAAATAGCAGGAATCTGGACCCCGGGCTTCGAAACGAGAGCTTATAGGATGCAACCGGGATTAATGTTCGGATGATGATAAGTTAGGTAAGTACTATCATGTTCAATAGTGATTAGTTATGGCTCATTCAATGTATTGGAAACAGTAGGTCGAAAAATGTGGTGATTCTACTGGTTAGTATGAAAAGTTTTGCTATGGGGCCAACATCACGATCTGAAATAAAACTTTCAACATCCAATCAGCTGCTTGACTAATTTGGGTAGGAGCGTTAATTTTATTTTTATTTTGAGGTTGATAGGTACCGCAGTGAACGTAGTAGGGTCATTTCAACTTTCGAATCAGATCTATTTTGCACTCTGTAACAAAAAATGGCTACATACGTAAACATAAAATACAATTATTCTCAAAAGTAGTAAGGGAGGCACATTTTTAGTATCATTCTCATCGGCCCGACCTTGGCATCTTTCTATATTGTCTATTTTATTATCAAAGCTGAGTAGAGTACTACGAATTTATAAATAGTGATCAATTAAGTTATTATCTAATCCTCTTGTACGTACATAATATTGGCATCGAACGACCTCCCGTATCGCCCACAGCGGCGGCGCTATTTGCGCACTCCAATGATTTAAATAGATCACGCCTGAAATATTATTTTTATGCGCAAAATTCTAGCTGCCGCCGAGCAACAGCATTCACATCGCATGGGTTCGTATTACTAATTGTACTTAAAACTAATTGTAATTTCTCTCCCATCATAGTACTTAGGTTCCAATACTTTCTTATCTCCCAATGATATCAAACCGACAGTTCATTATTTTCAAACAGGTACGTTATTCTTATGCATAAGCATAATAACAAAATGCACATCAGTGTTTTATAAAAAAAGGAAAACCTCGCTACTACTATCTACTACTACTGAAACAATTTTCATCAAATATTGGGCGAATCAGCCCATTTGTTTTTGTTTGAATGCTACATTACCTATAAAACCGTATTGTGTCAGTCCCTTCATTTGCCATGTTGACATACAAACATCCTTTTTTAGTTTTCTTGGCGAATTTATATATCAGGCACTAGACTTATGGCGTTTGAATTTCCACATCTACTCATCCTTCTACGTCGTCACATTTATACTACTCGTACCTACATGACTACTCTGTTTTATGTTTCCAGCTTCCCATTTTCTCCTATCTCTCGCGGCTTCCCGCTCTTTCCCTTCGCTATTCTCTGCTCTTTTTCCTTTTTTTTTAAAAAAACATTAGGGGATCAACATTAGCTAGTAAAAGTTAAAAAAATCGGCTAAGTGCGAGTCGGACTCGCGCACGAAGGGTGTCGTACCACTATCTATAAAATCGGCAAAAAAATCACGTTTGTTGTATGGGAGCCCCCCTTAAATATTTGTTTTATTTTAATTTAATTATTTATTCTTAAAGTGAACATATAACTAAATATTCTGTGAATATTTCAAGTATCTACCTGTTGCCGTTATCAATATCGAACAAAAACGAGCAAAAAAAACACGTTTGTTGTATGGGAGTCCCCTTAAATATTTATGTTATTCTATGTTTTAGTATTTGTTGTTATAGCGGCAACAGAAATACATAATCTGTAAAAATTTCAACTGTCTAACTATCACGGTTCGTGAGATACAGCCTGGTGACAGACGGACGGACGGACAGCGAAGTCTCAGTAATAGGATTCCGTTTTACCCTTTGGGTACGGAACCCTAAAAATAATACATGTACTACTTACATTAAAAACTTAGGAAATTCTGTTGTTGTTGCATTTCTCAGGTTCCAACGCACGCGAATTATTTAGTCAATATAATACTAAATAATTCGCGTATTATATTTAGTATTATATTATATAGCGAACAATTAAGTATTTCTTCGTATTATTAAAACAAAAACATATTTTGAAAATGTAAAGTGTATATAAGTTATGGATAATATGTAGTTTAGTTATTATTAAAAAACTGAAGATGTTCCGTGAAGTATTTACTATTACTTAGGGTTATTCTGATTATTTAGAGACAACTTTGGAATGTTTTTCTATCGAACCAATCGTGTTTCTAAAATGTATGATTTATAAGTAGAGTAAAATCAAATAAGTAGGTTATCTTCATAGATACGCACCGCGTTCGGTTTGTATGTGTGCGCGTCCGTACCATCCCGTACGTATGCGTCGTCGCACGCACAAATTGACAAAATTTATCGTTGCTCAAGGTACGCCAGCCGTGGCTACGCCCACCGTGCTTAATACCGTATGCGCCTACGCGCGCACTGCCGCCGCTGTGCTCCCGCTAGTAATAATTTGTACGTGTACCTACCTACTTTAACTACAAATTCGTAAAGATGGCTAAAAAGTAAAAAGATTTTTTTTGTATCAAATGTACAATTTTGTTATAAAATCACAAATTTCCTACAGAAAACTTTTAATGCCTATCATTTTAGGCTACTGTAAAAATATGAAATTTCCGAATATAAAGATTATAATTTTGATAAGTGTAGTAAATGAAAAAGTAAATAATAGTTTAGTGTAAAAAAAAAATGGGTTCGTGTACTTATGTACGCGAGTGAGAAGTTATACTTCTCAGGCATCATTAAATAACAAATCTATAACTTCACGCCAAATCCCTTGCGGGGTAGTAAATGACAAATCCCTGTAGGGATGTTGTGTTCATGCGAGTGAGTGACGTTACCACAAATAACAATTTCCTGGAGGGTTGTTGTGTTCATGCAAGTGAGTGACGTTACTACCTCACGGAAAACTGCAGTCTTATGACAATTCCCTGGCGGGATGTTGTGTTCATCTGAGTGACGTCACGAGTAAGCTTCTAAGTAGTTGCCATGTTAGCGGCAGAGGTGGCAATACGCGAGGGATACTTAATGTATTGCAAGCGTAAACAGCTACAATGACCGCTTTAAATTGGGTGGATTGTATGCTTGTTTGTTCATGCGATTGAGTGACGTTACCACCGCACAGAAATCTGCAGCCAAATAACAATTCCCTGGACGGTTGTTGTGTTCAGGCGAGTGAGTGACGTTACTACCTCACAAAAAACTGCAGCCAAATAACAATTCGCTGGACAGATGTGGCGTTCATGCGAGTTACTACCTCACGAAAAATATGCTCAAAACTGCAGCCGAATAACAATTCCCTGGAAGATTGTTGTGTTCATGCGAGTGAGTGACGTTAATACCTCACAGAAATCTACAGCCAAATAACAATTCCCTGGACGGTTGTTGTGTTCAGGCGAGTGAGTGACGGTTCATGACGTTATATGGCTGCAGTTTTCCGTGAGGTAATAACGTCACTCATTTGCATGAACACGATAATCCTCCAGGGAATTGTTATTTGGCTGCAGTTTTGAGTATATTTTTTGTGACTTAATGAGCGGTTTAGCGGGCAGCATCAACCTATTACTTTTGTGTTACAGTATCTTAAAATTTGACTCATAATTTTTTTATAACGCGCCTGAAGGATTATATAACTTCAATACAATAGTCAGCTCCTGGTCTATGTACAAAAAATAATTAAGAAAAACTTTGTATTATAGATCCCTGATGATTCACCTACAGGGGAAAATTGTTTTGTATGTAGATAGACTATGCATTTTTGACGATTGTATAATCTATAAGCGACATCCCTACGTGTTTAGGCTTAGGTTTATTATCCTTCGCTCAGGGGTCGAGTCGGCCTACTTATTTGATTTTACTATGGTAGAGTGAATCCAAAATTAGTGAATCCAATTTATAAAATGAATTGCCTAACTAAAGTTTTAGTAATAATCATACAGCAAGGGATTAAATGAATACATTTTTTTCGCTATTGCCTCGGCGCCCCCTTTTTTGCGCTGGAAATTGTTTTACCCATTTGGGTTTTTGGCGCCCCTTACCAATAAGTATGTAAGTAATAATTACAAATATGTATATAAACCCGAAAACGTGAATTTTGTGGTATACACGTGCACACAGGATTCGTACTAGTATCAGTAGGTTAATATGCTGGTTATTTATTTATTTTTTAATGCAGTTACCGTAGCCTGTTAACGCTTGTAATATATTAAGTATCACTCGCGCGATGCCTCCTCTGCTGCTGACACAGCTACTCCTTAGGAGTTTACTGGTGACTTCACTGACATGAAGGAACTTAACAACCCTCTAGGGAGTTGTTATTTGGCTGCGGTTTTCTGTGCGGTGGAGGTACTTTCCCCAAACGGGCTGCTTTGATGCGCCCTACCTCTTTTATATTTTTATTATTTTTATTTTTTTAATCTACCTATGTACTAAAACGAATAAAATTTTTGTGATTTTTGTATGAAAAGTATCTTTAAAAATAAAGTAGCTAAAATCTTCATTTCTGAAAATGATTAGAAATTTTATGTTGAAGTATTTGCTTTCAAAAACCTTGTAGCGCGGTATTATAGCAAATATGTTTTAGTTATTGACATATTCAAATACCAATCGAATAAAAAACAAAACAAGCCTAATTAAATTATCTAGTTAGTGGTCTTCTTTTATGAATATATTGGAAATTCTTTATGGAAACAAATAATTTGAAATAAAATAATAAATCCATTTAAAAAGGTACTTTCTGTTTTTAAGCATATTATTCAAAACTAGCTGCAGCCCGTGACTTCGCTCGCGCGTATCTCGGTATTCCGCGGGCACAGCCTTTTCTTACTTTACTTTTCTCGGATATTAAGGGTCGTGATGTTGAATAGCATATAAAACCTTCCTCAAGAATTGGGCTATCAAAACCAAAAATATTTTTTCAAACCTAATGTAGTTACAGAGATTAGCGCGTTCAAACAAACAAACTTTTCAACACTATTCGACTCTCACTCGCATTTACTAATTACGAGTACAATGCTCTTTCAATCTCTTCGCGGTTTTAATAAATTATAAGCCTAGATTGAGGCGAAAATCAATTATTGGGTCAGGTTTAATTATTGTACGTAAAATGCAACAGATTTCATTTTAATTCAACAGTTTCTTTTTATGTTACAGATTATTATGCAACAGATTTTTTTATACAACGTCGGCCCACCTGATGTAAATCAGTTATCGTAGCCTATTAACACTTGTAATATATTAAGTATCATTCGCGCAATACCTCATCTGCTGTTTACACAGCAACTCCTTAAGAGCTTACTGGTGACCTCACTCACACACAGGAACATAACAACCCTCTAGAGAGTTGTTATTTGGCTGCGGTTTTCAGTGAGGAGAAGGTACTTCCCCAGACGGGTTGCTTTGATGCACCCTAACTCTCTTTAAACATCCAGACCAAGATAAACAGACATGTTCATGCACACAAATGTTTGTCTTGTGTGGGAATCGAACGCACGAGCGTTGGTGTCAAAGTCGCGTCATTCACTACTGAGTATCAGTCAAAGTATCATTTATGTTAGATACCCTGCAGATTTAGATGAATAAATCATCTCCGGGACTCCTTCGTATGTTCCTTACTTTTATCTTACTTTTGGCATTATAGTTTAGGGGTTGTCTATCTACGCATGTTTGAAAAATTCACCTGAGTTTTACGCCTTTACATATTTTTTACTAGGTGCAATTATTTAAAAACGTCGAACATTAAACCTGTAAGTAATAAAACTGAACTACAAACAACACACACACAACAGCTCCTACTAACCTATTTGTATTTAGAGCAAGTTTGTTGACCTCGTTGACCATCGACCTAGCTCGCAGTTAAATACAAAAGCTACGGGCCACGGCACTGAACCACAGTAGAGAGATACAAGCAGTAGGTTAACTGGTGCCTCAGGGTTTTTAACGTAAATACGTGCAATCAATAGCTAGGATCGTGACTTTTTACAAGCGTTTATTTCCAAACACTAACAAGTGAAGTTACACTTGTTAGTGTTTGGAACAGAAACCAAGTAATAGATTTATGAGGCAAATCTTGCAATTGAATTTTGTATTAGTTCGTCACAACAATTTTGTAACCATGTTTGTCATACTTAATACAATAGCTGAAAATTGTAATGTTTTCAAAATCGGCGTTGCCGCAATATATGTATATGGATATAAAATGATCATTATTACATTACACTAAATTCAAGCTAAGATGAATTGTCGGAAATATATAAATGCAATGCAAGCTAAAATGAAATAAATAATATGTATCTTTACAACCAAACTTTAATTTAATCTATGTATGGTACCTACTAAAATAAATAAAATGTGTCTTGATTTTCATTATGTTGAATTATTTGTATTCAAAAATCTTGTCGTGCGGTATGTAAAGAAAATATACTTAATTAAGTAAGTAGTCGTCTACACTATTCGATTAAATTAATTGGCATCTTTTTTTATATACTAATCGCGTCAAGGTGTTTGAAATCAAATAATTCACCATAATTTAATAAAAATCTAAACTTATTTGTTTTAGTATTTTTTGAGGAGGTGCCCGCTACAAAAATCGTGGCCTTTTATCAGGAACAACAGGTTAGGATTACCAGTAGATATGACTATGAACTTCGCCTGTAGATACTTCTGAAACTTCTGGTTTCCTTTTTTTTTTTTCAAATTATATTAGAACGTAACAATATTTAAAGTTTAGTTTGGATACATTTAGTTGTAAGTATTTTAAAATAGGTACCTATTACCATATTTTACAAATACACAAATAAACTTTTAATAATGTTCCCTACATTTGAATGTTAAAAATAAAAAACTCAACTCAAACTTGCAAAAACTTATTTTGGCCTTAGTCAAACTTCTAGTAACTAATATACCTACAATGTATAATTCTTACAATTTTTTTGTTATCCTAATGGTCATCACATAGTATACCAAAATATTGTAATTCTTGCAATATTTTGGTATTCACTGGGTAACTTTTTCAGTTACCTTTGCTCTACTAACAATCATTATTTTAATTTGAGACAGGCTACCATTGAACTGGAGGTCTACCAGGGAAATTCGTTACGAAATGGCAGATTCTCAAAATGACTGCAACGGCCAATTCCCGAAATGTACAATTCTCTAAATGGCTGATTCTGCTAATGACGGATTCTATAAACAACTAAACTAACGTATTTTTAATACGGATTAAAAATGCATAACATGATGATACTTAGCATATAAAAAATAAAGGCCTTCTTAGCACACCAATTGTATATTATGTCGGTAATAAAAGTGAGTGATGCCTCTCGTAGTGTACATAGTAAACACGGATCAATCAAACGCAAACTACAGTCTGACTCGCAGGCCCCATTTAGTTCCGATTTTTTCTCGGTATACCTGATGGCCGCCAAATTATTTTGACACAGTCTATTTAATGCACCGATTTTACTACTAGAAGTAATGGAATTAGGCCGTCCGTTTTTAATATGCAGAGCAGCGAAATCGCACCACCTATGCACTGGAAGGCTATGGTACCAGTCTTGAAATAAATATATTATTGCCAAAAAAAGCATTCGTATTTCTAACGTCAGCGACGAAATCGTGATATTACGGTACAAAAAATACAAAATGGTGAAATAACAGTAGACCCTTTTTTTTAAAAAAATGACCTATGTTTTTATTTTTAATCATTATTTTCCCTTGTTATTTTTTTTTAAATGACGTGAAGTTTCGGCAAAGACATATTTGTGCTAGGTCCAAACTAGATATTATGATTTAAGATGATATTATGATCTCTTCTTCTTTTTAGCGTAATCCCGTTTCCTAATCCAGTAGGATTGGGGGGGGGGGGGGGGGGTCCGCTACCTAAGCCTAAGGATTTGGTGAAGATATTGATTTATACACGGAGCGAGTGCCGTCAGACCTCCAAAACCCAGAGCGCAAATCAGACCTTTCTTTAGGTCAACGTCTTTCGAAGTATAATTTCTTGGACATGCTCGTTTCCTCACAATGTTTTCCTTCACCGCCGAGCAAGTGGTAATTAAAAACATGGAAACAAGAACCGGGTACACTAGTCCAGTTCCTTATCAACTGGGCTATCCTGCTGCTTATGATAAATATGTTTATTTTTGTGGTACGAAATCATTTTAATTCGCTCTTTCGTTGTGGTTTTATTTTAGATATTCCAGGTCCAAAAGTACTAGTTATATTCATTGCTCATATATTGGACAAGGAAAATAATCTGTCGTATTGAGAATTAGTCACTTATAGGATCAGTCATTTAGAGAATTGCATATTTCGAGAATTAGTCGTATAGGGACTATGTAGACATTTTGAGAATCGGCCATTCCGCGACTAGATCTACTAGATATAATAGTTTAACTTGCGTAAAAAATAATGACAATATGTAATGTATAATAGGTATGTTATATGTAACTGTAGTTACATATATCATTATAGTTTTATATTAATATAGTTTTCTTTTCCAAAACATACATCATTTTATTTCTTTTATGCGTTGTTGTTCAGTCTTAGTCATTACCCGAGATAGAAAAATGTATGAATCTTAATTAAGAAAGCAACGTTTTTCACAATTTTCTAAATTACTAATTCTACACCTAATTCTTTTTTCGTAAGTCACTACGTTGCTGTAGGATGAGTTATGACATTAGAGCGATCCAGATATTACCCCAGTAGACCCCGGCCTGGAAGAATTACATAAGTAAAATATTATATGCACAAGTAAAAGTATTCCCTGAGAAAGATATTAGAATTTGTAGGCATAATTTTCTTGTATGGTTAAGAGCATATCACTCACAAAGTTCAATTCGTAGAAGCGAGTGAAAACGTTCGCACATTTCCGAAAGTATCACACACGCTAGGAATATACATATTAAGAACTTATTTCCTATATACATTATATAGTTATTGCCTTAGCATAGGTATAATTAGTAGGTACACGTAATACTTTCAAAATGTTTATTTTATGCAAATTCGATTTAGAAAGTCAGCACACGAGAAATTATTATGTGTGAACATCGTATTAGGTAATCAGTAACACACAAACGATACCGGTTTTTAATAACACGTTTTTAATAAGACGAGACTGTAGGTAGATACGTGTTTTGCACACAGCAATAATAATAATTTCGATATTCTTGCAAAAGAAAATGCTGACTTAGTGTCTCTCGATGGGCTATACGCAGTTCACTATTCCCATTACAAGTTTACATAAATGACTAACTAACTTTAGGCGACAGTGTTTCAACTCTTAGATACATCATGACATTGCGAACTACACGCCATTTGTAACGCCACGAACCAAAACCCACTTGACGGAGCATCAAGGGACTCCTCACTCAGCAAAACCATAGGCAAAATTCCTGAAATATTAGGGTGTATGTATCAGCAATTCGAGCCTATGGTCCAATGGGGGGATATTAAGTCGATAAGTGACGCGATGTTGATCTGTGAACTAACCAATAAGAACTTCGTATTCTACTTTACCCCCGACCCGTAGCGGTGAGTTGGTTACAAAGCAGAATCGTTTCATGGGTTCGCCAAAATCACAGTGTTACGCATGAAGGAAATAACCAATATTTCCTTCATGCGTAACACCGTGATTTTTTGTAACAGGAAAACGAGCCCTATAACGTAAAATGTATGTACCGTGGAAATATTTGAAATGTACGTAATGAAAAATTTCAGCTCCATATGCGTACTTTTCTTTACTTTTAAACGTGCGAAGTGAATGCAAAGGAAAGGGTCGTTATGTTTTCGACTTCGAGATTTTGTTGAAACTTTGTGCAGAATCATTAGCGTTCAAATTTATTTCTAGATTATCTACAAAATTTCTAACAAACTTTGACGCAACCTTTAAGGAGTGTAAGTGGCTAAAGTGGCTAATCAACTTTAGAGCCAAAACCAACCTCACCTGCACGTGGTGAACCCTGCTTATCAACAGACCAGGCTCTGGTGAAAGAGAGGTAGGGCACGACATTAGCCCGACTGGGGAAGTACCTCACGGAAGATGGCAGCCAAGTAACAACTCCCTGGAGGTTTGTTGTGTTCCTGCGAGTGAGTGAGGTCACCAGAAGATGAGGAGTTGCTGTATTGTCAGCGGGGGTGGTAACGCGCTAACGACATTATTTTTGTTGTTAGTGTTCATAGGCTACGGTAACCGGTTTACATCAGGCGAACCGTATGCTTGTTTACTAACCGTCGTAACTAAGCATAAAAAACCTCTTGACAAACTTTTCATGATAAAGGCTTTATGTCCGCAGTGTGACCTGACCTATCGCTATCGGACCTGACAATTACTAATGGCAATACCAAGACAACATAGATTCTACTGATCTCTCTACACTTCGGAGATGTGTACTTATAGATTAAGAGTGCGGTATTTGCTACGCCAATGTTGCTCTATTCATTATAGGTCTCTAATGAAAGGCGACTTACGTTCCTAATGTAATCTTAAATTCGAATCTTTTATCGATCTACAGATTATTAAAACTACAAATCACGCCAATTTGACCTCGCAAACCAAGTTGGATTTCGCGTCTAATTTACAGATAAGCGGTTACCTACATTTACTTTACCATTACAAATAGCAAAACTGGTATGTACTTTTCTATATATCTTGCAATTGTACGGAATGGGATATAGAAAAGATCATCGTTCGCTAGACTAGAGGGATAAAGTATCCTAATTCAATTCTCGTTGCGCTCATTATTAATCACATGAAATTTTACTAAAAGGATACATTTCAATATATTCCAAATAAAACATTGGATTTTTATATTTCCCAAAAGTGACATGCATTGGCATGGTAGCTTAGGAGCAATGTGCCTGGTTGGTTACTCAGCTAACGCTAGCCACTTTTGACAATTATAAAAATGTAATTTTCTTACATAGATTTCGAATGGAAACGTCCCCCAATGATACTAAGCAGTAGGTAGGTCCTTCTAATAAAATACAATGTTGTGAGCTGGTAGTGTATAATACCTCCGCAAGTATATTATTTAACTAGCTGACCCCACAGACGTCGTCCTATCCAAAAATAAAAAGAAAGTTGTCTAGAACCCGATTACAGCGAATCCAAATGTGAATCTAAATCCACTCAAATATACACAAAAAAACCCATCGAAATCGGTCCAGCGGTTTAGGAGGAGATCAGTGACAATCGAGTACAGTATAATTAAGTATATACGAGTATAAAGACTAGCAGACCTGACAAACGTTGTCCTGTCCGAAAATAAAAAAGACAACCCGAGTACAGGTGCCACCAAACGGATTCAATCTCCGAAAGTGAATCTAAACCATCCAGCGACCACTCAAACACACAAAAGGATTCATCAAAATCGGTGTACCTAACTGTTTGGGAGTTCATATTGAGGAATTATATAAATTAGATATATAACGATTGTGATTGTTAAGAATAAAATTACAGAAAGCAGAAGCACCTTATTTAAAAAAATACAACTAAGAAACGAACGAACGAACTTATTTAAAAAGAAACAACTAATCTATACATATAAATAAAATTGATCTTTATTTTGAAATCACAGACAGACAGTCTGTGATTTCAAAATAAAGCCTTTATCTTAAGCTCATATTATTATTTTCACGTTACCAAAGCCTAAATATGCATTTTTAACTTTTTTGTCTGTCTGTCTGTTGTTTGTTTGTCCGGTATAATCTTCGAAATGGCTGAACCGATTTTGACGGGACTTTCACTGGTAGGTAGAGGACTGTTCAGAGAAGAATATAGGGTACTTTTTATCCCGTAAATATTTAGGGTTCCTGGGTAAAAAATGAAAACTGTTAAAATTAGGGGGAAATATCTTCCCCTTCGGGCGACTTTGCAGTTTTATTTTATTATTTTCACAGAATACGTATTTTTTGTGACATAAAATAACTACGCAATTTTTATGTAATAAAAATAAAATAATTATACGTTGCCTCCGGTAACGGTCAATAGATGGTGCTGTATGAAAATGGAATCGCTCTATGATTGCATCTGACCCTGAACTTTGTTTTTTTTTTAAACAGAAAGAATTTGAGGTCTATGGAGAAATAAAGGCTACTAAAAGCCCAAAGGCAACTCTGCCTGAGTTGCCGAGCTCAATTACTAAAGGCTTTTTTATATAACTTTAATTTTATTTTTGTACAAGCATACGGCCCATCTGATATAAAGCGATTAAATAAATAAATAAATATTGTCGGACAAATTACACAACGCCATCTAGCCCCAAAGTAAGCGAAGCTTGTGTTATGGGTACTAGAAAACTGATAAATATACGTAAATATTTTTTTTTGTAAATACATACTTATTATACATAGTAAATACCCAGATCAAGACAAACAGACATGTTCATGCACACAAATGTTTGTACTGTGTGGGAATCGAACCCACGAGCGTCGGTGTCAAAGTAGCGTAACAGCGCGTTTCACCACTGCGCCACCGAGCTCGTCAAAACATTCACCCTATGTCGCATATTACCGTAGCCTATGAACCCTTGCGATAAATTAAGTATCGCTCGCGCGATGCTACCTCTGCTGCTAACACAGTTACTCCTTAGGAGTTTACTGGTGACCTCATTCACACGCAGGAACACAACAACCCTCTCTCCTTTACTGTGAGTTGGAAGTACTTCCCCAGGCGGTTTTGGTGCACCCTACCTCTCCTAAAAACACCCAGACCAAGACAAAGAGACATGTTCATGCCCACAAATGTTTGTCCTGTGTGGGAATCGAACCCACGAGTGTTGATGTCAAAGTAGCGTTACTAACCACTGCGCCACCGAGCTTTAAAAAAAAGGCTTTGACCAAATGTGTCATATTCCAATGGTCAGTATCTAGTTTGTCGTACTTGTAAGTTTACTTGCCCTTCGTTTGTAGGGGCGAACCAGAAGACATTCACCCTATGTCACATAGCCGCACATTCACTCTTCCCCTGAGGTCTGACAATGGTTTTTTCATGATTGGCCGCTCCTATCTACCCGCAGCGCTCAGGGAACCCCGCCTTTGTTCGCGAGCAGGAGAATGTGGGAGGTGAATGCACTTAACAAAATAGTCGCTTTGAGTAAACAAATTCGTTAAAGTCGACTATTGGGAAAGTCGAATACCTGACATAGACAATGATTAATTTACAGTAGCGAAGCGAATGGAGGTAAAACTGACCTTCGAATTCGCTCACAATTAAAAGATTGGGAACATACGTTCGACCGATGCATTTTGTCATTGCATTATACTGCCACAATAAAGAAACTATTTTCAGGAACACCGTTCCTGTATGAAATCTATATGTTTGCCTGTGTGTGCGTTTGTCTGTGTGTGTGTCTGTCGCTTTTTTTTTCGAATATTTGAATTTTGACTTCAGATTCGGATGCAGCATAAAAAGTAGAATAGGAATGTCTGAAAAATCAACCTCCTATCTCTTAAGGAACATGGTCAAAATGGTCGGCAAATTAAAAAAAAAATGATGTTTTATTTCAGATTCGAAAAGTAAATTAAAAAGTGAACTAGGAATGTCTTAAAAACCATTATCATATTTCTTAAGGAACATGGTTAAAATGGCCGACAAAGTTTATAAAAAAAAATAATGAAATTGTTATATAATTGACGAGCCAGGTGTTCCTCTGGCAATGCAAACTTGCGCATTCTCAACTGGTTATTTATTCCTTTTTTTTTGTACTACGTCGGAAGGCATACAAACATACGGCTCACCTGATGGAAAGCGGTTACCGTAGCCCAATGACGCTCGCAAGACATTAAGCATCACTCGCGCGATGCCACTTCTGCTGCTAGCACAGCAACTCCTTAGGAGCTTACTGCGACCTCTGCGACCTCACTCACACGCAGGAACACGGCAACCCTCCAAGGAGTTGTTATTTGGCTGCGGTTTTCTGTGAGGTGGAGGTACTTCCCCAGACGGGCTACTTTGATACGCGTTACCTCTCTTACCTCGTAGGAAGGCATACAAGCATACAGCCCATCCGATGTAAAGTGGCAACCGTATGGTTAGCCTTTGGACGCTTGCTATACTGGTTTACGTTTTGACAGACTGTTTTATTTTGCATTGACTGTTCTGCATTCCGGACGACGAACGAGGAAATTATTGCAGCCGTGGCAGTTTACATAAACAGCTCAGTGCGGTGGGTGTGGTTTACTATTTGCTTAGGATTGTAGATCACGTTTACGGTTGTTAATT
The DNA here is from genome assembly GCA_947507595.1 of Pyralis farinalis. NCBI lineage: Eukaryota > Metazoa > Arthropoda > Insecta > Lepidoptera > Pyralidae > Pyralis > Pyralis farinalis. The sequence continues at coordinate 20,377,536 of OX382268.1, read as the reverse complement.
TGCTAACAGGTGGGGTGTGATTAGCAAACAAAAAAGAGAAGGGCGTAACTCCTGTAGACGATTCGATATGCGGTGTGTAGGCGAGCGTTGCCGTGAAGGAGTAGACAGCGAGCTTGATAATCATTAGTTGAAATTCTTCGCAATAGGTTCACCTCTGCAGTAACTGTTGCGCTCATTTGTTCATTTTAGCTCTCACTAGCTGTAATGCATAAGCGGCTTCTTGGTACTCATTTTGAGTTTGGGACATAATTTGGCGAGGTAGTCAAACATGTCCGAAATGCATATTAAATTCCCTGTGTCCAACCAGTGCAATGAACTAAAAATTGAAAATGTCTGGCAAGTGGAAATGTTAGTCCCACTAGTTGGTTTGCTGCTAATTCGGACGTTGTTTGTGATGAATTTCTTTCCACTACATATGGATTTCAATACGATGTATTGATATCTACTTTCCTCTCAGTGGGCCACGGAACTCATTGTTTCATTGAAATTTATAGAACGGAAGTGATTAAATCAAATACTCAACATGTATTAATTCACTTACGGTACCCGGTTTACCAGTTGTTAGCGGAGTTAATAAATAATTAGTAGATGCGACGATCTATTGTATAGATGATATGCGTACAACTAGGTGTCTCTGTCGTATTATGGAATTTTTTGCATAAAGTTAAATTTAATTTTTAAATTGACTGTATTGCACTTAATTACAATGTTCCAGAAATTTGTTAAAATTCCTTGCTTTGCGTATAGTACGCGGCAAACAGATTGAGCAAAGATGGCGTCGTTTTGCGCAGGTTCCACATAAAATTTGTATGGGACAGCTTAAAATCGCTACTGCGCATGTTTAAGTTATTTACCGGGCACTATATACTCGATAAAAAGTATGAGTTTCATGTAAATAAATTAGTAAATTATATTCCATTAAAGTTTATTTCAATGCTATAGTAGGAAAATAAAGTTTATCTTGCATAATATGCATCATAAAACGAACTATTCTGAAACCGTCTGACATACATTATCAGACGGTTTCATAGTTCCTTTTATGATTTGTACTTATTTCCTTTGATTTCAATTTGTTATTTACACGAATCTTTTCTACCTATGTATAAAGAGGCAAAGATTGTGACTCTTAAGTTTGAGCAAGTAGGTCATTTGTGAAACAGATCTGAGTCTATAAATTATTAATCTTCCAATGTTATAGGATGTGTTTTATTGGAATGGTTTTATAGAATGGAAATATCGGAAAGTAGGTGCTCATACCTTCTGCTTCCTAGGATTTTTACCTATTATGTTTACCCTTCATTTACGTATTTTTACCTTTTCTACCATTTATAAGAAGAAATTTGAAATATTTTTAGTCATATAAGTTTAAAATCCATGATAACCGACTTCAATGTAGTCGTAACTTCACCAAAGTTCTATGGAACCAATCGAACGTTAGGAGCTTCATGTCAGACTTTTCAAACTAACTTGTCACCCTAACACACTGGAACTGCAGTTGCATCCTGTGCAGTTAAACAGTTTTCGAGAACTCTTAAGTTGGGGAAGAAACTCCCCACCGATTCTACCAAGGTACAACAGCATGAAGGCCTTCAAAATGGCGTGAAGAGGTTTATACAGACTCGACAATGCAGGAGTGAAACTCCTGGTGTTGCACGAGTCCATAACATGCCGTATGCTTGTTTAGCATTTTAGTGGTATAATAGAAGACTAGGTATGTAATAAAATACCTCTAAAAGAAAATTCTAAATGATCTAATTATCTGATCTACACCAAATTTATGGAACCAAATATAGATGCACCTTAACTGAGCTATTGAAAGCCACTGAACCGCTTCCGATATTTTTGCGAACATATATAACAAACCACCAAATAACCTCTCCTCCTTTTTGTGCCCAGTCGGTTAAAATGGTTACCTGAATTATACACATAATTACTTTAATCTCGAATTCGTAGTTATAGGTGCCTCTTTCTCTAGAGATAAGTGAAGTAAAAATATAATGTATGTGCCGACGACGATTGCGCTAGTGCGGATGTCGGACGCCCGCCCACTCCTATTGTGTACACTCATCTTTTTGGAACCAATGCCATTCACTTCGCTATTTTGTTATTTTTTAGTCAACAATCTAGCGCACAAAATTAGGATATAACATAGTAATGTAGGTAGATGCTGAATCATTAAAATAAATAGTTGGAAACGAAGTTCCCAGCGTGGCATGCGGTGGCCAGTGACGTCAGTGCAACAACTTGCTTACCGTATCAGCTGGGTGACTGTACTTCGACCGGTCTGCCGAAGGTCGTAAGATGCTGAATATTGTAATGCATATTATAAAAATAGAGGGCGATCTCAGAGACAGCATTTCTACAGCAGCTATGCAAAGACCCAAACAAGAAGTACAATGTCGAATTATGGCGATTATATTACTTTTCAACTCCATGCAACCAACTGTGGTAAAAAGGAACTGGTACATGATTACTTTGTTGCCTGTTTGTTTGTCTGTCTGTAAAGTCAAACAGTTGACCTCGGATTGTGTAATTTGGGAAAAAGAAAGATGGTTCAAAAGTAAGTCATTTTTTAAAAGATTTTGCCTGTCGGTTATGCAAGAAATCCCAGATCTAAACTATGAGGTACTTAAAACACAAAATTCATCATTTAGTAGTTATACTATATATATATATATATATATATATATATATATCTATCTCTACCTATCTCTCAAGGGCCTTGGCGTGAAGTTATAGTTAGATAGTTATTTGTATGTCACAAATTAAAACTTAACTTCCACTAACCAACAGTCTTGGTCTGCTTGGCTTTGATTTAATATGCAGTCTTTCGTCGTTTCGGTTCCTCCATGGAGGCGAGAACAGCAACTGCAGCTAAAAAACTCGGAATCCTCTTTAGGGTGAGGCGGTACTTCACATTAGCACAGCTTCTTAAATTATATAAAGGTCAAATTAGATCGTGCATGGAGTACTTAGCCATCTGTGGGATGGATCTGCTAAGTATCAGTTAGCTGCCCTCGGCTCTGTTGAGCGGCGCGCGATGAGATTGATATGTGAACAAACACTAACTAAGGCTAAGTTTCAAAGTCTGGAACCGGTATGCTGTTGAGATCTCACACATTCGCACAAAGCGATTTGCTTCATCTTTTTTAATGCAAACGGCTAAGGAGTGGAATGCCCTGCCCGCATCGGTGTTGCCTAAGAAATACAACCTGGATCTCTTTAAGGCTATAGTGAATGGACATTCTGGGTAAGCGCGCTCTATCGTAGGTCACATCATCGCTTACCATCAGGTGAGATGGGACCAAGCGCAAACCCATACTGATTAAAAAAAAGGATTATGAAATTTGATAATAAGCAACGTCTATCAAAATATCACACGGTTTTGAAATTAAGTATATTAAATAAGGTAAAATATTTGTAATCATACTCATTTCAGTACTAATAGGAATTGTCAACTAAACTGCTGCAGTTTCAGCAATCCTATGGTTGAGTTGAGATATACAATTATTGTTTCTGAACCTAATCTAGGGGACAAAAACTTTTTTATATATACATACATTTGTCAGTGTTAGTACATGAATTTGGTACATAGGTATGTAAGAAGTGGCTTGCACTTAATCGGTGTTCCGTACGGCGACGGACGACATGCAAGCTCACGGCCCGTACAATGTGAATCGTTTAGCGTAGCGTGATAACTGAACTCCCTCCCAGGAACATAACAACCATCCAGGGAGTTGATATTTCGATGCAGTTTTCTGTAAGGTGGAGGTACTTTTCCAGTCACAAAACAATTACGGTTACGCTGATTTGTTCTCTACCTCCCTTTTGTCCATAACCTCATTTGACAAGATCGGTGGCGCACTGGTGAATCGTGCTGTTTCGTTACTTTGACACCAACGCCCGTGGGTTCAATTCCCACACAGGGCAAACATTTGTGTGCATGAACTGTTTCACTCTTGATCTGGGTGTTTTAAGAAAGGTATCAAAAGCTGCCCGTCTGGGGAAGTACCTCCACCTTACTGAAGAGCCGCAGCCAAAAAAAAAAACAACTCCCTGGAAAGTTATTGTGTTCCTGCATGTAATTGAGGTCACCAGTAAGCTTCTAAACAGATGCTGTGTAAGCATCAGAGGAGGAATCGCGGGAGTGATACTTTAATACATTACAAGCGTTAATAGTCTACGGACTACTTAACATCAGGAGGGCCGTATGTCTCCCGACGTTGTATTAAAAAAAAGTTGTTATTTGGCTGCAGTTTTCTGTGAGCCGAAGACACTTCCCCAGACGGGCTGCTTTGATGCACCCCACCTCTCTTAAAACATCCAGGCCTCTTAGCAGACAGACATGTTCATGCACACAAATATTTGTCCTGTGTAGGAATCGAACTTACGAGCGTTGGTGTCAAAGTCGTGTCATTCACGACTACGCTACCGAGCTCGTCAATATGCTCGTGCATGCATTAGGTGCATGCAAGTGGTGGGGGCTGCTACTTACCACACAGGGTCAAAAGTGGCGGAATGAGTATTGCTGAATGCCATGTAGGTACATGGAACGTGATAGGTATGTTGAAAAATAAGACAAATTAACTGGTAGATATAATGAACGAGAGATATAGAGATAGCTGGTAGGTAGACCTTTATTGCTACAGCGAAATCTATACATATAAATAAAATTGAAGTGTCTATCTGTGATTTCAAAATAAAGCCTTTATCTTAAGCTCATATTGTTATTTTCACGTTACCAAAGCCTAAACATGCATTTTAAACTTTTTTGTCTGTCTGTTTGTTTGTCCGGGCTAATCTTCGAAATGGCTGAACCGATTTTGACGGAATTTTCACTGGTAGGTAGAGGATTGTTCAGAGCATAATATAGGCTACTTTTTATCTCGTAAATATTTAGGGTTTCCGCGTAAAAAATTAAAATCTTTTATTATTTTCACAAAATACGTATTTTAGTGACATAAAGTAACTACGCATTTTGTATGTAATAGAAATAAAATAAATAAACATTACCTCCCGTAACGGCCAATAGATGGCACTGTTTTAAAATTGAATCGCGAAATATTTTATATACATACTTATGTTAATATGCATTCCATGCGATGAAGTCTAGGGTAATTACATACAAAGAAAGGCCCTCCACTTTGACTTTTTTTAACAGAAAGAATTTGAAGGCTGGAGTAACAAAGGTTACTAAAAGCTCAAATCTCACGCGTGCGAAGCCGCGGGCTTCAGCTAGTCTTAAATAAAATAGTTTAAATAAAATAAAATGGTACGGGTATTCGTTACGACCTTAACTAGTGTAATTTGATCGAGAGTCTCATCTCAACAGCTTCAAGAAAAGAATCCTGAACAGGGTGCGCCGGTTCTTCTAGGACCAGCTTTGTCTGCTTTATAAGACTCAAGTTCGGGCTTGCGTGGAGTATTGCTCGCATTTCTGGGACGGCTCCACACAGTATCTTCTCGAGGTTCTCAATATGTTGCAGCAACGGGCTATCCGCATAATCGACGATGAAGAGGTCACTAAAAGCCTAGAACATCTTTAACTCCGTAGGGACATTGGCTCGCTAAGCGTATTTTACCGCCTTTACCATGGAGAGTGCTTCGAAGAACTGTTTTCCCTTATCCCACCCTCTCCTTTCCGTCATAGAACCACAAGTGCAGGCTTGCGATGTCATTGTTCCACTGTTGAGAACATTTCCTCGCGTACCAAAAAGTTCAGCAAATCTTATCTTTGTCGTACCATTAAAAAGTGGAACGCATTGCCATCACATGTGTTCCCTCCTTCTTACAATATGGGATCCTTCAAACGAAGCGTGAAGAAGCATCTTGCGGGTCAGTATGGCATCGTCAATTGTGTAGTCTTTTGCCACATGCAGTTGCGATTTGGGCTCCTTTTCACTTACCTACCATAATAGTTTGTATTTTAATAGACAATTTCTTTTAAAACTTTTATCACAAACGGCATTAAGATACCTTTTCAATTATACTATTATTCTTGTGGCTCATAAATATTATTGAAATTGAGAGTCCCTTGGCTTATAAATATTTTTTTAATTGTATATTAAATACGGAAATCTACTTTTGGTTTATCATTACTTTTTTTTTTACAGATATCAAATATACATATCATAATGATAACTGGTGTTTTATTAAATTATGTAGGTACATAGAAATAAAATGAACATGCACATGTGTTTCCTCCATCCTACAACATGGGATCCTTCAAACGAAGCGTGAAGAACCACCTTGCGGGCCAACATGATAGCGCAACTGACAGGACACTGTAGTCCTTTGTTGCCGCTGCAATTTGGGCTCTTCTTTTCGCTTACCAACAGGCAAAGTGGAGCCACTATGCTGAGAGAATATAAGAAAAAACGTCCGTTCGCTAAAAAATAGTAAAAGTTTGAACACATTTGTCTGCTAAAATACATACTAGTTGATTAAAACGTAACCTTATTTGCTAAAATGCTGATAAAAAAATTTAACTGTCTGGGCTAAAACCGTCATAACAAAATAGGGTCCTGCTGGCTTGATAAAAGTTTTGCAGTGTTTTCCTCAAAAAATAATTATTATTTTAAAATAAAACCAAAGAAGTTTTAAGGAACTAATTAATCGCTATACGGGACCATATACTATTGGTCTAAAGATCATTAAACAGCGAAGGGTCCTGCTGGGAAATAATTTAAGATTTCGCTATAGCAATTTAGGTACTAATTTTTTACTTATACGATTTGGAAGCTATTAAATACTACAGACATTAAACTTTAGCTAACAATCAAATTAAACGTATGATCCTGCTGCGTATACGGACTTGTGGAAAAGCCTGCCCACTATATTAATAATACTCGTACAGCTAAGGGCAGATCACGCTTAACACTTGAAGTACAATTGTAACTCTTATCCACGAATGGTATAAGAACGGTACAAAGGTCAAAGTGTAAAGCTTGAGCTGCACTTAGCTGTACATTATGTCGGCGGTCACTATACCTATTCGGGTCATAAGTTCTTTCAAAATCTTATTATTTTAATTTTGGAATACTGGCCAGAAATGGGATTAAGCAGAACCACTGTCAAAATAGTGTTAAATGAAGACCTGCGACTACGAGTTATCGTAAAAAAACCGGTCATTTTTTTAACGAACGTTTGAAAAAGAATAGGTTGGAAAGATCCCGCGCTTTGTTACGGTGGTACGCGGGCGCGCGTTGTGTATACTTATTTCACCACAAAACATAAATGTCTTAAGATATATATTCATCTCTTTCGAACGACAGGTATGCCCCTATCGTTTGTCTCAGCAAAGTGGGATAATAAACAACTGTACGTAGATATAGTACTACTTGCACTCAGCGAACTTAAAAAGCATGCACTATTTTAAAATACAATAATATTGGTGTATCACGTGTCTACCTTTTGATACGTCGCTGGTTCCGAAGAGATTTTTTGCCGAGAACTGCTAGGTTGTGGAGTAAATTCCCTGCTGAGGTGTTTACCTAGAGACTATAGTATGAGGTTCTTAAAAAGGCCGTGGATGTAAGTTAATGTCAGCATGAGTAGTCGTATTCACATTGTACTATATACACTGCATACCTACGCAATATTTTCAATAGATACATTTATTCTGTAACGCTAACTGATCTCAGACGCCATACTGTCAACATCTAAACAAACGTTCTGACTCTGTGTTCGATTAGTTAATCTGGGGGCACTGTCAGTCGTGTTTTTATGTTCTGTCAGTACGTTGTTCTTTCTTTGAAGATCAGTCGTTGGCTAGCGCGCAATTGTATCACTTGTAGTAGGCGCGGTTATGAAAATTAAACGTTACACATACCGCTTTGTCTTATCATACCTCTAGAATTTTCGTGTCGAAGCCATGTTTTATTGATTTTGCGTGCGAGAATTTTCCACTTACTGACAGTTTTATCAACAAATAGTGGCTTGATTGTGGTGTATTAATTACGGCGGATCGAACACAAGGTGTCATTGGACACAATCAGTCATCCGTTTCGTGCATGTGTGCTCAACGTTAAACGTGATAGTGTCATCCTGTGATTTATTTTTAAATAAGGTGTTTAATAAGTTTAAATACGTGATAAGTCTGTGAGGGTGAAGGTTCTCGATTAGTGAGGTAGAAAAACATCGCTGCCGTCTGCGTTTGGCACCTGCTTCTATCACCGGAAGAGCCAATGTTATTTTAAGGTTTGTACCCGTTGCAGGATCTGTGGGAAACGAAGAGTTTGCTAGATAATTATCTCATTACGAAACAGATGTGTTTCACAGCGAAGTAGTTGCATTGTGTCATATCGTATTAGCATTTCAATAAGTAAAATAGGTAAATCATAGGTGGTGTGAGTGTAGGCGTAAAATGTAGGTAGATGCAAGTATGTTTTATGAGTATTTAGTCAATGAATGCTGCCGCCTAATTAACAACTAAGTGACGTCAAATTATATAATATTACATTACCTATACGATCTATGTTTCGGAATTAACGTCATAGATTTAGATAGGTACTGTATATGAACCTTATTATAGATAAAAATCATCTCTGACAAATCATACACATTAGTATAAAAGATTTTTATAATCAAGAAGGATGCATAAATGTCCTAATCATGAACAACACTAAACATTGTAAGTAATAATAAGAATATTTGTCATGATCAATATGGAAGTTTTAATTATTGTCATAAATTTGAACCCTGCTAACTTTGGGAAGAGACCCCTGTTCTTTCTAATAGACATTTCAAAACTGAAAACATACAAAATTGTGTCTATGGCTTAGCACGAGGAGGAGTATGGCTAGAGTAGAATTGAGTTTATAATTTCTTTTGTTGTGATACTTAAGACAATTGTGTTTGATTAATTACCAACACTTAAGGCTTCACAACTTGTCACCATTGTTGTTCTACTGAAATGTTGATGAGTATATCAAAACAGCCACTCAAGAGATTACAAATGTATTTCTTCATTAGAATATTTACGTTCACTCTGAATATTTGTTTGCAAATGCAGTTTCTTAATCCATTTTATTGAGTGCAGACATTCTGTAAGAAAAAAGGAATTAATACGAGAGGGAGACTTTACAAAACTATACAAAGTGTGTGGGTACCTCTGTCTCATCTATTTCTACTGCCAAGCAGCTTATATAGCTGTGTTCTGGTTTGAAGGGGATATGTTGACGATACATCTGTAGGTCACAAGATTAGCAGTGCACGAGTAACACCCCGTGGTGTTGCAAGCGTCAATAGGCTGCGATGACTGCTTAGCATCTAATGCTTAACCCATGTTTGTGGCCAATATAGTTTCATAAAAAAAAATTACTCTGTTAAAATATAATTACTAAATAATCTATAAGATGACTAAAAATGTATGATAGAACAGGTCATTATGTATTGATGATATAGCTATGAGAAGGAAGGAATAGTGATTGTGACATTGATCACGCAAACAATAATAGACCTTATTGTTTTAGATGAACATACAATAATTCTTGGGTGGTAGATACGTAGCACTTTATTCATTTCCCAATTTTTTTGGTAAAGTAGTTTTTTGGATAGCTACAAATTAACATACAGTGGCTGTCATTTCAAAAAGTCATATGTTTAAATACGGTCTATTGTGACAGTAAAGTGACAGTGAAAATACAATTTACATATTTTTTCAATAGTGAAGCATTTTTACCAATAATATATCTGATGAATTGATCTTATTTATATTAACCAACTAGTTGGCCAACTATTATTATATGTGTATTGGTTAAATGAAATGTCTTATATATTATTCATAGACTTGGGTTATAAGTAGGGCACTATAGACATTGAGTCAAACCTTGAAATTAGAATAATAATATGGAAATCTGTTAAAAAATGTCTTTAGTTATGTTTCTGAGGAAAAAATGTAGGTATGTACAAAATAGTAATATTTTCTAATACATTGCATTTTAATTGACTTTAGTTCTTTTTTTGATCTTATTGCAATTGTCACTGTCATAAAAATAAAAAAATATATCAAAATGGTGAATATATGATTCGAGTTTTCTAGTTATTTTGACAGCATACAAATACCATGAAAGTACAGTTTGTTCAAGAGGATTTAATATTATAAACAGGTACTAAGGCAGATTTTATACAACAGGCATTCCTATATCTATCCCATCATATATTTTGTTTACATAAATCTATTCATCAAGATTAACAAGAAATGAATGATGCACATCAGGCTCTGCTAATGTTTACATTAATGACTTATATAAAGTTTACACTATCTCTTGAACTAGCTAATATGTGCCTTATCGCTGCTGAAGTTAAGACACACAAACATATTTTCACTTTGTATGTTGCAGAATTATGAATACTAATGTTAGCCATAACACTTGAAATTCTATCATAATCATTAATGAAAATTTGAGGGAAACATTCACATACTTGCATGTGCACTAAAGCTTGTTAATAGCTACTGAACAAAACAAAAAGAAAATTAGTTGACAAACAGAAAAAATTGTTGAACTATTTAGTCTTTGCCTATTTATTATAGATATTTAATAAATCAACTTTCTGAAATACATTTCTAAAAATGTATTAGGAAGTTGTAATTTGATTAAAAACACTAATGGCTTTATAATATATATAATGGCTTTAAAGTTGCCTTTCTTTTACATTGTCACTAAAGTTGGGATGAAACTTGATACAGAGGAGTGTGAACAAGAAGAATTACAATAAGCTACTTATTCTTGCAACACTAAGATGTCTACAGGGATAAGTCTCATACTAAGGGCCTGTTTCACAATGTATAAGTAAAATTCTAATTAATGTACTTGAAATTTGACTGTCAAGTATACGAGTAACGGTTCACAATCTGCCAGTAGGACTAATCAGCACATTATCTGCTCAGAATATACGCATCAGATGATCTGGCAGGTAGCCGTGTACTTGGCAGATATAAGAGTAGTTAACAGATGTTTATATTATTCCTTCAAATAAGAGTCTTGTGTATGGCATGAAGAATAATTTTGCTGGCATTGTTTTTGAGTAGTGTCAATTTAATTTTTACTTCGTGTAAAGGATATTAATGATGACAAGAGACCATACTTCTCGCACTATGCAGCCCTGTCGGTAGTTAGTCTGTCCGCCACATTTGTTAGTTACGTTCCGTTATAAAATCCTACAATGTTTGAGTTAATTAATTGTAATTCAAAATCCATTATAATGCATAACAGTATGCTATGTATTATATTCCACATATAACTTAATTTGTAATTACTGCGTAACGATTATAAAACTGTAAATATGTTTGGTTATAGTTTCAATACTAAATTAAGATTAAATTACTATCATTTAAAAACGGACTGTTGGACTAATGTTGGCAGTACTGAGAGAGTAAGTGACAATTAGTAAATATTTACCATAAGTTACCAAGCAGATGATTGTGAAACGTAAATGGAGTTGCAATTTGATCTAACCTGCTTTGTGTTCTTCCGCCACCAATTAGTTCATGCGACCTAGCGCCGGCCGGCACCCACCCACAACTGTTAGTTGATGAAACATGCCGACGCTGCCATGGCTGCTCCGGTAGTCTGTGCTTCGGCTACTGCGGTCGTCCACCATCTGGAACAGAATCCGCATGCCCCCACCACCACTGTCGCTGCGACACGTGTTTCGCCTCTCCACGAGGCATCATCAGGCGCTTTAGATGTAAATTATAAGAATAACATGCTACAAGTGACAAATCCATCGCAGTGCCATCCCTTATATTGAACTGAGGGTGGGGGTGGATGGTGTGAGTGAAAAGATATTTAATAGAGGGGAATTGTTTACATCAGGTATAAATAATTAAATATATTAATAATTTCTAAAAGGTAAACTTCTAGGCAGCCGAAATCTAGACAGCTAGAGCGGAGTCTAGAGTGCCAGAAGGCACAGCTCGCTGTACACAACGTGGTGCTAATTCCAACGCTAACTTATGGAAGGGAGAGCTGGGTATGACAGAGAGAGCATGAAAGTAGAATAAATGCGGTCGAGATGAGAGTATTGCGCAAAATTTGTGGCATAATGCTTGCTGACCGCGTTCGTAATGAAGACGTGAGAGAAAGAGTTGGTCTATTAAGAGAGTGTCGGTGTTAAGATAAGAAAGGGCATGCTCCGTTGGTTCGGACATGTAGAAAGAATGCGGAACGAAAGAATGACAAAACAGATATACAATGCAAAAGTGGAAGGATGTAGGAGCCGAGGAAGGCCGAGACTAACCTACCATGACCAAATTGGTCGTGTTTTATCAGAAGGTGATGTCAGAAGCCCCAGGTACCGGCGAGCGTGCATGAAAAGAGCTATGAATGTCACAGAAGCGAGTGAAGTATGCAAGAACCGCGTCTTATGGCGTTCGGTTCTCTCTGCCTACCCCGCAAGGGACTTGGCGTGAAGATATACATACATATACAATTAGAAATTATTAAACATAAAAATTAGTATTGTCTTAGGTTTTCGCGATTGTTACACATTGAATTAAACAATTTTTGAAGTATCGCGTATTTTATTTATTTTGTTGAACCTGACGTTTCGAACGCTTTGCAGCGTCCATGGTCGCAAGAAGACTAAGGTGGTATTTGTCTTACATTAGTTATTCAATTATTACATCTACCGACATGGATGGATTATATATATATGTTCCGATTCACACAAAAATCGCTCACAAGAGTCAGAACATTTTTTAGATCTTTGGGTTTGGGACTTGATTATTTTTAGGACTGGATCCCAAGCAGGTGGTAATTGCCAACCATCTTCTCTATTGAAATTGGGGTGTTTTCTTATTTCATTAGCCTCGCGCAACATTCTCGGCATGTAGCGATTCGGCATACTAATTCTGTGAAAATAATAAAAATAAAAGTGCAAAGTCCCCCGAAGGGGAAGATATTTCCCCCTAATTTTAGCAGTTTTTCATATTTTACGCAGGAGCCCTAAATATTTACGGGATTAAAAATACCCTATATTGTGCTCTGAACAGTCGTCTACCTACCAGTAAAAGTCACGTCAAAATCGGTCCAGTCGTTTCAGAGATTAGCCAGAACAAACAGACAGACAGACAGACAAAAATTGTAAAAATATTCATTTTGGTATATGTACCGTGTATATATCCATATGCATTTAGTAAAAAGCGGTTATTTTAATATTACAAACAGACACTCCAATTTTATTTATGTGTATAGATAAATAAAATTGAAGTGTCTCTCTGTGATTTCAAAATAAAGCCTTTATCATAAGCTCATATTGTTATTTGCACGTTACCAATGCCTAAATATGCATTTTTAACTTTTTTGTCAGTCTGTCTGTGTCTGTCTGTCTGTTTGTCCGGGGTAATCTTCGAAATGGCTGAACCGATTTTGATGGGACTTTCACTGGTAGGTAGGAAAGACTGTTCAGAGCAGAATATAGGGTACTTTTATGCCGTAAATATTTAGGGTTCCTGCATAAAATATGAAAAACTGTTAAAATTAGGGGGAAATATCTTCCCCTCCGGGGGACTTTGCACTTTTATTTTATCATTATTTTCACAGAATACGTATTTTTTGTGACATAAAATAACTACGCATTTTTTATGTACATAATAAAAATAAAATAAATATATGTTGCCACCCGTAAAGATTAATAGATGGCGCTATATGAAAATTGAATCGCTCTATGGTTGCATCTAAGACTCTGAACTTTGCTTTTTTTTTAAACAGAATTTGAGGTCTATAGAGAAATAAAGCCTACTAAAAGCCAAATCTCATGCGTGCGAAGCCGCGGGTTTCAGCTAGTTTCATGTAAATTTCATACTCTGCTCACAATAATATCATTAAAAGTAAAGAGAGATAGCTATTTCTGTTTATTGTAAATTGAATGAGTATGTTTTATTTTATATCTATAACTTCAAACCAAACCCCTTGCGAGGTAGGCTGGGAGAACTGAGCACCACATGACTCAACCTTTACACACTTCACTCGCTTCTTTGGTATTCATTGCTCTACTCATGCACTTTTATTTTATAATTTTAATATTTATTGTACTATTTGAAATTTATAAAATATATCCTAATAACGAAATGAATTAATCAAGTTCAAACAATTTTATAAAGGATCTTACTTGTGCAGTGTAACTTTACCGAACTATCTACTTGAATGATTTTAGTGAATACTATACTAGATGATAATTACATAAATACACACATTTGAACTGCATTTGGTATGCTAATAACCTGACCATAACTCTCAAGGAAGAAATTCAAATGAGTCATATAAACTACAGACTGTCCTGGGTTGTCCCTAGATAATGCTGTTGCAGCTCTCTGTTGTGTTTTAGTATTTCTTTAGTATATTGTTCTTTTGTATGATGAACATTATAGGTTTTGAGTTGTTGTCTTGTGCACAATAATTTATAACAATAATTTGGTAGAGGCCGTGGACTTAGCTTAATGACTATCATCTATCGATACAGCCGGGACTGACTGACTTATCATGCTCTCTGAAGCATGGAGAGCTTGAGATAAATAAAACCATACATGGACAGGCTGCAGTTGATGTTGCTTAACATGTGTGTTTAGTTAAGATGACACACACAACGAGTCACCGAGCTCTCTATATGATTGACTATTCACAAACTGTATTTACTGCATTTTGTTAATAATGTCATTAATTGGATTCTAGCATGGTTTTGTACTTTTTGTCTGTGTTATCTAATATCTGTTACTTTATTATTGATTGCTATTGCTAGTCAATCCTGTGTTTTGTTTCTAATTCTGTTGGGGATTTTTATTTATGTTTTGAAGTGATTTTGTTATATTTCATGACCATTTTGTGTGTGTTCTCTAATATCTATTATTTTTTTTATTGATTGCCATTGCTAATCAATCCTGTGTTTTGTTTCTGTGTTGGGGATTTTCAAAGTGAGTAAAATTTGAGAAACAATAAGGAACCAATATGAATTTGAAGGTTTTATGTAATTCAATTGGCACAAAATTAATATTGATGAGTATAATGATCTGTGCTGGTTACCAGGATCCATACATACACAAGTTGACATGCATGTTAGATTACAATGCACACCAAATTAGATAGGCTTGGATTACTGCAGGTTGACTGTATATTGTTTAGAATTTTATTACTTGTTCTCAGATTAGTTTATAATGCAAAAGTGACCAGTCTCTTCTCATTGTATTTCTCTATCCTGTTGAATATTTTCCTCGTGACTTTTCTTATCTTTGAATCATGTCTTCTGTTTGGCTTCAGAAATCCCCCGTAACAAATTTTATAGAAGGTAATTTTTCATATAATTTATTTTATCCCTCTTCTGTTGTTACACAAGTATAGGGAAAAAGGTAAAAAGTAAGTATGTCAGTAATAACTCTTGATCTGATGATGTTAAAAATAGCTTGTTGTGTAGCAGTGATACAAACTGTCTATGATTTGTTAGTATTGTACAGATTCTATGTGCTTTACCTATCTTGAAACTATCTATCCGGATGCCACTTCTTCAATGATTTTCTTAGAACATTCACTATCCATATTTTTTTTACCATACCAGGTTTTTAACTTGCATCTTGCTAACTTAGTAAAAACATCACGTCTTTTTGAATAAACCCCCATGCTGGAGTCCGCTGGGGAATCCTTGCTTGCTTTTTCTTAATAAGTATAATCTTTAATTCATTTTTCTTTTTCCATTTAGTTTTGTTTTGCAAATGTATCCTTTCTTGCCTCCTTTTTTTTTAAATTCCTTTCCATTATGACAATATTTTTGTAAGGCAATCATATTAAATATTTTTAAGTAAATTTGATTCGAAGTAGTTTTATTCTATTCTTTAATGATGATTTTGGCAATGTTGAGGTTGAGAAAGGCTTGTTTCAGCTAATATGAGTATTGATTGGGTCTCACCGGCCAGTGATAAGGCAACAAAACACAAACATGAAGTTAGAGTGTCCAGATAAAACAGATTGTTATATGATTAATTCTAAGTTCTTTGTAGCGCTTTCCTATTTCCTCATCTGTTAGGATTAGTGGGGACTGAACCCTATGGATTTGATGAAGATACTGATCTTAAAATGGAGCAACTACCGTGAGACCTTCATAACGAAGAGGGAAAATTGGACCTTTCTTAGCTTTCTCACACTTCTTTCAAATGTTCAAAATTTCTTTGACGAACAAGCAAGCGAACAAATTTTGTAGTACATGTCTACACTAGGATTCGAACCAAGGACCGTTAGTTAATAGGCTGGCTCTTTGTCCACTGGGCTATCACTGCTCAATGGCTCATTCTAAGTTGAGAGGTACTAAGTAGAAGTAAGAGACACAGCATGACAAAAATTTTAGAATGGTATTATGAATTCAGTAATTTTTAATTGAAACACTTATTATTTTCACATCTGCCAGTTAAATAACATATTTTTCATTGTTTTGTAACTAAACAGGGAGACTCAATACAAAGGAGACACATTAATGATGCTTTATGAAACAATCACAGTGGTTGTTTGTGAATCAACATGTTTTTATTGATAATTAATAATCAGGTTTTTCAACAGTTATCAGTACAATAAAATATAATACTTAACAAAAAAACTAATATGTTATTGGAGCATGACTTGAAATCATAAATATCTAAACATTAAAAAAATTGTCTAAAACAAAGCTCTTTAATTCTTTAAACAAAAATCAAATGAAAATTAAAATAAAACACTTATTGCATTATTCATTATTAAAAGTAAAAGGAGAAATGTATATTTTGTTTATTTTAATAAACAAAACATATATTTCTCATAACTTATTCTTCTTTGCGTTATCTGTTTGTTCTGTTTCTTAATCTTAGAATTGGCGGGGTCCGCTACTGAGGTTTCCTTCACTGCCAAACAAGTGATAAATATGTACATAAATCCGAAAACGCGAATTTAGTGATACATGCCACCACCAGGATTTGAACTGGGGACCACTGACAGGCTCTTATATTTTAAATAACTATCCTTAAATTCATATTTTGAATAAAAAGTTTCCCTAGATTGAATTTTTCTAACACATCAAGATGTATTGATGTATTTTAAGATCTTTTTAAACAACATTTCATAATATGACATTAAAAGTTATTGTTAAGAAATGATTATTTTTGCCTTTGAAATTTTAGACGAGAAAAAGAGGGAAAAAGAAATTAAGTGGGCGACCATTACATGGTATGGTTATTTGCCCCAGAAATTATGATTACACTAGGTATTTTATTAATAAAATGTCTAGCTTTCATTGTAGATTTTTCTTCTTTTCCTGCTTACAATTTTGTGGTAGTGTATACCTACAATGTGTCATATGTGGTGAGAACTTATGCATTATGCCTGTCAAGGGTAGTACAGCAACCATTATCTAAAATTATTTATGGCTATGTATATTGCCATGAAACAAAACTATATTTATTTCTTAATGACAAAGTAACTGATTTATATGAGAATAAATACATAATATTTGTGATGAAGGAATAACGACAATGATTTATATTATATTTATAATTATACTTAATATTAAATTAAAAAACAATATTTACTATAAGTAATTTAAATTGAAAATGATAGTCTATTATCTATTCCAACATGTAAGGAGTATGGTCACAAGCAATCAAAACATCTACATAGTGACAAGGTGGCTTTGTGTGATTTGTACTGTAGACACACTCTACAGAACACACAGCTGAAGATTTATTCACCATAATTTTTGAACTATGATTAATTTCTTCTCCTTTTTGATTTGGGATAATTTTTGTCCATTATATATTTTAGTGCTTTATGTATACGAAACTGAATTCAGATTTTACATGGCATATTTGTATGCTTTACGTTGTCCGGATTTAACTATTGTTAAATTTTTAAATATGCCTATGTCATGCTATCTTCAGTAAATAGAATAATAGATTGTGTTTTTCATTAAAAATAAAATATTAGTAAATTTGTATTGTTGAATGAAGATATAATCATAATGTAATAATAATAGCACAACTGTGCACCTGAAGTGTATACATATATCACATATAAACAATACATTTATCTCAATCTAAAAAATGAGTTGCTCTGTTATGTGGTCAACCATGATTAACACTATGCAAACTTCTGTAAGGAGAGTTTAGTCCCTTTCTTAAGAAAAATGTTTTACTTTCTTTGTTTTTTGTTTTCAATAATAGAGTTTTGTATATGTTGTTTTTAATGTTACTTTATTTAAATTGCATGTATTATTGTTACAGATTCTTTTCACCCCTTGAGGGAAACCAGCAATGGTGGACTACTACAGGGTACTAGGCGTTACTCGGGCTGCCTCTGAGGCAGAAATAAAAAAAGCGTAAGTAGTTTATTGTTATCTCACTAAAAATATCTTTCTGAATATTGATATTTATTTATGTGTTGTGTTGATAGGTTAATGACATCACTGTTTTTTACTAATGTCATAATAATATGAACGACTTAGCACTACAATTATTGCTTGTGAGTGCCAGTGTTGTTTTATGATAAAACTACTATTATTTTGTATTATTAATAATAACTAACTCCCGCCCCCGTCATCGCTTGTATAATATTATAAATGCAAAAATAACTCTTATCTACCTGTTTGCTATCTTTTATAACTAAAACTTCGGAGGGAGCTCGGCGGCACAGTGGTGAAACCCGCTGTATATGATGATAAGTATGTATTTACAAAAAAAAATGTATTTACGTATGTTTATCAAAAGTCCAGCCCATAACACAACCTTCGCTTACTTTGGGGCTAGGTGGCGGTGTGTAATTTGTCCGCCAATATTTATTTATTTTAGTAAATAAATAGACTGTGACCTACTTAAAACTTCACACGGGTGAAAGCACGCACAAAAGCCGGTTAAATAATATATAATTTATATTTTAAAAACAAAAACAACACGCTTTTATCACATACTAAAAATTATATTGGCTTATTTCTCATGTTAGCTCGAATGGGATCTTATAGTTCACGGCATTAAATTAACTGTACTGTATAGGACTCGTTAAAACAAATTAAATAAGGCTAAACTCCGGGTGTTTACTGGCATCTATTAAAGAGATCCACTATCCACTGGTAGGATGCATCATCAGACCTTTGTCGCCAAGTGTAATGAATACTCGTTAAAACAAAGCAAATGAGCCGAAACGCCAGAGGTTTACTGGAACCCATCTTCTCGTTCTATCATGATAGTCTCAATGGTTGGAACTCAAGTTGAATCTTCGCGAATGTGATGTGAAATTTCACTTCGATACGACAGCTAGAAGTTGGTTAAATTTCGACTTCCCAGATTTAGTGCCTAACGTACTGGCAGGTGAAATTAAATAAGAGCTTATCACAAACAATGTTTGTTCTACTAGAAATGGTTTTAATCTACTGTTTAAGAAAAGTGAAATGTTGAGCAACACTTGGTTAAGTCAGCGAAATTATAACGAAAGATCCATAAACTTTTGACGAGCTCTGTGGCTCAGTCGTGAATGACGCGACTTTAACACCAACGCTCGTGGGTTCGATTCCTACACAAGACAAACATTTGCATGTTATATTTTAAGAGAAGTAGGGCGCATCAAAGCAGCCCGTCTGGGGAAGTACCTCCACCTTATAGAAAACCTCAGCAAAAATAACAACTCCCTAGAGGGTTATTGTGTTCCTGCGTGCGAGTGAGGTCACCAGTAAGCTCCTAAGGAGTTGCTGTGTAAGCAACAGTGGAAGCATCACACGAGTGATACTTAATATATTACGTATAGCGTTAATAGGCTACGGTAACTGCTTTGCATCAGGTGGGCTGTATGCTTGAATGCCTCGCGACATTGTATAAAAAAAAACTAGACTGCAAATAAAAAATCTAGGGTATGAGAAAACACTAAGATAAAGATAAAAATTCTTCGTCGTTCGACGTCTTACATATTTTGAAATATAATCTTATTTAATTCTCTTTTTTCCTTTTTTTTTATTATCTAGCACTAGGAAGGCCAAGACTTACCTGCCATGACCAAATTGGTCGTGTTTTATCAATAGGTGATGTCAGGAGCCCTAGAAACCGGCGAGCATGCATGAGAAGAGCAATGAATGTTAAAGAAGCGAGTGTGATATGTAAGGATCGCGTCACGTGGGGCTCGGTTCTCTCTGCCTACCCCGCAAGGGATTTGGCGTGAAGTTATAGATAGATAGATACTAGCACTAGAGGCAAGACACAGTTTATCACAAATATTATTGACTAAATCACTGTTCAAATTCCTTCTATCGTACTCGTATATATCATACATTACGATATGCCGTGCTTACGATAAACGCACTCACAAAGGTTGTGACGGTTATCGAGAAAAACGTGTTTAAAATTTTTATTTTGCTTGTATTACACGAGATACCAATATGAAAGTTGTAACAAACCAAAGAGAATAAAGTCGCAAATACAAAACTTCAATCATATATGGATATATAGTTATAAGTATATAGTAAAACTGCATTCGAAGTTTTTGTTAATATATTTATGAAACCGAAAAACTAGGTCTAATGAAAGAGTCATAAAATGACAATTTGAACAACTTTTAGATCTCGTTTTTCTGATTCTGGTTTCGGTAAAAACCTTAGTTGATGCGTTTCTAACACGTTTACAACCGGGTGGTCGTCCGCAAATCCGATCATGCTTATTCCGGAACCAATGGAAATTCTCGAAGATATTAGACGAAGGAAGGTTTCTCTTAGCGTTATCCGTAAGCGTAAGGATTTGGCGAAAATACAGATTAACACAGAGCGACTGCAGTCAGCCCCCCACGACCCTGAGGGGAAACCAGTCATTTCATAGTTTAGGTCACACATCTTTCGAAATATAATATCTTGGACATGCGGGTTTTCCTCGGGATCTTTTCCTTTGCACGTGACATTAAAAATATGTACATACGTCCATAAACAGAGGTTTAAAGATAACAAACAGACACAGTTTCTTCCGCATTTAATATGTGCTAATATTAAGGGGTTTTTAGAGGGTCGACGACGCATAAGTGACACAGCTGGTGTTGTTCAAATATCCATAGGCTACGGTGACTGTTTACCATCAGGCAGGCCGTATGCTTGTTTGCCACCTTGTTTGTATAAAAAAAATACGAAGTTAGTGAAGCATACCACCAACACCAGGATTCGAACTAAGAACCAGACGGTTAATAGGCTGGCTCATTATCCAGCAGGCTATCCCTGGTCTTTCTTCTTTAAGTTCTCCCTAGGTATATCAATTATTTATATATTGGTGGCGATATCAATTATCGCAAACCGTTCGAATCTTCTTTTATGATATCACATCTAGACTGCGGATTTTCTCGCGTAGATCTCTAAAGATAATAAGAACCCTGTATGCCTTTCTCTCAGCTTACCTTTATGCCATATTTCACTCAGTAAGAGGTTTAAACATGAAAGATAACAAATAGACACAGAGTTTCTTCCGCATTTAATATTAGCACGTAGTGTAGAATTATATGAGACTGTTATACGAGTGGGGCTATCTGCTTGTAACCACATAAGCGCTTGACAGTTCCAAAGATGTTTATTACTCCACGATTAGTTGATAACTCGTTTTCAATCGCATGCAGGCATGCAGGGTAAATATTAAGACTGATGAAGCGCGTCTAGCTAGTCTTCGCTAAATGCGTTCCGTGTCGTACTGACGTGATACCTAGTCATCGGGCATACAAATGTATGTTTAAAACATAAACTGTTGCTTATAAATGAATGCCTATAAATGTGCATTTAAAAGTTATTCAAGGGCTCTTGCTATTTATTAGGTATTCAGATAAAGAGATGAGCGCCGCCGACTTCTCTTTCAAGTCTGTTACTAAAGTAACTACTGTACTAAAAGTACTAAAGTAAAGTAGGTAATCCCACAAAACACTACTATCCATGTGTTTTGTAGGTAATGTCCACACCCACACTACCACTTGTCAAGGTTGGAAAACTTCGCTCGATTAATGTACAAAATATTGTAATTGTGAACTATAGTAACTAAATATACTACCTAAGTAGGTACCTATATATAATTCAATACCTTATTTTTTGAACAAGCAGATGTTGACAATTCGATAATTTCAGTTTCTTGGAACATTTGAAGAATTGTCAATATTTCTCATAACTAGGTAGGGGAGGTTTATAGTATTAGCTGCCACCCCACGACATCGTCCGCGCGTATCCCGGTATCCCGTAGGAACCGCTTTTTCTACTTCCTTTCTTTTTCCTCTGCTTCTAAGGATCATATGACGTTGAATGGCCTATTACTTTCCCCAAGAAAGGGGCTATCAAATGCAAAAATATTTTTCAAATCCCGCTAGTAGTTACAGAAATTACCGCTTTCAAGCGGTAGAGTTTCCGCTTCATATTAGTATAGATGTATAAAATCGTTATATGATCGGTATATATGTACAACGTTGTAATTTTCAGATATCGAAAACTTGCTTTGAAATGGCATCCAGATAAAAATCCGGACAATGCAGATGAAGCTAACAGAAAATTCAAAGAAATTTCAGAGGCATATGAAGTTCTTTCAGACGGTACGTATTTGTTTGCTGAATTGTATTTTAATCCTTATTTGTAGATTACAATATACGTACAAGATGTACGTGTAGATGTACAATATAGATTACAAAATGTTTCATTGTAAAACTGATCTACAAGATAAGAACAACAGGACTAATATTCTTACACATTAGGCTCGATTTTACTATGTACAACGTGCGGATTATTTACAAGTAATATTTGTAGATGTAATACAATAATAATGCAGTTACACCTTGCGGTTTATTTTATAGAGATATTATCAACATTCAGTAAATGTAATGCACTTTATTGAGCACTTATTATTCTGCCATAATATATTTATATATTAATATGTTTTCATATGTATAGATGTATTAGTATTTTGCCATTATCAGTGTTTATATGACGATACTATGTGAAATGCTGTAACGCGTTTTCCACGTTTGTAAAATGGTTACCGTAACCTGTGAACGCTTGCTATACAAGAAGTATCTCTCGCCCGTTACTCCCGCTGCTGTTAACGCGTCAATTACTCCGTAGCTTAAATACAAATGTTTATATATGTAAATCGAACCACCCTAGGTTTAAAGTAAGCATTGATAACCACCGGCTCTTATGTACATTAGGCCTCAAATAGATCACTTAGCGTAAGACCGCTATTCCACAATAATGATTTCGCTATAGTTATATGATCTCATATATCTAATCATAGGTTCTCAATAGTACATATTTTATAATTGTAGTAACTTCATATCTACTCATTCAAAATGGCAGAACGCACTACTTGTGTTGAACGAGATATTAGGAGTTAAAGTATAAAATTGCCGACTTGTACTGAAAAATTAAAACTTTTTTTCTAAGATGTAACATATTTATTTAATCAAAATATTTACTCTCATTATCTATACATTGCTGCCATCTAATCGGAATTTTATTTATGCCTTTGCGATAGAACTCTGGGGATCTAGATTCGACAAACTGTGTGAAAGCATTTTGTACTGCCGGTAAGAAAAATTTTTACCACGTAGAAAATTGTCCACATCACGAAAAAAATGGTAGTCAGGTCTGGCGAGTACGGAGGATGACGTATGGTTTCTAACTGCAACTCCTGTAGAGTTACAACGGTTTCTCCTGCAGTGTGAGGTCTTGCGTTATCATGGAGCAATAATGGTGAATATTGATTCACGGTCGGGGCTGTTGTACTGCCAGTTTGGCCATCATTGTTCGAAGGTCGCATAGTAAACATCTGCTGTTATTGCTTGACCAGACCTGAGAAAGCTATAGTGAGTAACGCCATAAAGAGACTACCAAACAGTTACCATTACCTTTTTATTGGTAAGCTTTGCTTTAAGGCACTCTTGCGGCGTTTGACCTGGGCTCAGCTATTGCATTTTTCGCTTACGGTTATTGTAAAGAATCCACTTTTCGTAACATGTCACAATTCGAACCAATATTCCATCGTTTCCGTACCGATTCAACAAGGCGACACAAGTCTCAACACGCGTTTCTTTCTGCAGATAAGTGAAATCATGAGGACCCCATTTTTCATATTTTTTATCTTATTGATTTGATGCAAATGAGTCACTATTGTAGGTAAGGGAACGTTAAACCATGCCGCTAATTCCTGGGTAGTTTGACGCGTATCGGCTTCCACCATCTCCTTCAATTCAGCGTTATTCACCTGTGTGGGCGGTCTTCCACGTGGTTCGTTCTTTAAGTCGAAGTTTTCATTACGAAAGCGTTTAAACAATAAACACAGTGCGATTCGTTTCTGTCGCGTTAGTTTCGCAAAGTATCCATCTTTCTCGTCTAAGCTGAAAAAAAAACAATTGAAATTTGAAAATAAAATGTTTCACATTTTTTAAAAGAAAATCCTCATAGGTATCATGTGAAAAAAAGTTTCACTCGAAAATCTCACACCATGAAGGTTTTAATGTCAATTTAAAGTATCTATTACTATAAAATTTCATACTTTAACCCCTATTGTCAACGTCATGCTACCAAAGCACCGTATGCATGTAATTAATTGATGGTTATTTTTAAATTAAATGGCAATCAATTTGGTAAAATATATAATATCTTTTATTACTACTACTGCTACGTCTGCCCGCCAGGAAGAACCGAGCGCCATAAGACGCGGTCCTTACACACTTTGCCTGCTTCTCTAACAAGCTTAGCTTTTTTATGCACGCTCTCCGGTACCTAGGTCTTCTGACATTTCTTCTGATAAAACACGACCAATTTTGTCGTGGTAGTTGAGTTTCTGCCTTCAAAGGATTCTACATACTGCTACATACTTACACTTTCATATTGTTTTATTTTTACACATACATTATTCGCTCGCAAGATGCTACCTCTGCTGCTAACACAGCAACTCCTTAGGAGCTTACTGGTGACCTCACTCACAAGCAGGAACTACCCTCTAGCGAGTTGTTGTTTGACTGCGGTTTTCCGTAAAGTGGAGGTACTTTCGCAGATGGGCTGCTTTTATGCGCCCTGCGTCTCTTAAAAACGCCGAGACCAAGAAAAAACAGACATGTTCATGCCCACGAATCTTTTTGCCATGTATGGGAATCGAACCCACTACCCTAGGTGTCAATGTATCATTACTAACCACTGCCACCGAGCTCACGTATATCCGTTTCGTCATTCTTTCATCCGCATTATTTCTACATGTCCGAAACAAGGGAGCATGCCTTTCACTCTCTTTCTTCGCCGCGACCGCGTTTAACTAATATTTCTTTTAGATTTCCAAAGTAATATTTTTAAGTACCTATTAAGTTTGAAAAACACCGAAAATCTATGCGAAAGTGAAAAGATGTAGGAAACTCGCCTACCGTGGCCAAATTGGTCGTGTTTTATCAGAAGATCATGTCAGGAGCCCTAGCAACTGACTAGCGTACATGAAAACACATATGAATGTTAAAGAAGCGAGTGAAGTGTGTAAGGACCGCGTCTTGTGGCCCTCGGTTCTCTCTGCCTACCCTGCAAGCGACCTGGCGTGAAGATACATGAATATGAAAAAAACACTTTATTTGTTAAATTTTATAGCCGTAGAAACACAGAACAGATTACACAGAATACTTATTATGATTATGATCATATCTCGTACCATGCTATCAAATAGTATATAGTAAAAGGATCATGGACATCTGAGTCATAGTTTGCTATGACATTGTCATACATTTTTCATATTTCTGCGAATCATAAAATTTTTAAGCTTCCGTTTCCATAAGGTGCCAATAGCCTACTACTAGGGCTCCGCTTTCTGTATGCCACGGGCCTGCATTGAAATTTTGAAATATTTTTTTACTCAATGTTGTCTGGCCGAGCTGATGTACAGGGGTTACCGTCAACTATTAACGCTTGCAATACATTAAGTATCACTCGCATGATGCCATCTCCGGGGCTTAGTTGGCAACAATCCTTCAGTGAGTTGGTTTGCCTGCGGTTTTCTGTGAGGTTGAGGTACTTTCTAAGACGGGCAGCTTTGACGCGCTCTACCTTTCTTAGACGCACTTTAAATGCTCACAGGGTACATATATATATATATAGCCATTATAACGACAGGTATAATGAATTCGGCGAAATAATAAAAACAATCCATCGCAGTTGATTTATATACTGCGCAATACATAAACATGCAAACACAAAACATCCGCCCTGAAAACGCATGTTAATGAAAAATAAGTAACATAATGCGATTTACTTGTCACAATAACTATTCTCCCCCCCCCCCCCTGAAATCGTTGTTTGCAGTTATATTCTTAAAATGAAGTATATCAACTTACTTCAAAGTTTCAAAGTTTAGCCTACTAGTAAAGTACTTCAAAGCCGTCACTGGCTATCCGTTGTGATTTCTGTTTTCCTTAATAAGTCATTATTCAATTTTAATTGTCGATAATACCTATAGCTACCTACGTCTTTTTATGCCACTAAAATGTCAAAAGTACATACGATTTGCCTGATGGTAGGCAGTTACCGTAGTCTATAGACACTTGTAACACTAAGGATGTCACTCGGGCGTTGCCGACAATGCAATTATCTGTTCACGTCTTTTTTGAACAACCTGACACTGTAGTCCCTAGGGCTAACCTCGGCAGGGAGCTCACGCTACAATTTAAGAGTTCTCGGTTGTAATTTTCTATGTAACCGTACCGTACCGTACCGTCACAGTACGCGACGGTTGCCGTTCCAGTGTGGGAGGATGAATTTCCAGCTGACGGCAAGCGGTGCGATTGTAAAACGAGGCTGTTGGCATCATATCGAACAACTTGGAACAAAGCCCATTGTACAATCGGTAGAATACACAAAGGGAGGAAAAATCTATTATTGTACCTATTGTTATGTACCTTGGTGTACAATAAAGTTTTCAACAACAACAACAAAAGCAGTCTTGGTGTATACGGTGACGAGGCGCTAGCGTCAGCGGGGCGTTGCGGGCTTGGAGAAGAGGTTGTTCATGACCTGTTTAGTCGCAATCAAAAGAGATTCTATTTTATTATATACTTGCATTATTACGATGACGTCGATGGCGGAGTGATTGGTAATGCTACTTGCTGTGCTAGTACTTGAAGATCAGTGCATTATTTTGGCTTTCAAGAATCGTGGGTTCGATTCCCACGCATTACAAACATTTGTGTGCACGAATATGTTTGTTTGCATTGGACTGGGTGTTTTTATGAGAGGCCCCATTCCCGTCTTGTCAAGTACCTCCACCAGAAAACGGCAGCTTAACAATTACTACCTGAAGAGAGGTTGTGTTTCTGCGAGTGAACGAGGTACCAGAAGCTAACGTGTTGCTATGTTAGAGAGGTGGTATCGCGCGAGCAAGACTTAATGTATATCAAGCGTTCATAGGCTACGGTAACCACTTTACATCAGGTGGGCCGTATGCTTGTATGACTCTGTACGTAGTGTAAAAAAAGTTATTCTTATCTTAATCTTCATAAATCACAATAGTTCATAATTAAAATACTGTCCACTTTTTTTATATACTACGTCAGGAGGCAAACGGCCCACCTGATGTAAAGCGGTTACCGTAGCCTAATAACACTTACAATACATTAAGCATCACTGGCACGATACCACCTCTGCTGCTAACACAGCGACTCCTTAGGAGCTTACTGGTGACCTCACTCCGCGTAGGAACGAAACAACCCTCTAGTGAGTTGTTATTTGGCTGCGGTTTTGTGCGAGCTGGAAGTACTTCCTCAGAGGGG
This sequence comes from Pyralis farinalis, assembly GCA_947507595.1. Lineage (NCBI taxonomy): Eukaryota > Metazoa > Arthropoda > Insecta > Lepidoptera > Pyralidae > Pyralis > Pyralis farinalis. The sequence continues at coordinate 20,349,793 of OX382268.1, read as the reverse complement.
CTGGTTTGATGCCACCACCCAGACCAAGACAACAGACATGTTCATGCACACAAATATTTATCCTGTGTGGGAATTGAACCCACGTTTTAATTTTACAACGTCGTGAGGCATACACGCATACGTCCCACCTGATGTAAAGCCGCTACCGTAGCCTATGATCGCTTGCAATATATTAAGTATCAATCCCGCGAAGCCACCTCTGCTGCTAACACAGCAACTCCTTAGGAGCTTACTGGTGGCCCTCAGGTGCGTTGGTGTCAAAGTAACGTAACAGCGCGTTTTGCCACTTTGCCACCGAGCTCGTCAAAATATGCAATTGTATTTGTAATTGACATTTAAAAACGTTTAAAAATATATGTGTGTTTATTAGTTATCCAGTACCCATAGCACAAGCTTCGCTTAATTTGGCACTAGATGGCGCTGTTTAATTGGTTCCAAGATATCTTCTTCTTCTTGGCGTTCTCGTTTCTTAATTCATTCGGATTGGCGGGGTCTGCTACTTAAGCCTGAGGATTTGGCAAACATATATGATTTTAACATCAGATCTCCATAACACAGAGAGCATCAGATCTTTCTTAGGGTCAGACTACTTTCGAGATATAATTTCTTGGACATGCGGGTTTCCTCACGATGTTTTCATTGAATGCGGAGCGAGTGATAACTGCAAATGTGTACATACACCCAAAAACATATGTACATGCCCACACCCGGATACGAACCCGGACCGAGTGGTGAAAAGTTGACTCTTTAACCACTGGGCTATCATGTTACATCCGAAGGTATTTATTTATATAGTTATACTGCAAAATAATTTATTGTCACTCTTGAATTGAAACAATACACTATTGACGGACGTTTTAAAATGGAGAATTATTATGGTTATATTGCTAACCAGTTGCTAATTTTATAATAGCCTTCTATGGAAATATGTGACTATGAAGTACGTACGCATTTCTTGTATTCAAATATATCGAAAAAGCTAGAGTAAATACTTACTCCAGCACTTTCGAAATGTTTGTATCGAAGAATTTTCCATTAATAAAGAGACAGTAAGGTTTTTTGGGGTTTACTACGCCGTGCATTGCATGCGATAAATTTCGTAGCCCATTTGTAGGGCACCCACCTAAAGTTTAAAATGACCATAAAATAATAAGTGGCAGGCTGTTACCACGTAACATCTGATGAATATTCTATGTGCTGTTGTTTGTGCTCCTACACATTACATTTCTTTCGGTTTTTTACGAAATTGTATATACATAAGTAATGTCCATCAATTTTTATGCATAGGTATGTATAAAAATACACTTGAACATGTGTACAAGGCCATTTGTATTCTTACACATATGTAAATGTATTCGATTTGCATTCGTCTTTTGTGGACATAATAACGTATATTAAAATTATTGAATAAAATATGGTGATAATTTAAATAAACACTATATTATTCACTAATGTTGAAGTCACTCAACGAAACTACTTGAAAAAAGGAAGAGTGTCTAAGTTCGTCGCGTGTTTCTTTATGTGTCGCCTTCTTCGTGTTATTCCGTTATCTGATCCTAACCTAATCGGCGAGGTTCTCGTATGTCTTTGTGTGTTAACTGAAATTTCAAATCCCGTTAACGGCTTAACCGATTTCTATAGATTATGCGGCATTTTATTATAGTAGGGTATTTAGGATTTAAATATAGTAAAGATACAATTATTTAAAAATAAATGGTATAAAACTGAAAAGCAATTACGGAATCGTAGAAAATGATCTAGTGGTTTATTCGGAGGTTGCTGCTAGTGGATTATAATGCTGCTGGTGTTTAAAGTTCAGTTTGGCGTTAATAAATCTTTAGACATTAGGCGTTCTTACAGACAGAATGTTTGTGCTATTGATGATAATAGGCGTCGGCGACGTCGATGATGATTTTGATTTTTAATTTGAAGTTAATATATGAAATGATATATACATCTATAAAAATGCGAATCGAATACTTATTAAGTCTATAAAGATTTAGACAGGGTTGCGGTTGCTAACGACACATTCATCTGTTGCTCCTCTTTTTTCTGTATGACACAGCCATTTTACTTGCAGAGTGTTGGAGTTAGAAACTAAAATTTTCTATGTTTATGGATATTTGTAACACAAACATTGTTTTTTCCAATATGCAGTAATAAAAATAATGACACAAAAACACCAACAAGGGAAAGTATTTTTTCATTACGACCGCCTCATCGCATGGAATATCTCTGGAAAGGCATTTTTTGTAATTATTATTTCTTAATAATGAAGATGACCTATCTTCTATATTAAAAAATAATAATTACGAGGGGGTCGTAATGAAAATGATTATATATTTTTTTTATGTAATGAAGATTATTGAGGTTAATGAACTTCTCTACAATTAACTAGTTCACTAGTCGGTCTACTTAAAAGTAAATGGTTCGTAGCGAATCCCATTGATTTGTATACATTTATATATATCTCAAGTGTGTGAAGCCTGAAGGCACAGACACCTAAATATCTTGATAATTAAATACATGTTATATTACCTAGTCGGCTACGAAACTTTTAACTGCTTTGCTACTACGAAACTTTGCAAAGATATGTAGGTACCGTGCCAGTACAACATATTCAATTTGTAATGTGAATATGTTGTCATCACATTAAAAGAAATAGGCATTGAATACGTACTAGCCGTACTAATGTAACGTATGAATTAACTTACAAATATAGTAACAACAGCTAATATTACAAATTGTAAAAATAGCACTAAAACGATAAATTTTAAATCGTTATGAGAACTGCTCAATGTTATTATTATTGAGCATGTGATTGGTTGATTGCATTGGAAGACGTAACAAGGATTAAAATTGTATAGTTTACTGGTATAGTCGTCCAAGTTTTAGAGGTTTATTTTAATTTTTACATGTGTAAATTGATAACACGATTTAATTTATGAAATAAGATAATTTTAAACGATGGCTTACAAAACTGTCGCTTAATGACACTGACTGTAGTACTGAATTGTTATAGTATAGTATATATGTATGACTAGTTACCTCAGAAAGTTACATAGAATTATTGATTTTTGGTAGTCGCAATAGTAAATGTTGTTTTATTGTTGGGTAGAAAACAAGCGGAAAGTGTATGACGCGAGGGGATCCAGTCACCACGGTCACAGATACCAAACCAAGAATGGAGTCAATGGCCACCGACACTTTAGCTTCAAAGGGTTTTTCGGAGAAACACCATTCCACCGCTTCTTCGGTAGTTGTCCACAAACCACAAGCTATGAATATTATCATTTCGTATCCGCAGTCCGTTGCATACGTCGTCATATTTATAAATATATTTGTTATCTAATGGAAGGAATATTACTACGTAATTTGTCCGACCCAATTAATAATATTTATTAACACAGTGACGACAACAAAATTAACAAAATTTATATCTCTGTATATTATTGTTTCTTCGTAGGCGTTTAATTAACTTATTAGTAAGGGATAGTGATAATTATGATAATATTCATAACAAACAGAGATAATTTTGATTGCCGCCTTAATACTGTTAACTGCATTACTAACAAAATGAATTTTGTGTGGGTGACTTTTAAAATTAGATTATGATTTAGTTCTAACCGTTTTGTGTGTACATATACCGTTGAGTGAATCAACATTAAAATTACTTACTTACTTAAAAAAACTGTGAAACCTAAACCAGGTAGATACATAAAGCGGACGAGTGGTATGGCGGCGTGCCAGCAGTAGAGTTTGCCATAGTATCTTGTCTAGCGTCCGTGCGCGTCTCGCCTGGCCTATGCTCGCGTCTCGCCTGGCCTATGCTCGCGAATTTCGGATTATTATCGTATCATTTAATTAATACTTATCGCATTGATTAACACTTCATTTATGTTAGTAGACAAATATTTTTATAGGCTAAATATTCGGTGATAATATCGAATTATAATCTGGGGATAATTAATTGTAAATTCAAAAGTCGGTGTTACAATCTAAAATGTATTTAAAGCAATTTGCTCTATACAAACAGATTTAGAATGTAAGACTAAGTATATTTGTATATTGTAAGCCTTTCAAACATTGTACACTATAAATAATAACGGCGGGGCATTAGTACGATCCTGTCTAATATGGAACTGCAACGACTTTGCAGTTATAAAATTCTTTATATGAATCTATAATGAACTGTAAAGATGAAACAATCATCAGAACTCTTACTCCTTTGCTGAATAATGAAGTTGACTTTTGGGGTATCATTACGCCTTAAGTATTAGTTTCCACGTTCCAGTTTTATATAAACTTGGATCGGGTTAAAACCGCCCGCGCTGGGCTAGGAAAACGCAACATCGATGCATGTGCCTGGAATACCTTTTTTTGTAATTGAGAACAATCCGTATCCGGAATCTATATCCGGTCCGTTTATCTGGCGTTAATTTTAGGGATTGACTGACATTTACTTTCATTGAAATGGCCTGACAAAAATACGTATCGTTTTAAAGCCAAAACCAACAGGGACGGGAAAAGCGAGATAGCGGCAGATATATCGATGAATTGGATGTTTTGTAACATTTTATTTAATGTAAAGCGGTTACTGTACCCTATGAGCGCTTGTAATACATTAAGTATCACTCGCGCGATGCCTCCTATGCTACTAACACAGCAATTCCTTAGGAGCTTGTGTTTGTAATTCAACATGTCACACAAAAAGCGGACGCGACCTAGCGCTGTCGGATCGCTTTTTCTCATACGTTGCATACAAACACGAATGTTACAAAAATCCCATTCCGGATCGCTGCCGCTCTCCCTCTCGCTTTATGCACCCCGTGTGCGTCTCCACTTTTATAATACGCCAGGCAGACGGAAGTCGCTGTCACTGCTAATGTAACCAAGTGGCAAACATTATTTACATTAGGTTTCACTTTTTTTTTTTAATAAACTAGCTGACCCGCTAAAAGTTGTTCTTCCATATAAATTATTTCTTAGTATGTTTTTTCTAATTACTTTTTTTTAAGAAATAGTCTTCACGACCTATTCTCTTATCTACCAAATATACATAAAAAATCATAAAAATCGGTCGAGTCGTTTCAGAGGAGTGCGACCACAAACACCGTGGCACGAGATTTTTATAGATATAGAAGTGGAGGTAGGGGGCCACAGATCGCCTGACATGTCGTGTTACGTTGCCCGACGTTGACGGCCCATCGAAATCTCGCGACTTGTGTCTTTCGTATAATTGTTAACGAAAGAAGTCGGGACTAAAGATTCTGGCGACTAAAGACGTCGTACGACGTTGGGCAAACAGTATCGCGGGACATTGTACCCTAGTGAATACGCGGATTACTACAAATAACTGATTATGTTAACATGATTCATGGTCTCTTTAGTTGGTATTTACTGAATTTTTACACATTATTACACAAATTAATTAACGTTGAAGTAACGCAAAATAAAGTGACTTCTTCAGTTTCTTTTATTAGAAAGAAACTGATGAAATTAAATCAGATGCAAAAATAGTTTTGTCAGTTCGGCTCTGCATTGTAAAACTCGGTCTACTTTTGAGTCAGGTTCCCGAAATCAAACGCGATCAACACGAATTGTTTCTGTATTAATATATGTGTAATAAGTATTTGTGTGAAGAAATCCTACTGAGGATGCATGGTTGTGACAGATTGTTTCATCTCTGCTGTAATCTAAGCTTCAGCCCATGTTTGACTTTACCCACTAACACAATAAACCCCTATTAGCATTAATTGCATACCAATGAATAATGAATAGAAACATGTTTTGAAGTTTTTTTATATAACGACGGAAGACATGCCTCACCTCTGATGTAAAGTGCTTGCCGTAGCCGTTAAACGCTTGCAATACAGGAAGTATTGTTTGCGCGTCCCACCCCTGCTACTAATACAGCAACTCCTCAAGAGATAACAGGTAATTTTACTTGCTGTACCCGAGGTATTGCAGGTAAGATTATCGGCCGGGGAGGATATTTACGTCTCAACTAGGAAAAGAATTATCGGCCGAGCGGTCTGGAGGTGCTGATGGACAGCGTTGATGTTTGACGACTTTATTTGTGGAAGGGGTAGCTGGTGTAATGACATATTTCATTTCGCCATTAAGGGTGTTGTAAAGTTTGACAGAGAATTATTGAGACAACAGACTAGGGGACAAAAGCGCGGTGTCTTCCACCACAGCGCAGTTCCGTAGTACGATTTGCCCTTGCTGCAGCAGCCGGACCCAACCAGGTCTCCTCCTCCGGCACGACCACTGCAACAAACAGGCATTTTACACAGGCTAGCGGTTCAACTTCTCAGGACGGGGATTAAGAGACCCCGGATTCAGAGACCCTACTGATATGGGGGCGGCCAGCGGTCAGTTGTTTCTCCGGGTCACACAGACCGCCGCGTCCACATCACTAGAGGCGGTGCGACATCCGCCGGTCTGCACAGCCATCTCCCAATGAGCTGGAGTTACTCACACACAAGAACACAAATATCCTCCAGGAGTACTATTTAGTTTGCGTTCTTCTGTGGCAGTTCTCCAGACGGAGCAAGAGATTTTGCTATGTCCTTGCTATGGGGCACAGCACGATCTTTCGTGTAGCTTTCCAATACATTATGCCTAATCTCAACGTAACAAACCTTAGGGGAAGCATTGTATGACTACACGTCGAACTTTGTTCATATATCGGCACTTGTGTCACTACACTTACTCGTCTTCCTAGTAGTCAAACTTGGTCTATTTCCTTACTCTGAACCTTGTTGGAATAAGAAAATGTACTTTTTACAGAGAGGAAGCGGCGAGTTTACGATCAATATGGAAAAGAAGGGTTGAATAACAGCAGAGGCCGCCGCTCCGGTGTCGACGAAGACTACGACTTCGGTTACTCCAGCTTCCCGTTCACATTCCGAGACCCCGAAGAAGTGTTTAGGGAGTTCTTTGGTGGCTCTCCATTCGGCGACTTATTTGCTGGTAAATATTAGTATTCAGTTTTGCTGTGATTAATATTATTTCTATATATTTATTTTCGGCTCGTAGCATTATACACAATGTAACAACTAGTTAGTACTGAGTTGCCAGTGATGATTTACGGTACAAAGATGTGGTTTCTGACTACGGGCCTCATACATCATAAACATCAAGGTTGCACATTATGCGATGTAAGTGTCATGCTTGGACTCTCTCTATGTGATACATTCAGGAATGAACACATCCATATTATAACTAGAGTTACCGACCTGGCACTAAGGATCAAAAAGCTGAAGTAGCTGTTGGCCAGGCCACATAAGCCGAGAATCGATGGCCGTTGAGGCAGAAAAGTCTTCGAATGGAAACTATGAACCTGAAAACGCAGCGTGGGATAGATGGACTACCCCCACTCGATGGACCGATGATCTGGTGCAGATCACAGAGAGTCGATGGATGCAAGCAGCACTAGACCACTCGCTGTGGAAGTTTAAGGGGGACGCCGATGTGCAGCAGTGTTCCTTGGCTTCAACAAAGAAAGTCCACTGCGGATGAACTGAACAGCGGCTAATGATGATACTGATAAGGTAAATTAAGCTCAGGGGATCCAGCTTAAAGAAGTGTATACACTCCATATCGACTGTGACAAAATTACACACAACTAAACTAAACTATATAGAAAAGATATAGATAAAGATAGACACGGGGCAGAAGTAATATACAAACAGATTGGTTGACGAGAGAGACCAGATAGACATGATAAAAACTGAGGTGATAGAGGCTTACATATTTTTTCTGTTGATTCCTGAAAACTAGGAATTTAGAGTAGGTAGGCAAAGCTACTAAGTGTGTTTCCTACCTACGAAACATACTAGCTTTCAATACTTTTCTTCCTAATTTAATTATTTCCCATAAGTGGCTAAAATAGATTTCGGGATTCACCATGTATGCATTGGTAACATATAATTTAATATTCCACCAGTTCATAATTAGATAGTGACGTAATCGGTCGAATCCTTACACAATGCTGGGCGCCACAAACTAGGGTGAAACAACATCACGATCTGACATAATGGGACTTAAATAAGACAAAGGACTACTCAATGCCGCCGAATGCACTGGTGTTTTACGGTAGGTCGCGTATCCGAATCAGCGTGCGACGGCCAAAAAAAAGAAAAGTTAATACTTGCGCTTGTTTTCAATATTTACTTTCTTGTTATTTCAGAGATTAATGGCCACGGACATCACCATGGCTCCAGACACGGCCGTCGGAGCCATCACCCAAGTACATCTCTCACTTCGTCCCTGTTTAGTCCGTTTGGGTTTGGCATGCAAGGCCTCGACGATATATTCGCTCACGCTCATGGTGGTCCGAATGGGAATGCGTTCACATCTTTCTCGACGTTCAACAGCTCGCTGGCGGGCCCAGGCAGCGCCAACATGAGGAGCACCACTACCACTACTCGTATTGTCAACGGAAAAAAGATCACTACTAAAAAGTAAGTTGATTTATTAAACAAATATGTAAGTATATTATAATATATAAAGAGCTACGTTATCTGAAGACAAACAAGATTATAGTTCCTGTAATGTGGCTACAGTAGTCTATAGACGTTTATTTTCATGTTAATATCGATATTGTAGTCTCTCTAGATAAAAAACTTTAATGTGCTGTGACGGAATTTTAAAGTCTTATAACTGTCTTCTGTTGTTATTCAATTTTAAATATCAGTCAATCAAAAGGAAAACATTTTTGTTGCGGTTGGTAATCAAGCATATAACCAACCTAGCGTAAAGCAGCTCCATACTTAAGGGACGATTATTTTGATTACAATTCGTTAATACGTTGTTTACAACTAAATGTTGTATGTTAGAAGTTTTTTTGGGTGACCTTACATACTTTTTACTTATAGGAACACAACAATTGTCGTTATTTGAATGCAGTTTAACGATGGATGATCAAACTGGGTGGCACCTACGTTAGGGACGCTTTCTGGTTTTTGAGCAAATTATGCTGGAGAACCGGAAGAGTCCCGAGCGATTGGAGACGCGCAGTCATCGTGCCCTTGTATAAAGGCAAGGGCTCACGTATGGACTGCGCCAACTATAGGGCCATCAGTTTGATCAGCCTAGCAGCTAAAGTGTATGGAAAAATCATTGAAAGGAGAATGAGGGTGAAATCCGATGGAATGCTTTGGGATGCACAGGGGGGATTTCGAAGCGGCAGAGGATGTACGGATCAAGTTTTTTCGCTCCGCAATATCGTGGAGAAGCATCTGGCTACGGACCAGAAGGTTTTCTGCGGTTTTGTGGACCTTGAAAAAGCATTTGATAGGGTCGTGCGAAAGAATCTCTGGAACATCTTGCCCAGATATGGGATTGACGGTGACCTTCTACGTGCTGTGCAATCCACCTATGAGGATTGCACAGCATGTGTGAGAGTGGACGGCAGCTTATCACCCTGGTTTGATACCAATATTGGTGTCAGACAGGGATGCGTGCTGTCGGCTCGGCTATTCATCCTGTATCTGGACAGTTGTCTTCAGAGAATGAGAAATATGAATGTGGGAATGCGAATGGGTGGCTCAGTGGTTAACTGCCTGCTTTATGCAGATGACGCAGTATTAATAGCAGAATCATCATCCGAACTGCAAACACTAGTCACAACAATGAAAGACGATTGTATGAAGAAAGGCTTACAATTGAATGCGAAGAAACCCAAAATAATGGTATTTGAAAGAGAGACAACCAGAACGAACACTAGGATTACGGTTGATGATGTAGTGTTGGAGCAAGTGGATGAGTTTGTATATCTTGGAAGCGCTTTTAGAAGCGATGGAAGGTACACCGCTGATGTGGAGAGACGAGTGAGTGCAGGGAATAGCGTGAATGGAGCGTTGGGTAAACTGTTTGGCAGCCGAAATCTAAGCCAGAAGGCACAGCTCGCTGTACACAGCGCGGTGTTAATCCCAACGCTAACTTATGGAAGTGAGAGCTGGGTATGGCAGAGAGAGCATGAAAGTAGAATAAATGCGGTCGAGATGCGAGCACTGCGAAAAATTTGTGGCATAACGCTTGCTGACCGCGTTCGAAATGATGACGTACGAAAGAGAGTTGGACTGAAAGAGAGTGTCGGTGTTAAGATAAGAAAGGGCATGCTCCGTTGGTTCGGACATGTAGAAAGAATGCAAGATGAAAGAATGACGAAACAGATATACAATGCGAAAGTGGAAGGATGTAGGAGCCGAGGAAGACCAAGACTAACCTACCATGACCAAATTGGTCGTGTTTTATCAGAAGGTGATGTCAGGAGCCTTAGGAACCGGCGAGCGTGCATGAAAAGAGCTATGAATGTGAAAGAAGCGAGTGAAGTGTGTAAGGACCGCGTCTTATGGCGCTCGGTTCTCTCTGCCTACCCCGCAAGGGACCTGGCGTGAAGATATACATACATACATACATACGTATTGTCCGATTGTCCAATCCGATTACTGTTTACTCAATTATTTATCTATTGCTATATCCTTTATGCTTCTGCTTTGACTCTAATGATGATTTAGATGATGTTATTTATTTTATCTTACTTTTCAGGGTCACTGAGAATGGTCGCGAAACCGTCATGTCTTATGAAAACGGAGTCCTAAAATCAAAGACTGTCAATGGCGTACCTCAGTCACTAACATACAGTTAAATTGTTTTAATACTTTACAATATAACCAAACATGATCCAAATGTGAACTATACTCAGCACATGCGAGAGTTCTTCATAATTTTTAGTTTTGCTTAATTTAATCTTATAGTTTTGGACACACTGTAAATTGTTAAGGTGAAGTTATCTAAATCCTAATTTTAATTATTAGAATAATTGCTTTTCGTATTAAATTACATTTGAGTGAGATTTTAGAGTAGATAAACTGCTCAATTGTATAAATCTCGCTCTGAAGACTTGTGTTCCGCCGCGGCACGCGCGCTCTTGATCTCGAAACGCGTCTCTCCAGTCGAGTTGGTTCGCTGTTTTCAAATTAAACAATTAACCTATCCTAATACTGCGTGCTGCGGTGATCTATTAATTTGCTGCCAACATATTTTTTTAGCAGAATAGTTGTACATTAGTATTAGTCACTCTGCAATTTAATAATTGTCGGAACATCTAGAACATAACACCTTTTATTAGTGACCTCATAAAGAAAATATTAAAAAGTATATCTGGACATACGTATCAAACGCATTTTGATTTTGCTGGATATTTATCATATTTTGTCGGCGATATTTTGACAATAATTGGTTTTTAAATACATGGATGTGAGAGAAACGTGTCGTCACCTCACATTATGTCACGATATGTTACTTCCATTTGTATGAATACGTCTACGTACTCGGTACCTCGCCAAGCGTGATTGATTTACTAGATTCGATCATGTTTGTCTCAGGTACTACTCACCACAAACTCGTACATGATGTCACTATATATTTTGCATTGTTAGTAGGCAATGAAAGCTTTAATATCTGGAAAATTAACTGCTATCACCGTGACATAGATATTTACTATTTTTTAAGTTGCCAACAGCATTTGTAACTGGCGGCCTTATGTGTAAAACATGAGAGTGTTATAACAGCGGCTTGATCCTTCTAATCATTTACGGTTTTGTTGAATAACGTAAGTAAACAAATCCGGTAGGAGACTAGATAAAATATGAAATAATATTTTAGGGATTTATAACTTTCCCGATATAACTAAATACATATTGAATTAAACAATTTTTAACGGAAGTATCGCGTATTTTATTTATTTTGTTGAACCTGACGTTTCGAACGCTTTGCAGCGTCCGTGGTCGCTGCGACCACGGACGCTGCAAAGCGTTCGAAACGTCAGGTTCAACAAAATAAATAAAATACGCGATACTTCCGTTAAAAATTGTTTAATTCAATGTGTAACAATCGCGAAAACCTAAGACAATACTAACTAAATACATATTATTGCGACCCCGTAGCTAGTCCTCCATTTGGTAAAACAGAACGCGTTTTTGGCGCGCGTCCAAGCTTTCTTATGCTGTGCCAATAAGCGGCGCTCTGTCGCGTTAAAACGCCGAGATACCGCGGATTATACAAAATTTAGTGCTAATGCTGGACGTTAGTGTCATAATTTAAAAAAAGTAAGACTCCAAAAAAATTGGTTTTTGGCACATTTACCATTTTATGGTCGCGCTTACATCTACTGACTTTTGTGATAAGTGTGTCCGTATTTAAATCGAAATTAAATCTAATTTGCATCTTATTTTATGATTATTGAAATTCAACAGTCTTGAGTATTATCTGCGTTATTTATTATTCTATTTGTTTTGAAATTCATCTTTAGAGCTAATATGTAACACTTGTGTGAGACTGGAACGATCTGGCGTGTGATACACTCCTTATAAAACATTTAGTTAAATTAAGCCGATGTGAAATGCAAAGTACGCAACTCTGAAATGTGTTGACGCTGCGCTGTGAAACGCGTTTTGTATGACCTAAGCTTTATAGTTCATAGAGCATTAAGAACATTGCGTGTCACTGCGCTTGTAACTGATAATTATAACTTTTAATAATTGCATACGCACCTGCGAGGATTACAAATAGGTCGCTTTGGAAATTTATCATTCCTCATTGTTAGATGATAGTCCACTACTGCATAAGAATACATGTTACTGCTAATCCAAGGTTGTTCAAACAATTTAAATTTTACTGCAAGTTCCCCAACAGGCCAAACTATATACCTACAGTTACTACCTAATTTCGATATTTTTGGTGGGGTCATTTGTGTAGACTGCTGTTTGGACAGCCTTGGTCTAATCATTCTCGCCAAAGTAGTTAAGATATTTACGAAATTGAGTGATACACGTGAATTTATTATTTTTGGTTTATGCGATCGGTAGAAAATTTACAAACATGCATTGGTGTGATACGTGTTACAATATCAGCTAGCAGTATGTACTTAATATAATACTTGTGTTTATGGTACTCAAATTTTTACTTAGAGCTGTAAATTTTATCCAATGAACTCATTAAAATGGCGAAAAGATGACTAGATAATGTTTCATTGGTAGTGCCATTATGATAAAAACAGTGTCTTAAGCGAGAGTGTAGCACACTTGTAAATAATCCATAAAAAATATAAAATTTACAGATCTCGTTTCTTATATAAAAACAATGTCAACAAGCATTGAGCACTGCATTCAAAATGAATGAATAAATAAAATTTACTTAAATGTTGTGTTTCACTTATTATTAAGTAATAGTAATAAAGTATTAAAGGGCATAAATGCAGCGAGTAACTTTAGAGAAAGCCCAGCAGCACACCTCTCGACATCCCTGTGTCACTCTCGCCGATGTTGATCCCGGCCGATTTTCATTATTGCGGAAGTAGCAATCAAATTAGATAAAATATATTTATCAAATTTGATTGCTAAATTAATAAATTTGATAATATATACATCAGATATGGTTAACATAGCCCAATAAATTCACTCACATTTGGGTATTTTGCTACATTGATATCCTCGGATCGAATCACAGTGGGCGTACATCAATCTTGTCTAACGAACCTTTACATGTTGAATCCGAACAATTCTGTTCGCTTTCCGATTTTTAGTTCTCCACTTCGCGCGGTCTTCGACATCTCTTACTGTGAGACTCCTGGCACGCACGTCATTTCTTACGTTAAGCCGGCACTCCTTGGGCCTAGCCATTTTATAGGGATCCAGATGATGTAGCATGGCTAGACATTTGTTACTCACGTAATTTGTCGGTGTCTGTAGGAGACTCTCTTGCAGTTGATCTGCTATGTCAGACATGAAGGCTAACACAATTGTGGAAATACTTTACACGATCTCTCCGCGTGACTTTGCACTTCCAGCGCTGAATATTCGTTTCAGCTTCTGCTTGCGCGACTCAAGAATCTGCCATGCTTCGCTATCACCTAAAAGGACAGGTCTAATGATGAATTTATAAATCTTTCAGCTTAATTGGTATTTTAGGGTCACAGATCACACCAACCCTTTCACGCCACTTAGCCGAAGCCGCAGAACATTTATTTCGGTGACTTGACGTCGGCCTCGATGTCGCAATCGATATCACCGTACGCGTGGAGGACAGATCCTGAATACTTACATTGGTCCGCACGCTGGATTCGTGTCTTATATGTGTATCACCAATGGTCTAAGATTCATGGTATTGCAGGCCAAGTATTCGTTTTTGCTACATTCAATTTCAGATCGCCGTTCTCATGCGATCTTCTCCGAGATTCACGCGCTGCACCAGGCGCCCCTTGTAATATCATATCCAGCGCCAGCGCAATATCATCAGCATACAGAAGCAACCACGGAGGTTGCTCATGTACATCTCTGATGCTGTTTGACAATACGTCTAATAATACACGGACTAAGAACGGATGGATCCCTGGTGGACCCCGACGAGAAGAGTGTTGGGTCGCCTACAGCAGATCTAAATATGAAATTGGAATCGCCTACAGCAGATCTAAATATGAATCGAAAAGCCGTACGCCGTAGGCGACGCTTTTCGATTCACGTTTTACGAAAACCAGCAAGTTACGTGGGGAACAAATTTCTACCCATGCCACCCCCGCCGGGTTCTGGTAGACAGGATTAACGTTCGGATGTCAAATCTATTATAAACAGCAACAGTGATATTCCAGATGAGACGTTTCTGTATGTATGTATGTATATCTTCACGCCAAGTCCCTTGCGGGGTAGGCAGAGAGAACCGAGCGCCATAAGACGCGGTCCTTGCATACTTCACTCGCTTCAAAAAGATCCACTCCGCATGTGGCTTTCCCGCCCCTGTGGCGTTTTAGCTTTAAAGTGTACGCGTGCGGCGTACAATTCTTTTTGTGATCGAAATCACACACAAGAAAGAATCACACACTAATACCCTACATGCAATATCTTCCAGAGACCAGTTTGCCGATGATACATGCATTCAAGTCGCGCATGATAACATACTCGAAGTGCAAGCTGCAAGGCAGAGTAACTTCGATATGTCATGTCAGTGCTCACACGATGTTGGATTAAACATTAATGCTCAAAGAATGTTTACACAGCAAATAAACTAATTGTAAATGTGAAAACTAAAACTACTAAATGAACACAAATATCTAGGTGTTACTATTGTTAGAGCTTCAACTCACCGCATGTAAATTACCTATGTGATAGATTAAGATGAATATTATCAAGATTAAAAGTAATTAATTATTATTATAAAGTACAAACAACCATATAACATCCTGCGTATGCTATATACCTATGTAGCTCGCAGATAGCATAATCAGCTATTGTATAAGAAAGATATGATTGAAAATATGAAATAAATTTTCATAATATTAATTACAACTTAGCTTGCTTATAACGATAGTTCCCCAAAAACTTAAGCACATTTTATATGATAACGTCAATGGCCTGTTCAAACATTGTAGTCTTAAATGTATACGATAAATTTAAGTTGGAAATCGTAAGTGATATTGCAGACAAAATAAATAATTAAAAAAAAAGAACGCATAGAAAAGATCTGCGCAACTTGTCATATGTTAGGTATACCATCGTATAACAATGTACACGGGAAAAGAATGTGGCAGTATGTTCTGCCATCTAATTTAAACGAATATTCAAATACGTTGATATCAAAACCGGCAACACTAAAGGCCAGCGATATACAGTGTCAAAGAAAATGTTAACTAATAGTAAAGCATTACTATATAACTGTTACGAATGACTCACAAAAGCGCGGATAAACCGTTAGGATTTGCGTCGGTTGGGTTACATTGTTTCACAAGTTTGTAAATTCTCATAAATAAAGAACTAAAAAAAGCAAATAAGGTTTTCGTGTCCAGCAGAAAAAAATGTGTAGGTTTGCATGGGTTCTCGCCTCCCGAAATAACTGGAGGTTTGAGGATAACAACATAGACGTAATAAAAAAGCTAACACCGTCTCCCGAACTCACTGAAGCACCGCCAAAGTAAGTCAGTTGCTATACGTACGAGCCGACACGCACACATTCACACCATAGTAAGTCTACCGCCCGCCATTACGCACCGACACCCATAGACGTAATAAAATATGTCTATGCCGACACCTCGCCACGTGATAACCTTGTCGAAATAAAATAATAATACCGTCGTGCGTGGTGAAGAGCTGTCGAAACCAAAACACAATTAAAAAAAGGCAAGGGATTGCTTTTCATAGGTAAGCAAGTATTTTTTCTGATTAAATAATCGTTTTCACTTAAATAAAATTTTCAAAACAATATTTTTTTTTTTAATTAATATTTGAATGGCCTGGATAAAATTCCTTTTAGCCAAGTCTATATTTTTAATTTCTTTCTTCTTTATTTATATTTTCATTCTTTTAAAATTTTCTATTTATGTTTCTTTCTTTTCATTATTCGTTTCATATTTTGTTGATAGTAGATGTTACAAAATTGAATAAAGTACGATAATATCTCTTGTCTGTCAGCAGTTCCTGAACGCGGCGGGGAACGTTCGTGTTATCTTGACATATGTCCAGTATGTCATTTGCTAATGACAGTCTTTGTAATTGAAACTTTTGACATTCCAAAATAATATGTTGGAGATCTGAATTTTCTTTTCCACATTCTGTACAAGCGCTAGAATTAATAATTTTCATTCTATGCAAATGAGCAGGTGTTAAACAGTGACCAAATCTTAATCTGTTTATTACGGTTATGAATTTTCTACTTTTGCAATCATTGTTTTTGTGATACCAGGGCTTATTAGGTAAACGTTTTTGTATATTACCGTACCATTGTCCTTTCGTTTCCAGCGTTTTAATCCAATATTCATTCCATAGACTGGCTGAAGATTCTCTTAGCAGGGTGAAATAATCAGTAAATGGAACTGTCATTGCGGTTCGATGATCATTGTCATAATCTCCAGCAGCCGCTTGATCAACTATTTCATTCCCCGTAATGCCTTCATGAGAGGGTACCCACTTAAACTGTACTATTTTGCCTACTATATATAATTCATTTAACATTTGTCGAATGTAATAAAGAATATAATTAGTCTTATATGTACAATTATTATTTACAAGTCCTATTAAAACACTTTGAGAGTCGGATACTATCAGATACTCTTTAGCAGATTCTAAAGATTGTATGTACATTAGAGCTTGATAAATAGCATACGATTCTGCTGTGAAAATACTTGCTACTTTATCAATATTATAACATTTTTTAAACTTTTTCTGTGGATCATAAAAGGCAGAATGTACACTATTTACCGATTTTGAACCATCAGTATATATTCTATAGAAGTGAACATTTTGTGAAATATATTCTTCATATTCAAACTTGTTAGTTCTTATAAAATCAACTTTGATATCATAAATAAGGCTAGCATACTTTAAATTGTACATAGGCCATCTGCCATTATTTTTATAAATATTTGTAGCTAAATTATTAGTGTGGGCTACTATACCTAACATTTGTGGGAAAGAACCTGTAATAAGACTAGTAGGCGACACATATGTTTCAGATTGTGAAGAAATAGAAAGTTGCACTGGATTGGGAACCAGCAATGTGTCTAAAGTAATTGACTTATTTGCTGATAGCATCTTTATAGCAAATCTCTCTGCTAAAAGTAATCTACGAATAGATAGAGGCATAATGCATGTTTCAGCTTCCATTGAATTTATAGGTGTGGTTTTCATTCCCCCGCTTATTATTCTCAATGCAATATTTTGCACAATATCCAGTTTTTTAAGAAAAGAGGAATTAGCATTCAAATATGCTAGACAGCTATAGTCAAAATGACTGCGGACTATACTTTTATATAGCATGCTCAAAACTTTAGGGTCAGAACCCCAAAAAGTACCAGCTAAACATCTCATAATGTTAATTCCCCTCAAAGAATTTTCACAAATATAATTTATATGATTGTTAAATTTTAGTTTATTATCTATTTTAATACCTAAAAACTTATGTTCAAGATTTTGTGAAATATCATTATTATTATATACAATATTTACAGGTGAATCTGTACCAAAAACTAACACTGAACTTTTTTGACAATTTATGTTCAGCTTTAGTATTTGACTGTAATAATTATGAAGTTGTTGTAGAGCTTTATTTACATTACATTCTGCAATATTTAAATGTTTATTTACTGAATAAATCAATAAATCATCTGCGAAACTTAATATTTTAACATCGCCTGTGATGTGTTGTGGCATTTCAGCAGTATAAAGATTATACAATAATGGGGATAATGATGAACCTTGCATTAAACCTTTATATACTGTATTTGGGCCTGTGAGGATATTATTATGTTTAACATAAAGTGTGCGTTCATAGTAAAAATTATAAATCCATTGTATTATCTTTCCAGGTAGTTTGTATTTGCTTAAAATGTGAACAAGTTGATGTAAATCTACGTTATCATAAGCACCTTGAACATCAAGAAATGCACATACTGCAGTAGAACGAGACAGTTGACATTTTTTTCATATCATTAATGAAGGAAACAAAACTTTCAGATGCACTGTGGCCTTTACGGAAGCCAAACTGACAAGAAGGTATAAGTAATTTTTGTTCAACAAAGAAATCTAGTCTTAGTTTTACCATTTGTTCAAGTAATTTACCTATACATGAAGTTAAAGAAATTGGCCTGTATGACTGAAATTCTCCAGGTGGTTTATTCGGCTTTAGAATTGGAATAACACATTGAGTTTTCCATGAGACTGGTACTAATTGTTTACACCAAAGGTTATTAAGTATATTCAGTAATATTTTTTTACATGTAGGATGAAGCTTTTGAATCATTACATAAGGGAAATTATCTAAACCAGGAGCAGTACTTTTTCGTGAATTAAGTGCCATACAAAGTTCTTTATAGTTAAACGGTTCAAGCAAAGACTTACTCTCATCACAATCATTATTTAATAAGAATAAATTTGTAAGGTCATCATTAACTGAAGTATTTTGCTGAGTTATATTATTAATAAAATCTGGTATCCATTCGTCATTTTTATAACAATTCCTATTGGTATTAATACGTTTAAATCTACGAATATGATTCCAAATTTTACTAATAGGAGTATGTCTATTTAAACTGTTACATAGATTTTCCCAACTGTTTCGTTTAGCACTACTTATGACTTTCTTTTTAACAGCATTTAGGCGTTTGTATTCTAAATATGATTCTGTAGTAAATTGAGTCCTATATGTTCTTAAAGCTTCTCTGGCTTTTCTTACTGCGTCAGCACAATCATTGTTCCACCATGGAGCTGGTGTGCGTACTATATTATTACTGGAAGTTTTTCGCATTGGTATATGGTTAGATCTTAATGTATTAAGTAAGTCGCAGAACTTTTCATAGGCCAGTAATGGATTAGCACAGTCAAAATCATAATTGTCAATGTACTTTTCTGAATCAGAATAATAATTTACCCAATTTGTTTTATGAAACAAATATTTTTCAATGTTATCATTTGAACAATATTTTGATGGTAAAACATTGATTTCGGTGATTGTTGGATAGTGATCACTGCCAAGAGCATCATCTGCTACTTGCCACTCACAGAGAGGAGCAATGACAGGGCTGACTAATGTTACATCAATAGCAGATGCATTACGATTTGGACCTTGGATAGTAGTAGGCAAACCAGAATTCAATATACACAAATCTAGGTCATCTAAAATATTAAATAATTGTGTTCCTCTTGACTTAGTAGTAGCACATCCAAATGCTACATGGTGTGCATTAAAATCCCCCGATATAACGCATGGCTTAGGTAAATCTTGAATAATTTTTTTCAGTCTATTAATTCTTAAATTGTTATTTTTAGGTGGACAATACACACATAAGATTGTGAGAGGACCAGCATCAGTCTGCACACTCACTGCTATACTTTGGATATCCTCGTAAAAATGTGTGAATAAAGGAGAATATTTAAAATTATTTTTAATAAGAATACCTACTCCGCCGTGATTATTCTTTGCATTTTTACCAATAAAATTATAACCTGGTATATAAACAGTGTTTTTATTTTTAAGCCAAGTTTCATTAAGAAGACACACATCTATATTATTGCTTTCCAAAAATGATTTTAAAAGAGGTTTCTTATTGTTTATACTCTGTATATTATGTTGCACTATTTTTAAAAACTTATCCATTAATTAGATAAGTTTTTGAGTAAAATTTCTTTAATTGTGGAAGTCTTTTTGGGAGCATTGTCTGTCATATTACCCAATATTACCAAGGTTTTCACAATAGCATTAATTATTTTATCATTATTTACAATGTCATTGTTAGATGCTATCTTAAATCTTGAAGATGGTTCAGTAGTTAGTTTAGGACCAGTATAAACTGGTGGAGGCCTAACTTTTGGCAATGAAGGAAAATTATTGTTACCGAGTACATTGGCATATGTCATTTTCTGCTTGTTAATTTTGTCAACCTTTAACGGGCACAACTTTGAAATAGCAAGGTGAGCACCACCACAATTACTGCATTTAATATTTTCATCATCTACTTCGCAGTCTTTGTAGGAATGCTCACCAGTACATCTAGAACATATTTGTTTATTTTTGCATACTTTTGCAGAGTGGTTAAATTTCATGCACCTATAACACTGCATAAGCGGTGGAATATATGATTTGACACTCATGCGCCATCTATCTAAATACACGTAATTAGGCAAACAGCTAGTGACAAATGTAACTGATATTGTTTTAAGAGGGAATAGTACACCCTCTGAATCTTTTCGCATAAACCGTCGTACAGCTACAATTTCATGTTCACATGAGAGTTTTCTATAAAGTTCTTCGTTACTTATGTCTTCAGCAACATGTCGTATTACTCCTATTTTTTCAACAAAGGATGCTGGTATGTATGACCGCATTTTATGTTTTTTCAGAAACTTTTCATTATTTAGAAAGTCGTTTGCCGCATTTGCTTGTTTAAATGTGATTTGAACTTTATGTGCATTCACCCTACTAATCTCATATTGACCCTTCGTTACTTGAGTAAGAATGGACTGAATATAGCAAGGGTCACGATTGCCCAGTTTGGTATCATCTGTACTTTCAAGAAAAACCGTAAATTCTGTATGATTGGAGATATCAGGATATAATCTTTTATAGTTTGGGTTTACGTATGGTTTATACTTATCTTCCGGAGGCGGAGATTTTTCAAGTCTCCGCTTTTTATTATTACTTTCTATCTCATCCGTGCCTCCGCTATCGGAAGCCATCGTCCTTTCCTTCCTTATTTTGGCGCCAAGCAATGAAATAAGAAATTTAGTTTTAAAAAATATTTTAAATAGTCCGCCTCAATCGACTTTCCCGCCAAAAGTCCTCAAAACAATAAATCGACCGGTGTTACCATAACTCACATTTCCAAATTAGCGTAAATGTGCGAGATCATTTTTCTTTTGTTCTCTTGTAATTATTACTTAATAAATATACCTAATTTTGTTTAAATAGATGTCGGCGCAAAATTTTAATAGACACTCAACTGACTCGAGACAAGCGCGCGAAATGGAGGGGTGCGCTGACGAAACGTTGGAGCGACGATGCGAGACGATTGGGTCGGCATTCGTCGAGCGGACACCGCGGCACTTCAACGGATCGTTGTGTCTCAGTCGTGCTTAGTCAATTTACGTTTCAGTTTGATTTTGCCTAGTTTTGTTTTAATCGAAATGATTGTATTTCGAATAAAGTGTGATCAAATTACTGATCTAGTCAATGTTAATTATTCGTACCTACCTTACTGCCTATTGTTGGTAACGTATGCCTGGGCCGGAAGAAACAGGGCTTGGCTCTGGCCGTTCTGACGACATCAGAAGTGGGATACTTATCTGAACGGTTGTTAGAGTTAAGCTCTGTATAATCGACTACCATACGATCGCTACCAGCTTTTTTCTTTACTAATACTCGTAATATCGGACTAGTAAAGGGCGAGGAACTTTCACGGATTACACTTGCTTCCAATAACTCAGTGACTTTATTACCTACGATTTTCCTCTCGGAAGCCGACAATCGATATGGACGCCTTTGAATAGTCTTACTAGAGTTAATCAGCTTTATTTGCATAGCACCTGATGTTACGCGCCTAGTGGAAGTTCCGTCAACAAAGCAATGCGCATAATTTGGTTAGAAAAATATGTAAAGACCTTTTGTCATCGCCAACTACGAGTATATCAGTGTTTATTTGGAGGTCATTGCAACTGACTTTTTCACAAAGTTTACTATGTTTCGTTTTAAATAAAGAAACACCATCATCGTTAATTTCTACTCGAAATCCCTCATCAATAATATCTCTCCCTAATAGTACTGGTTCTACGAAACATGTGTCACTTACAACATGAAATAATATTTCAATTACTAAACCTTGAATATTAACAGTACAGTACAACTGTTGGTACACTTTAAACAGTGTTACCAATGTCAACAAGCATTACAGTTTCGTGAATTTGTGTGCCCTTAATATGTTAAGCGAAACTTTGTTTGATTAAGGAGCATTTTGAACCCGTATCAAAAAGAAAATGACAAGTCATACCATCAATCTTAAGCTCACCGGTTGCCGCTCGCTTACTTAAGGTAACCTCCCTCTTAGGCGCTTCGTTGTCTTTTGTGGTGGGGCACGAAGTGACAATATGCTCAGGCTTGCCACACGCGTAGCAGGTGATGGGCGCCTCTCCTCGCGGGATGTAGGTTGTTTCTGCAACTGGGAATTATAGCCACGATTGCGCGGATAATTAAAAATCTTGTGACCGGTTTCACCACAGCAAAGGCAGTTACCCTAAAAGGAAGATGATGTGCGTGTGTCATTAAAACGTGATCGTTTGTTTTCGTAATTAAAATTAATTTCTTCTCCACGTCTTTTTTTTCGTAAAATACGACATAAAGGTGGCTTAGTTGTTATATTATGAGCACACAATTCACGTCTTATAATTTGATCAATGTTTGAAAGAACGGATATAACGAAGCTCGTTATTATTTCTTCAGATAAATTTGCCTTTGGTATAGTTTCAATTAATTGCCAGAGGCGTAGAACGGCATCTGCAGCTGTTTCTTTGCTGGCCATTTGAAACTTTATTATGCGATCAAAATAATCTTGTATTAACATGGGTTTAGAAAATTTAGCAAGCTACAAATCCTTAACATTCTCCCAAGTAATATAATCCGCTTTTAATTTTGTTAAACACGCAGCCACACGTCCACGAAGCGCGTGAGTTAAAGCTAATAATAATAAATCAGTACCTTTCAAGTCCTTGTGTTTAATTATAACCTCATTGATACTACGCCATCCTTCTATACCCGACTCAGGATTATCGGGATGAAACTTGTCAAGATTTGTGGTTGAAATCGGCTGCAATCCACTCGAAACGCTTCTTAACACCCGCATAAATGCTTCCATATCACTTGAAGAATCATTTGATCCGGATCATTGCGCCTTGTTCAATATACCTTTCCCGCCGTTATTCAGATGTTCATCCCCCACTTCCGATGTATCCTATCTGAACGGTTGTTGGAGTTAAGCTCTGTATCCCCTTCCGCGCATAAGTGATCAAATTAAGACTTCATGGAGCATTTTTGACACTATCTGTATGGACGACGTTTTACAGTTCGTACAGATTGTAATGCACTAAAATCGTCTAGTAATAAACGTGGACTTACGCCACGCGTTCATAGATGGTGGGTCCGTTTTATAACGTTATGATTTTGTTATCGAGTATCGAGAAGATCGCCAGATATCGCACGTTGATTTTCTGTCAAGAAATCCGTTACCCGATGAAAATCTTAATCCAGTAAAATCATGTTTATTATCGAAACAAGTTCGCGTGTTAGACATGCAAAATTGGTTGGTTAGCAGTAGAACAGCAACGTGATAGTAATTTTACAGACACTATAATCAAATGGAGAGCTGACGACCTTCCCAATGATGTAGCTTAATCCTATGACGTAGGAAAAGGGATTCTTTATCGAAAAATCCAACGTAATAAACGCAATTCTTGGTTACCTGTTATACCTCTGTCACTGGCTTGGTCACTTATTAGTCATGTTCATTTAGAACTAAAATATTTGGGTTATGATAAAACTCTCGACAAACTTTACTACTCGTAGTTGTATTGGTTTCCTGGTATGGCTAAAACTGTGAAGAATTTTATTTACGCGTGCCTGATGTGCAAGACCTGCAAGGGTTCTTCTGGGGCGCAACAAATTCACCTGCCTCCAATACCGAACGGTTGTGTGCCCTGGCATAACTTGTACATGGACTTCAGTGGAAAATTAAGTGGAAAAGGCCAGAGGAATGAATACGTTTTTGTAATAATTCTCTTTCACAAAATATGTTCTTCTGAGACATACTCTGTGCCTGGATGCTAATAGCGCCATAGATGCTTTAAAATATGCAGAACAATTGTTTGGTTCTCCTAGGCGTATTATAGCTGATCAAGGCCGTTGCTTTATAAGTAAAGAGTTTAAGGATTTTTGTGCCGATAACAATATAGAGTTTCATCTTACTGCTACTGGAGCAAGTAAGTAGGGCTAACGGCCAAGTTGAAAGAGTCATACAAAGTCGTAAAAATCTTTTGACAATTGTAGAAAATAGTACAGATAGCGTTTGGAGAGATAAGTTAGGAGAAATGCAGCTAGTATTAAATACTACTCGCTGTAGAGTGACTGGTTATATTCCCATGGAGCTTAAGTATGGCATCGATCAACAGCCTTTGGGTATTTCAAAAATTAGTAATAAAAATGATAGTCAGACTAGTAGATCAAATTTAGAAGACATAAGGCAAAGTGCTACTGTTAATATAATAGGTTAGCGATTTCTGAAACAGAACGTTTTAATAAAACGAAAACGCGCGTAGTGCCTTTTTCCGAAGGGGATTTTGTGTTCCTTGAATGTTGCCAACGTAATCAGACAAAATTGGACAGTTAATTCAAAGGACCTTATAAAGTTGTTAAGGCGTTAGAAAATGACCGGTACAAATTGCGAAATATCTTCGTACGTACAAATACCCGCATGAAAAATTACGCGCAGTACCCAAAGGCAGAGCAGGTTTGACAGAGGTGGTTAAGGCAATGTGTGACCAAGCATATAATGAAGCAGAGACCGTGTCGGCGGATGATGGTATAGAGCAAATTGGTGGTAGTAGTAGAGACGTAGATGTTGGTGCAGACTGTGTAGAGCAAAATAACACCGGAGAATTGGAACTAGAGATAGAGCATAGCGATGAATGTAAAAGTGTTGAAAGTAGACGAGTAACAACGAGGGTTGAGTTACACGGAGTTAAGGAGGACGATGTTACGGTAGTCCCTGGGACTAGCCGGGCATGTGAAGGAAGAGGCAGCGTTAATTGAAATGGATATACCTCAGTATATTGTTATCTGTTCTTGTTATCTGGCCGCAAGCCCCTGGCCTGCCACACTCTATATGGGTGTCGGTCCCCAGTTGGTGGCGCGGAGCTGTGACGGAGCAGTAACGTGATACTATGTGGTGTAATTTGTATTGTTGACAGAGACTAGAACTCGTGTGTGAGTTAGACTTGTTGGTAATGTGATTTTGCTCTACATAGCGCACAAGTATTTAGACCCTTATAGAACATAGTTTTCATATGATTTTGTTTGCAGACAAATAACGCCCGAGGACGTGCGTTTGTCAGGAAGGCCGTGTCGGCGCA
Source organism: Pyralis farinalis (assembly GCA_947507595.1). Taxonomy (NCBI): domain Eukaryota; kingdom Metazoa; phylum Arthropoda; class Insecta; order Lepidoptera; family Pyralidae; genus Pyralis; species Pyralis farinalis. The sequence continues at coordinate 20,324,126 of OX382268.1, read as the reverse complement.
AAATTTTAATAGACACTCAACTGACTCGAGACACAAGCGCGCGAAATGGAGGGGTGCGCTGACGAAACGTTGGAGCGACGATGCGAGACGATTGGGTCGGCATTCGTCGAGCGGACACCGCGGCACTTCAACGGATCGTTGTGTCTCAGTCGTGCTTAGTCAATTTACGTTTCAGTTTGATTTTGCCTAGTTTTGTTTTAATCGAAATGATTGTATTTCGAATAAAGTGTGATCAAATTACTGATCTAGTCAATGTTAATTATTCGTACCTACCTTACTGCCTATTGTTGGTAACGTATGCCTGGGCCGGAAGAAACAGGGCTTGGCTCTGGCCGTTCTGACGACATAGACATATAAACTTACATCCTATAATTATTTTACTGAACAACTATTATTCATACCTTGAATATTTTTTAGATTTCCATCGTCAAATGAATGCATCATGAATTGAAAGAATGATTGGGTACAAATCAAAAGAGAGTCCAGAAAAGAAAGCGGCTGGATTCCATCTAAATCCAGTGTAATATGCAATATACATTTCGAGGAGTGGCTGCCGTCTTCTGTGAGGTGGAGGTACTTCCCCAGTCAGGCTAACGTACCCTACCTCTCTTTCGCCAGAGCCTCGTCTGGTCATTAAAATTAGTGTATTTGTTTGGGCATTATTTATTTCAAATAAGTATGCATCTGTTTGTCCTACATAATAAAATGAATCTGTAATGTTATATTTCATGTGTTTAATTTATTTTCATCAATACCTATTTTAAACAATACAAGTTACAAATCAACGATCCATAAAATTCGAGTTCCAAAGACAGTAACGAATCATATAATTTTTTTATTTCTTTTTAGTAGTTTCTCTCAAGCTGTGAAATGAGCTCCCAGCCGAAGTTTTTCCAAGGGACTACAGCACGAAGTTCTTCAAGAAATGCGTGAAGAGGTTTTTAGAGGGTCGGCAACGCATGAGTGACAGCCCTGGTGCTGCAAATATCCATAGGCTACGGTAAATGTTTACCATCAGGCAGGCCGTATGTTTGATTACCACCTTAGTGGTATAAAAAAAAATTGTTATAGAAATGGGAAATTTTCTTCCATCTGGCAACCCACTCGACACACACATTTACATGCAGCCATTGTGGTGTTTCAGTTGTTTCTCAGCGAGATTCCGTCCGACTATTTCATTACGTCTCTGGATAACAAACGGTCATTAAATGAAATCGTTGCCGCAACCATTTACGATGTTCTCCAATAATATATTTCGCCTGACCTTAGATGCAGCAAGAACTTCATCTCGCCTCATTTTTCTAAGAAATTTTACAACAATTTGTCTAGTTTTTGAAGGTGAGGTTGTTGATGGGTTAGAGCGCTTAGGGCTTACTCTACGTTACTAGTCGATATCAGATTCCTGATGAGCCACGCCAAGTTTTTTTGGATGCGACCAGCTGACTAGCACCATGTGTGTGAGATGTTCGTTATTTCACTCAGGTACGCCAATAATTTTGATATCATTTTTCAAATTATGCTGCTTCAATTTTCTGTGTCAACTCTTGGATTACGAGCTTCATATCATTTACTTCACGATTTCTTGATTCAAGTTTTCTGTCGTAGTTGTTAATTTGGTGCGTTAAGATAAGCATATCTTATGAGAGCTCTTTTCCGTCCGATTTAACTTGCTTGTTTCGATTTCCACGGGGTTTTTTAACGTTACGTGTACTAATATCACCAGATTTAGGTTCGGCGCACAAGCTAGTTGGACATAACCAGTTTGTCTTATGAATATCTGAGAACTTCTCAATATTAGCTATTGTAATGTTTAAACATTCCAATTCATATAATTCTTTACAATCATAGACGTAATAAAAAAAGCAAACACCGTCTCCCGAACTAAACACTGAAGCACCTTCATAGTAAGTCAGTCGCTATACGTACGAGCCGACACGCACACATTCACACCATAGTAAGTCGACCGCCCGCCATTACGCACCGACACCTCGCCACGTGATAACCTTGTAGAAAAAAAATAATAATACCGTCGTGCGTGGTGAAGAGCTGTCGAAACCATAGTGGTACAATTAAAAAAAGCCAAGGGATAACTTTTCATGGGTAACCAAGTAATTTTACTGATTAAATAATCGTTTTCACTTAAATGAAATTTTCAAAACAATAAGTCGACCGGTGTTACCATAACTCACGTTTCCAAATTAGCGTAAATATGGGAGATTATTTTTCTTTTGTTCTCTTGTAATTCTTACTTAATTCAGATACCTGATTTTGTTTAAATAGACATATAAACTTACATTCTATAATTCTTTTACTGAACAACTATTATTTATACCTTTAATATTTTTATCGTCAAATGAATGCATCATTTGAAAGAATGATTAGGTACAAATCATAAGAGAGTTCAGAAAAGAAAGCGGCTGGATTCCATCTAAATCCAGTGTAATATATGCAATATACATTTCTAGGAGTGGCTGCCGTCTTCTGTGAGGTGGAGGTACTTCCCCAGTTAGGCTAACGTTGTGCCCTACCTCTCTTTCGCCAGAGCCTTGTCTGGTCATTAAAATTGGTGTATTTGTTTCGGCGTTATTTATTTCAAATAAGTATGCATCTGTTTGTCCTACATAATAAAAGGAATATGTATGTTTCATAGGTTTAATTTATTTTCATCAATACCTATTTTAAACAATACAAGTTACAAATAACCGATGCATAAAATTCGAGTTCCAAAGACAGTAACGAATCATGTAATTTTTTTATTTCTTTTTAGTTAGTTTCTCTCAAGCTGTGGGATGAGCTCCCAGCCGAGGTTTTTCCAAGGGACTATAGCATGGAGTTCTTCAAGAAATGCGTGAAGAGGTTTTTAGAGGGTCGGCAACGCATGAGTGACACCCCTGGTGCTGCAAATGTCCATAGGCTACGGTAAATGTGTACCATCAGGCAAGCCGTATGCTTGATTGTCACCTTAGTGGTATAAAAATAATAATTAAAGAAATGGAAAATTTTCTTCCATCTGACAACCCACTTGACACTCACACATAGTTACATGCCGCCATTGTGGTGCTTCAGATGTTTCTTAGCGAGATTCCGTCTGACTATTTTAATACGTCTATGTTTACAATATACACATTCCATGAAGTAAAGAGATACGACACTTTTGCCGCACGCATTGCAATTGGTTTTGCATGACATGTTGATAAGTAGAGGATTACAATGGTAAGTAGGCATAAACGGGGCTCAGTAGGCCGATTCTACTAAAAACTGCAACTGCACTACAGCGCGGCGTGTGTCAAAATGCGTACATTTTGACGTTTCGGTATTCTGTTTAGAGATGGGTAATCACCCGGGTTAAAACCGGCGGGTGGGTTAAAACCCAGTTACCACCCGTTATCACCCAATTTTAACCCATTCTCGCGGGTGAAAACGATTCATCATTTAATATGAACAGTTCTATTATCTTGTATTAATTTTAAATGGTTTTTGGGCAATTTTAAATACATTGACGAGTAAAACTAAGCAGAAAATTCAAAATGGCAGCTAATGGACTGCAAACTTAGTTGATTTCTTGGCATTCTTTGACAAAAAAGGACAACAATCACGTTTTTGACTTTACAATATCAAAAATTAAAACCATTTTGTTAATTTGTACATTAATTTAATCGATTTAGATATGAAAAGATCACTGTTAAAAAAGTATCTACAAAATTCTTGGTGTTATCTGTTAAGAGGGTGCACAAAGCTAAGTGGCGCCCTCATTTTGTTTTTATTAATAACGCTGTATTTAAGACCAATTCAAAAAAAAAAAACGCTCTATAGGGCACTGAAGAACCATATTTACGTTTTTTTTTAAACATATCTTGTATTTATTATCTATATATACAAGTAACCAAAATTTTAATTATTGTTTATTGTGGCCACTTATAGTAATAATCAAAAGTGTGACTAATTCTACATAAATAATAAAAATAGAATATGTCTCAAGAAACATAAATATGGTTCTTCAATACCCTATTGAGCGTTTTTTTTGGAATTGGTCTTAAATACAGCGTTATTAATAAAAACAAAATGAGGGCGCCACTTAGCTTTGTGCACCCTCTTAAGGAAAAAACTACTTAAAATATTAAACCTTTATTATTTAGTGTTTTATACTTATAATATATAATTAGGTTTAATGTAATATGAACGAATGAATTTTATAAACATTTAAAATATTACTACCTATTATAAAAATATGTGAATTACCCGAAGATTACTCAGATAATTTAGTAAAAAATATACATATAGTCTAAGTAATTAAACTGTAATTATTTTAAAAAATGTTTTAGAAGTATATATACAGTTTAATTACTTAGGCTATGTGTATTAAAAAATGTAAATAAAGTTACTATGCATAATAAGAATAATAGTCATGGGATTCTGAGGGTGAAAATGAGATAAGAGATCTATCGGCTCCACCTGTCTCTTTCTTCCGAGCCGTCCATTATCAGTTATTGTCTTATGTCGAATAAATTTGAATTGAAAATTAGCGCTATCTCGGTTGAGATTTTTGTAAAATTAATAAAAATGTGATTTCAGCCATACAAAAAAGTTTTTTTTTCACTACGAAACCAATATTTTTTTTAACGTATTGGTCACAACTGAAAACAAATTGCTACATGCAGATATTCCGAGAAACGATACAAACCTGCCAGTCTACAGAGGATGACTAAACATTTGTTAAAATGCCCGAATTGGCCGGAACATCAAACAAGGATCAACTAAACCTGCAAGCGTTATCACGGTGTTGCAAGCGCTTCCAAGCAATTAGAATATAAGACCACCTACTGCAATACACGACCAGCCACTGTCATCAATGGAAAGCTCTGCGTCTTTTTCCCTGTCCGATGGAGCTAAACAAAATCTTAACGCACTTTTAACGAAGGCTATTTATGTGACTGGAAGACCTTTATCCACAATTGACACCCTCTATGGATAAATTTCTTCGAACAACTCCAGCCTCTGTATAAATTTCGGACCAGAAAATCTCTCTTCACCAGCATTTTAGATAATATATATATTGAAATGCAACGAGTGTTAAAAGATGACATATCGTCGCAAAAATATTTGCACTTGTAACTTGATGTTTGGTGCAACTGCAGAAATGAAGGAATAATTAATTTTCTTAAATCAAAACCACAAACAATATTTGTGAAAAACTTAACAACGAGAGAAAATCGACACACAAGCGAGTATAATCTCAAGAAATATCGAATATCATGTCAGAGTACGGAGAAAATAAACTTGCGACACTCATTGGCAACAATGCGAGCAATATCCAGAGCTTTTCGCCTAATAAAAAAGAAGCTCCCACATATTACGTACCTAAACTGCACTACACATACATTGAATTTGCAAAGATATTATATAAACTAATGTTATAAATACTTTAAAAGACATAGCCATTGGTGTTTAAGAAACAATTAAAAGAAGCCAAATTCTATCATTACTTCTGACTACAATAGTCACAGAAAAAGGAGCTGGTGAGAGTTTAAAGCTTCCATGTGATACCCGCTGGGACAGTTACTGTACAAATTTCAAAAGCTTGGCAAATACTAAAGTTGCTTTGCAGACATTAGCGGTTCATAAAAAAGCCACATTTTGGCAAAAGAGGACAAGGCAACTCTGTTGGATGACACTTTTGGAGTTTTATAAGGTAGTGCATCATGATTTTGAACCGATATCTGAACTAATTTTTATACTTGAGTCCGACAAAGGAAATAAGTCATAAAGTATTTATCACGCTAAATTATATGAAATCCAAATTTTTATTCAGATTACCTGATATCACTATAATATACAATAATAATAAAAATGAACTCCAGGGTTGTTGATGAGAGGATTAACATGTGTGTGAAACCAATATATTTGGCAGCACATTTACTATATACCCTACCACCCACGGAGACGAGCTAGATGAAAATCAAAGATGTTCAAGCCATGGAATATACCCATCAAATCTGATGTAATATGGGTTTGAGTATTTTACCAAACTTGGCATCTTATAAGGCCAAAGATGGTTTTTGGAGCTGAAGATTTGTGTGGTCAAATTTCAGAGAGATCAGCGCAACAACGTGGTGGAAAGGTACATGTGGATATAATGCATTAAGTAAAATTGCTGTATGGATTCTAACCGCCCCGTACACTTCTGCTGCAGCAGAGCGTGTGCATAGTACCATTTCATAATATAGAACGAAATCGACTAACTACAGAGAGGGCAGCGAAATTAACGTTCATAACGTATAACTGGAACTTGTTGAATAGACAAAAAGACAGTTTAAGTGAAAATATTCACGAACGTGAATATGATCTATCACCAATTGTGAGACCAAAGTCACCAACTGCTACGCCACGCCCTGATAGCCCCCAACGTGCCAACAAAAGGTATTTCAGGCGTAAGTATGATCGAAATATCATGATTGCGATCGGTTTTGGGACTAAAGCTATGAAGATTTAGATTAGATTAATTAAATTTATATGTAAAAATAATTAAAATATAAAAATATTAATAATCTTGAATCACACTGGAATATTCAGTTTTATTTACAAACTAGAGTCCGTTCAGATCACATTTGTACACGGTGACATTTGGACCAAAACAGACAGCTATATCGCAAAAACGTCAGGGCTTGATACCAGGGTGACTAGTTTACCTTCTTATTACCCACTTTCTTCTAAGAAAAAACGTAATAATATTTGTTTTTAATAAAAATAATTATTACTAAGTAATAAATTCTTAAATTATATATTTAGTTATCAGGAGTATTGCCGTCATATAGTTTCTGGTTTTACTACAAAAACAAAAGAAAATAATTCTAATTCCGTTTTTATAATAAAAATAAAAAAATCGATGTTATGTTGCTTCTTTCATTGACATATAAATTATTGAGCAACTACTGACCTTGCTTTTGGTGAAATTTGGGAACGTTTGTTTTATAATATCGGTAAAACGCTATTAGTGTGTTAATAATCTAATCGTGAAAGGATAATGACAAAGCACATTTACGCAAGCATAATATCAGAATGGTCATTTATATTACTTATTGCAATTATAATATTTTTCCCAATAAAAAGGTATTTCGCATTTTTATTAGTATGGCAACATTAAAAGTGCGAGAACAGCTAACTTGTACGGTCTCTAGAGTCCTTTCATGACAAAATACACCCACTGAACTATGTGTCATGGAAATCGGCCAAGAAACTATGAAAATGGCTAATAGTTTTTTGTTTTGAGAACGTGTTTCTCCTTTTTTACACTAAAATGTATTAAATCAATTATAAAATGCATCGTCAGTATGTCGAAAACTTGAAAATACGAATTAAATTTTCATTGCCAATTGTCAAATCATTTTCACCCGACAAAATGGGTGATTATGGGTTATAACCGGGTTATAACCCAAATATGGGTTATAACCCGGTTAAAACCCACAGTGGGTGAATTGGGTTTTTACCCATTACCCATCACTAAATTTCTGTTAAGCGATCTGACAGCAGCGACGTTGCAGGAATGCTGCAGTAAATGACTCGCTATTCTGTTAAAAAACCTGCACGTTTCCTACCACGGAATAGAAAAAACAAGTGGAAGTGCTAAGTGACAAAGTTTGTACAGAAATCGTTGTCGCCAAACTCACATTAGTAAACCGATTATCCTATATTGCACTACAAATAAACAATAGCTATGATTGGTCGTTTTTGTTTTAGTCAAAAGTAGCTGAAATCAACAGATGCTACATTTGAAAATCTACCTTCACGTTGTCGAATAGAGTATATTTTGCTAGAGTGCAGAATGTATTTACGATGTTTTGCAATCTCAAGTTAGACTGGGTTTGATTATCGAGCAAATAATGTTACTCGACGATAGATGGCGGTGTTATCCATGGAATTAATTATAAACTTAATTAACATTTACGTCTTATGCCCCATTTCTATTGCTACTCGACCAGTGCAGCTTCAGTAGTGTACATCGAATTACATTATCGATAGATACCTTAGTACTTATTCAACAAATTAAGACATTGGGAGTTCAGTAAAAGCAAATCTGTATATAGAATGCCATGATATTCTACGATAGTGACGAGTTCGGTAGCTCAGTCGTGAATGGCGCGACTTTGATACCAACGCTCGTGTGTTCGATTCCCACACAAGGCAAACATTTTGTGTGCATGAACATGTCTGTTTGACTTGGTCTGGATGTTTTAAGAGAGGTAGGGCGCATCAAAGCAGCCCGTCTGGGGAAGTACCTCCACCTCACAGAAACCCGCAGTAAAATAACAACTCCCTAGAGGGTTGTTGTGTTCCTGCGTGAGAGTGAGGTCATCAGTAAGCTCCCAAGGAGTGGCTGTGGAAGCAGAGGAGGCATTTACAAATACAACAAATTATTCTTTTTTTCCCATATTATATTATTTATCGATAAATTTGTATTCGAACCGACGCAATACTAGCTTCGCCACTCAGGCAGAGTAGCGAAGAACTTTCGAGAAGAAAAACCAGTACACTCAATCCAAAGTAAACTTTATTTTAGTTTGATAAGGTTGATCTTAATTAGACGTTTTATTAAATTATTAGTAGAATTAAATAAATAAGACTTTTTATAGAATACAAATAAAATCGTACTTACCGATGGTACGAAACACCTCCATTATTAAGGTTTATTCTCCTATTATTGTTTTTGCATTCCAAAATCAGAGACATGTTACTAAAGGACTCGCCATACGCGTGATTCTGTTAGTAAATAATTCTGCCTACGAGGTAACTACTACATAGAAACGGAAATAATGTTTTAAGGAAATACCGTATTCCGAGGCACCTACAGTTCAAAGTTATTTTCTTACCGCTGCCTGCCATTTGTTGTGGTATAGCTGAACTTCTTCATAAATCGAAGCTGGTAGATTCAAAATTACGAAACGTCTTATATACTTTGTCTTTAGCTAAATGAACTCTATAGTACAGCATGAAGGACTGTTTTCTTTTGCAGTTTGTATAATTTACGCTAATTTGGGATAGGAGATATGCGACCAAAGTCGCGGAATATGATTCGATTGCATCAGTACTCGATTACTGAATCGATTTGTCATGTATTAATCGTTATCACACCATTTTAATTTCTTTCATATGAAAGCAAATAAAATAATACTTGCATTGCATGTGAAAGGTAACTCAATATTTTTGCAAACTAAAAGTGTTCGACCTTTTTTTGCATGACATAACTGCACAGTTTGGCATTTTTAGTGTAACACTTTATGATGTTATGCGAGCGGTAACGATTACAAGACTGTTAGAGAATCGATTACGCACGAAGTATTTATACGCGCAATGGATCACAATATCTTGTATCATGACAGAGGGGAATGATTCTACGAGGCTGGTCCTTTAGTAACATGTCTCTGTTCAAAATGGAACAATACGGCATAATTATAGAAAAATATAGAATGTCACGAGAATGTTACTGAAGACAATGTTAGAACCATAGACGTAATAAAAATAGGTTAGAACGCGACTGGAATCAAATAAGCGTAGTTATGCGTAACAACGCTTAATTGAGGCAGGTGCGACGCCTACTTAGCACTTACACTTGTTTTTTCTATTCCGTGTTTCCTACAATATAATCGTATTCTGATAAATTGTTTTGACATTTGTATACCGGCCACAGAAGTTTTGAAGGAGTTTACTTGCAGTTTTGTTAACGTTACTTTTGCGAAGTGAAATTTATATTCTGAAGCGGTGATTTATATTTGTTTTGTTTTGGGAGATGTTTGTGGATATATATGATTAAGTAAAACTTCTTTTTGGTTAGAAATACCTCCACGCCGGCAACCAAGGGCAATGGGATGTGAAACTATAGGAGTCAACATTAAATAAAAATCCAGTTAATTAGATTGAAATATGGTAACATTTCAGGTGTTAAGTAGTACACTTGCAGGATACGCAACGCACACACGCACAGTTCACAGTTGCAATGCCGTTGCAGTGTAGCATACGCGCAGTTCCAGCGTAGTTGCAATGAAGGAAATTTTAATAGAATACACCTATTGGCACTGCACTATTCCTGCACGACTCAAGTGACAGGTGTAAACGTGCAGTTGCAGTTATTTAGCAGAATTGGCCTACTGCTTGGTGAATTCGCTTGTAAGCTTCAACGTAGCACGCGCCGAATTCGTCGCACCACACTAGTCTTGTACGATGATTCACCTCGGTTGTACAACCGCAGGTGAAGGCAGGCCATAGACGGCAGACGTTACATACCTATTTAATTTCTTTTTAATTTAAATTATTATGTTCATAACAATTTACTGTTACCGAATTTGCAAAAATCAATTTCACTGCTGTATTGGATGACTTTTTATCTACAGATATATGTAAAGTTAAACTCGGAATAATAACTTTTAGTAATTAATTTACACAAAAATCACGGAGCAATATAAATAATAAACAAAATGAAAGTAAAATTCATCCAATAAGTCCCCCAAAATATCTATAAACGTCATCGAAATGTGTTTTTTTTCTGTTTGAATATCCTAAGACAATTTGTTCATGCGTCCTAGGCGTTTCTTGGCCTTCGTCGGCTCATTCATCTGTTTACTTTCGCGTTGTATATAGAATAATACATATATATGAGATATTATAGCATGCCGAGGTTGCATAGTGTTTCATGCAGAGAAACCAGTTTCTCATCCAGTACACATAAACATAAGCATTAAGTTGTAAGCATTTGGTATACTTATTAGGTAAACCAAAAGTTGTAAACTTTTCTCTAGACACATGTAACTTTGGGTATTGGAAGATTATGACCAATGGACGGGCACTAGGGTGAGGCTGGGCAATATACAGAAAAACGAATAGCTGCTGTTTTCCTCTTTACATTTAATAACGAATAAATTGTATTCCACAAAGATACATCCAGATACACATAAATGACACAGTAATAGTTAAATTACAGTAAACTGCGATTATTTTGTTGTTTTAATAAATACAAGTGAGGTGTATGTGTCTGTCCCTAACGGAGCCTGAGGTGCGCGAATGGCTCTCGGAGTTTTATTTATTAATTTTAACTACATTTATTAACAATAATAAAATCTGGAAAAAAAAACATTAATAAATGTAGGCTCAATAATATAATTAATCTATAAGTACCTGCCATTGTGTTACAACAATGGTACAAGTAAATAAACGTGAAAAAGTATACTGTACCACAATTTCCCTGATCCACTTGGTTACAAATGAGCATATATTTAAATTAGAAATAATGGAAATATAAAAATATACTATTAAAAATTATTTATTTTCCACTCAGTAGTCATATCACATCGTACCAAGGTCGCGGTTCAGTTAACTCTGTTAGAACAAGACACATTAGAGTTGTAGCAAGTCTAACATTGTTTATGTTTATGAAATAACGGGGTCAGGGGGGCAATTGAATACGTTCCAAGAGGCCATACCAATCACACACCTTATCTCCAGCATACTCCTGCTACTTCATACAAAAATCGAGCGATTCGACGATCGCGCTTTATATTTTATATTAAAAAAAACAAGTGTCACGGGTACCACAATTGCGTCGCCCAGTTCCCCTGGGGCGATCGCTACCGATGAAGCCTTTAAAGCCTCCCGGCTAAAGGTGCTGTTTAGTCAGTAAGAGTCTGACATAACTCGTTTGGCCTTCCGAAAGGGTATCCATGTGGATTCACCACTCCCATCATGTCTGGAGGGCGCCCCTTCAGAAGAATGACTAATGCACACTCGGGGTGGGTTAGTCGTTATTTTTTGGATCTATGTATACGTCGGGCGTAAAAAAGGTGCCACGTTACGCGCTTTATGCTATTGTTTACAGAGGGGAGATGATGGCGGCTCTTTTTATTGCAGTTATAAAACAAAACCATAATCTACATACAATCCATTCTAGAACTATGCTTAAATATTTTTTTTATGTCAAACACTTTTTGAGATCATTTATCTCTATGACAGACTGACAGATAGACATATCAGTGATCTTATGAGTAAGGGTTTTTGTCGATTCGGAACGGAACCCTAGACATTCTGATAGGTAATCAGTTGGAACAGATAGGTGCTTCATAAGGTAGGCTAAATGCAACTGTAGCATAGTTAATTTAGAATGTGTATTGGTTGTTACCACATTAGTGCCTAATCGTTACGACCATTGGGAACGTATTCACTTGCTAATTATGAATAAAACGTGTTTGGTATCGCAAATCACGATTTGGTTTCTATTAACCCGAAAAGTTGGATAAATATGGTACACGGTTATCTAAAACAAATATTTAAAGGATTCAGGCTACACCGTCTATCGCTTTTACGATTAAAAATTACACTGGAAACTGAGGTCAGAAATATTTTATAATCTTTTTCTTTTATTTCCTACTTACTGTTTCACTAATGTCTCGTTAATGTTCTGATATATAGGTAATACAAAAGCAGTTGTTAAGTATATGATAGTTTAGTAAAAGTAAGCTTTTATTTTGTATTTTTTTAGTGTTTAGTTACTGCAATATTTTAGTTTTGTGGGGTGCAACATTTTAGTTTTATGGGGTGCAATATTTAGGTAGTTTCACGGGGTGAAAAAAAGAACATTGTAGGTATTCTAATTACATCAAGACAGGTAACTACCGTGTGCCTTTTTTGCCAGCACCGCAAAACGGACGTGTAATTTGCACTCGTTTCGTGAATGTAGCGATCATTCAACTATGATCAACTGTTAACAGATCCTTATTTTATCAGTGCTCTGAAGTATGATACATAGTTTAATTGGACACCATGTTTCGGGCGTAGGGCTAATGTGAGACTGTGATTTACCTGTGGATCGGTTAACAATTGGTTTGAATGATTTCATTGAAATAGTCGAGCTGCGGCTGAGGTCGCGAAATACGCAGTGTATCCTGAATCACTCTAAACAAGTTGTTATAATCTTACTACTTAAACATAGCCAAATATTACACTCACTTACTCTTAAACACATTTTCTAAACATTTAACATTTATTTACTGGTAAAACTGGACTAATAAAAATATATCTAATCTATGGTGTAAATAAATATAAACTATATAAAGAAACAAACATTTTAACAAAAGTAAAATTGGGATTGTTACATTTTATGTTAATTTTACCCTATCTCTCCGTTATGCTCTTATCATGACGATATTTATACTAATAGGTGGCGCAAAAGTACTTGCACATTTTTTTAAATGTTTCCTGCCATTTAATATATATATATATATATATATTTAAAATAAATTTAGGATAAACATTGATCGCTTTGCTCTTTTAAAGTATGGAATCGATCAGTACCTACTCGAAACACCATTCCGTTTGATATTTTCCCCCACTTTACTGGTTGGTCGCAGAATTCAATTTCTTGATGTCAAATCATTTTTGCCATAAAGAGACTTTATAACTCGTAGCCAAAATACAATATACACAAAAAATATATATTTTGTCAGCGACGTATCAAAGGTAAACACGTTATACACGAACATTATTGTATTTTTAAATGGCGCAAGTACTACTATATCTACGTACAGTTATTTATTATCACACTTTGCTCTAAAAAGAGACAAATGATAGGGAATACCTGTCGTTAGAAAGAGATGAATATACATCTTTAGTTACGTATTGACTGCTGCTGAGCGCTCATTGGCGCGAGCACTGCATTACCGATATGGAGGAGACTGGGAAAAAAGCTCTGGATTTAATTAGTGTTTAAAATAATAAAACCAATTATGTACAAAACCATCTATTTTCGTAATATAAATTGTGAACAATGAAATTATAAAATAATATCGAGTCAGTCTGTGAGTGAATAAAAAAAATACGTATTTAATAAAATATTATTTCCTCAAATAAACTTAACTTATTCCTTTTTTGCCTTTTTTAATCAGTTTTCTAATCTAGATTATTTTTATGCGCGAAATATATTTTAACTTCTCTATATAAGCGCGTATTACGTGAAGCCTGTGATTAAAATTATAATATAATGACAATTTAAAGAGGAAAATACATCATTGCGATATAGGAGACTTTAAATGACGACTCGAAATTTGACGAGCTCGGTGGCTCAGTCGTGAATGACGCGACTTTGACACCAACGCTCGTGGGTTCGATTCCCACACAAGGCAAACATTTGTGTGCATGAACATGTCTGTTTGTCTTGTTTGATTAAGAGATGTTTTAAGAGAGATTGGGTGCATCAAAGCAGCCCATCTGGGGAAGTACCTCCACCTCACAGAAAACCGCAGCCAAATAACAACTCCCTAGAGGGTTGTTGTGTTCCTACATGTGAGTTTGGTCACCAGTAAGCTCCCAAGGAGTTGTTGTGTAAGCAGCAGAGGCATCGCACGAGTGATAATTAATATATCGCAAGCGTTAATAGGCTACGGTACCCGCTTCACATCAGGTGGGCCGTATGCTTATATGCCTCCCGACGTAGTATAAAAAAAATATTTAACTATTTTTTTTCATCAAACCATCTAGGTAATATAAAATGGACCATCTAAAAAAACATGAAGGCATTTTTGCCAGAAATAACTTATTTACGCTTTGTGGCGAAGTACGTATAGAAGTGACGCGAGAGCGTGCCCAACTGAATTCGAGGTGGGCAATTACCTTACTTTTGTATTGCCATTCTAGAGCGTGTACGACGTATCTATGACTATAAAAACATCTTAATATTTTGCAGACTGTTTTGGCCACCTTCATTTCAAAATATGCTAACTACTTATTACAATTAATGTTATTATATATATTCTTTTGTAACATGCTAAGAAGAAAGTTCCACGGGTATTATATCTTAACATATGATTGTGAGCCTAGTACTACTACAGCATTAAACAGATTTATTGTGGGACTCCAGGATGTATTTGTTCATTTTCAGGGTGCATTGTTTGTGGCCTGCAAGATTGCCCGATATAACCTATCTAATATAAAGTTCTTTCTTTGGAGTTATTTGAGATCTTAAGTGCACGTTAACAAGGTAAATACCCTAACAGCTATTAAATATAACAAGAAATAGAAAACACTGCTAGAAGTGTTACGGCAAGTAACAAAAATTTCGTAAATGGGGCTTAATTTGTCTCAACTCTGGAGATCATAAGAGACATCATTTATAGTCTCAATGCGACAAAAATGCTCTAAATATATAAGATATTTAAAATTTTTATTTGTAGCAGGCGGAATCGGGGAGCATGCATGTAAATCGTCGCATCTTGCATTTAGTTATATATTATATAGTTATATAAATCATATAGCGTTCGGTTATCTCTACGTACTTAGCGTGTATAGATATAGACACAAAATAAAAGTAGCTGAGTCGCCAATTTGGTTCAGCTGCAATTTCTTTTTCATACTTTTACGCCACCCATTATGTTTCTGTATTCGTGGCGCGGTTGGTTCGGACGTCTTATCCGTACCGACCACTCCAGGCACCTCTTCCCAAACCTTGGGGCTCCAGTCCCCATACCTTCAATTCGAAATTTGATTCCTAAATTTGAAATAGCTGACTCAGAATCAACTATTTTTAAGACAGACAACTCCAATTCTCCAGACTAAGATGACATTTGGGAAACAATTTGAGTCTCATATAGTCTGAATTGTCTGCAATGTGAGTCTGGGCGCATTATTGGAGTGAGGGACCGCGCGGTAACGAATCTACGTATGACATGCCGCAGCTGGGACGAACGGTTCTATTGTCCTTGCACAGTTTCTATGCAGTGCCGCGCTCAAAATAGGCACGCGCCGAAGTCCAAGAGGATAAGTTAAATACTTGACGCATACTCTCGTCGGCGTCCCCTGGACTATGTGCCCAGACTCTAATTTGAAAATTAAAATAATAATGCAATGGGTAGTTCATAATAAAACTTAGTTATTGTATTTTACCACATACGATGAGATATTATTAATAGGTACATCAATATACTAACTAATCTAGACACTGAATAAAACTTAAAATTGAATATTACCGGAAATAGTAGGTACAGTCGCTTCAAAAGCACCGAGCAATGGACACGCACCCAACAACTTTATGTTCTGATAATATCTATGGGTGAACATTTGTGCACCGGCATCGGTTGCTCCAGCAACTATTTTGTTACACTCCAGTGCCAAAGAAGAATAAGTCTCCCTTGAATATAGTGTTGTAAACATAGAAGATTCCTATAAACACTGTTGACACTCCGGCATAAACTACATTTAATTTTAGGGATTGCATACAATAAAGTATCGTATTTTGATGTTTGTTGAACGGTAAATTTGGCTGGTCACACAATAAAGTTTACCACACACTCTAGGTGTGTGTGCTTTGTTATGATATTTCAGCATCAGGCAAACGAAAATAATAAAAATATACAATTAGTCTTCGTAGGCACAAATATCATATATATCAAAAGATATATTTCAGAATATTAGAGTGCTGTAAGAATATTATAACAAAGCTGCGTGTGTGGTTTTCAAAGACCACTAAAAAAATATACTCTGGCATGTCTTGTATTTAAAATAATAATATAGATACATAAATGACGGCCTTAAGACTACATAAAACAAATAATCAGCACTATAATAATATGCAAATTGATTTGGTTTTAGCGCTCGAGATAGTCACAAATTCAAATGCATCCCATCATTACAGAAACTCGATGGATTTAATTGCTCATGGTTTTTATAAGGAATGTACTGAATACTTAACAGAAATGTGTTAAAGAACATAACAGAATGAGCGTTTTACTTTTTAAACCTCACCAGGCAGCACCACTAGTCAGTTCAAGTATCTATTATCGATTATTTAACATAAATTATTATTATTACAATAATGAATATTAAATTGTATCAACAGTTATTTGAATTTTGAATGAATGTTCCATTATTCTACTCGTACAAAATAAAGTTGCAAGTGGCGTTACCTGGTCGATTTTTAGAGCATCAGATGGTATTTAGATTCGGTTGTCTGTCAAAGGTAAGGTAAAGATACACTGTCAAACAACGCGGCGACGTAATAAATACAGAATGTGCTGGTTATCCTTGCTTCACGGCTGATTCCTACTGGTATGTCAGTTTTCTACTAATTATCAGTGTCTTGTCACGTTGTTCTCGAGTGTGCCTCCAAGTGTGATCATACTTTACTGTCTTAGAGCGGCGCGACTGCGATACATGGACGCGATAGGATCTTCATCGGGATACTCAAATCTCTTTTCATCGTTTGGAACATAACAGAACCCGTCGTAATGGGTGAATTCTCGAGCTATTATGTCCTCTAGGTGGTACAAACGAGTGGGACGTTTTACATCTTTAATATTTTCTGAAATAGGTAACATTCAAAATTTAATGACTAACGCAGACGTTATGTCATTTTATTGATTAAAATATAGGGGACAAAAGAGTCCATTAGAAAAGTAATAGTTAATAAGTTGTAAACAGTTAACAATTTGACTTGAAAAACGACTCAGGAATGACTCTCTGGATTTGATGAACTGTCCTTTTAACAATGCGGGATTAGTGTAGAACTCGCTAAGCTATGGTTGAAATCTGTTTATTTAGCAATGAGGATAAGTGGCTCGACATTATATTTAAAGAAAAAGCTAACCTTACCTGCTTGTGGTACACCCTATGGTTACAAACAAGGTTTTGACGAAAATAGGTAGCACACAATGTTAATTATTTAGGCATAGCTCAACTAGAAGTCGTCCACCTGACTCAAGACCGCAGGCAAATAACAATTCCTTGCAGGGTTATGATCCTGTGAATGGCTTAGGTTTCCAAGAACCTCCTAAAGAGGTGTTGCGTCAGCAGCAGATGTAAACACAAGCAAACGCTATTACTTGTGGGGCCATTTTGATATTAAACTGTTACGATTGTACTTACGTTTCATATTAAGTGGGCCATATTTGTAATTCAATGTGGTAAAATATGCCTTAACAGATATTGAGTACTAACCTTAGCTAAGTAACGTGTAGATTGGTCTTCCACCACTCCAGAGCTGTTGTCCAGTTCTAAAATTGAACTTCAACTCCAGTCCCATCCTGTCTATTAGATGTGTGTGTGCCTACAGCTTCCTCATCGACATAAGATAAATTCAAAGCATGTCATATTTCAAGCTTATTATTAGCAATCAAATGTTTCAGTCATAATTTTAGCAGCAACCACAACTTCGTTACTATGAGTTGTTGTTTGTGTGTTATCTGGAGAAACATATCTGCAGCTAGCATATGCCGTTGAGGCAAACCAGTGAGGTTATGGTCTATGGTATGGTTTAGACTATAGCCAGAAAATATGCTCATAATTGCAGCAACGAGAACCAAAAAAACTAACTATCATACTCAAATATCATATACAAATATAACTACGATCATAAAATTGTGTGCGAGCTGGAGTACCATGTCTCTGGCTTGCACAGCTGTATCATCGTAATTATTTCAGGTACGATTATGTATTATACCTCAAAATTCTCAGCCGAATTGTAGCATTAGGGTCCAAATTTATCAAAACTTTAGCCCAAATGTTTTTGGGCTACGAACCGGTAACTATATGTAAGCTGTTGACAAGTAACACGGGCTAATACATGCGGCACACTAAAAGTTTTGCACTTTTAGCTAATCGGAACTATTTGAATTTCGAATGTTATATTTTTTGAAACGTTGCAACCTACTTAGTAATAAAAAAAACAATTGGCGGCGGAAATCATTTGTCAATTGTTTTTTATCACACATCAAAGTTCTACGTACGCAACGAAAATGGCATTGAGTCGAAAAGATTTTAGAGCGATGATTTTTTATGATTTTAAAAGTTCTCTCTCTCCGCAAGACTGTGCTGCTCGTCTTCAAAATGCTTTTGGGAGAGAAGCACCTTCTTTGAGCACCGTGAGGCGATGGTTTGCTGAATTTGAGAGAGGTCGAGTTTCTTTACATGACGAATTTCCTGAAGGGCGGCCTTCAACTGCAGTCAACGTAAATAATGTGGCTACTGTTAAGCGGCTAATTGAAGAAAACCCGCGGATTACCTATGAGACAATTCGAGAACTATTGGGGATTGGTATGAGTCAAATTCAGAAAATTTTACACGAAGAATTGAAAGTTCGGAAACTTTGTTGTCGTTGGATCCCTCATGAACTGACAGCGGAGCAGAAGCGGGCTCGCGTGAAATGGTGTTCACAGACGCTACTGAAGTACGACCACGGACATTCTAATGCTGTTTATGACATTATCACAGGAGACGAAACGTGGATATATTGTTTTGAACCCGAAAAAAAACAGCAATCTTGTGAATTGGTTTGAAAATGAGAACAAACCAACAAAAGTGAGACAGGCGAGAAACGTTGGTAAAAAAATGATCGCGTTTTTTTCTCAGCTACGGGTCCCATCTGCACAATTCCACTTGAAGATCAAAAGAGTGTTAATGCCGAGTGGTATTCTACCATTTGTTTACCCAGGGTGTTAGAAAAAGTTCGCGAAAGACGACCAAAAAGCCGCGTTCTCCTACATCATGACAACGCTTCTTCACACACGGCCAACAAAACAAAGTCATTTTTAACTTCCGAAAAAGTACAATTCGTTACCCATCCTGCGCATAGCCCCGACCTAGCACCCTGTGATTTCTGTATTTTCCCCAAAATCAAAGATTTGATGAGAGGTTTCACTTTTACCAACTCCGAAGAGGCAGTGATAGCGTTCAATCAGCACGTAGAAAACATGCATTCAGATCTGTGGTCCTCCTGTTTTAAAAAATGGTTCGATCGCATGAAAAAATGTTTAAAATGTAAAGGAGAGTATTTTGAAAAGCAAAAAACATAATATTTTGGTTATAACATGTTGTTTTTATAAGTTACGCAAAACTTATAGTGTGACCTACGTACATGGCGAATTACTGTACCTGTGTAAGTTACAGTTTCGTATTAAAGATCAGATAATACGTTATAATTGGAACACACACGAGGCATAATAAATTATAATATATACATTATGACTGAAACATTTGATTGCTCTTAATAAGACATGCTTAGAATTTCTCTTATGTCGATGAGGAAGTTGTAAACACACAGTTAGATTCCAGTAGAAATTAAGAAAGATAAGTACCAGCCTTGGACTACGTAGCGCGTGGATTGATCGCCTGTCACGATGTAGAACGTTTGGCCCATTCTAAAATTAAGCTATATATAACTCCTGTTCCATCCTGTCTATTAGATTCCAAAAGAAGTACAAGGTAAGTACAGACCTTAGTCTACAAAGGCGTGGATAGATTCACTGCTACGACGTAATAGAACAGGTGGCATATCCCGAAATTGAGCAACATCTCCAGTTCCATCCTGTTTATTAAAATTCAACTAAGATGAGGACCAACCTTGGGCTACATAACGCGTGGATTGATCTACTGCCACGACATAGTAGAACGGCTGGCCCATTCCGAAATTGAGCTTCAACTCCAGTTCCATCCTGTCTACCCACTCAGGACGGCACCGCGGGTCCCAGCCACGAATCACGCAAATGTAATTCATTTTCTTGTGGTAACAAATCATGCCCACAGCATATCGGATACGGGTGTCGTGACGCTTGATAACGATCTAAAAGTCATAAAAACACGTATTGGAAGAGTTGTAAAGTAGTAAAACTCGCAAAATAAAATCATGACTCCAGCATTAGCGTTACGCAAATTGAGAGTTCGTTACTAGGACATAGCAGTGTGCGATTTAATGATAACATTCCTGAATGTGTTCTAAATCTTTCAACACATAAATGTAAAAATTGTATCAAAAGGGCATTTATGGAAAAAGTGGCTTTCTCTTCTTAGCGGTATCCCGTTTCCTTTATTGGGATTTGCGAAGATATTGATTTTGAGATGGAGTGACTAACCAGCGGAGCAGATTTTTTAGCGCAGGAAAACCCGACTTTTGTTAGGTTAAGTCACTCGTTTCATGAAAAGTAAATACACGTGCGGTTTTCCTCACGATGTTTTCCTTGACCGCCGAGCCACACACGCAAGTCACTCGTCTTACAAAATATATGTGTACGTGCAGGTTTTCTCACAAAGTTTTCTTTCACCGCCGAGCCGATGCCAGGATTTGAACCGGGGACCAGTTGGTCAATAGGCCAGCTCCTTATCCACTGATGCATTTAATCTAATTTATGGAAAAAGGGTATACCCCTACAATGATAATGAATCAATGTGAAATTGACATTAAAATGAATACCGTGTTGTCTTATTTTGTATCCAAGTGTATGAGTGGCATTTTAAAAGTGCTTGTTAAGCTTATTTAAATAAAATATATTTGAATAGTATAGCTAAGAACATTAAATTACAATTTACCTAAACCTGAGGTTATTAGAGAAGCTCAATAGTCTCGTTGCACGTGTCAGATGAACACGTAAGTCAAATAATGTCGATTGCAGTCTCTTGTACAATGAAATTAAATACCGCAAGCTATACCAAGCTGTATTAGCCAGTAATAAATTTAGCTGTATACATAGAAGATTAATACTCACGTCTTTTTCACACCGAGCGGTATTGGAATTCATATTGGATATTGAGATAAGCAATTGATGATGGACAGAGTTCATCTGTAACAACACATAACGTCAATACAGTTTTTTTTTATACCACTAAGGTGATAAACAAGCATACGGCCCGCCTGATGATAAGCAGTTACCGTAGTCTATGGACATTTGCAACATCAGAGGTGTTACTGCTGCGTTGCCGAACCTGTAAGAACCTCTTCACGCCTATCTTGAAGAACCCCATGCTGTAGTCCATTGGGAAGACCTCGGCAGCCCGCTCATTCCACGACTTATTAGTGCTCGGTAGAAAACTTCTCAGGAACCGCACAGAACGCGACCATTGCGGTTCCAGTGTACGAGAATGAACTCCCAGCCGTCGGCGAACTGTGTGATTGTAAAACGAGGCTGTTGGCATCATATCGAACATCTCCTCAGAACACAACCCATTGTACAAGCGGTAGAACACGCAAAGGGAGGCGAAATCTCTCTTTAAACTCAAGGGTTCAATACCGTGTGTGAGTTTAGGATCATCGATGATTCTCACAGTTCGTTTTTGCCCGAGTCACAAGGTCCCATCTGGTAACCAGGTGCTTCCGCCCAGAGATGACTACAGTACTCCATTTGCGGTCTGTCTTGGGACTTATATAATATAAGTCTTTGCCCCGGGCTGAAGTACTGTTTGGCTCTGTTGAGCACACCAAGCTTCTTTGACGCCAGCTTGACCTTCTCTTCCAAGTGACTTTGGTACTGAACTTCGTTCGAGATCTACATCCAGAATCCCTATACTCTTGGCGAAGGTTAGTGACGTGTTTTGGAAATGGAGGACCACAGCAAATGGGGGTTTTTGTCTTGGGGAGACTTGTGTCTTGGTAGGGTTGAATTGAACCAAGTTCAACCGCCCGTAGTCTGATACTTTACTCAAAGTACACTCTATTTCAGACATAAGACAAACGTGGCTTTCCTCTACAAGGGAACGAGGGGTGCTAGCACGGCCCGTGTAATAAGTGTCTCCGGTGCTGTCGTCCGCAAAACAATGAATGCTGTCAATTGACACCATGTCATGGATATGCAGCAGAAACAGCATTGGGGACAATACAGAACCCTGTGGGACGCCAACATTGATATCTATGCTATCGGAGCAACTATATCTGTCTCTAACTTCACACCAAATCTCTTGCAGGGTAGTAAATACCTCACTCGCTTCTTTAACATTTATTATTTTCGCTTCCGTTTTACATGTTGACTTTATTGAAATTAATAATGACACTGGATATATCTTTCATATTTTTTTGAGCAAACCGTCGTTATAGTTTACGTTTAAGCATATATCTTTAATATTACTTATCGCATCAACAGTAAGTCGTTGGAAATACATAGTATAACAACGCAAGAGAGGCTAAGTTGTAATATTTATATATAAACACATTTTACTGGACGTACGTATTTGAGGTCGAGAGGCGTACTGAGCGCAGTTTCATCGACGTGCTCAATTAAGTAAGCAAAGAAACTCCTGTATGGGTTGAGATCAGTATGGCTAGTGCCCAAGAAATCCAGCAGATGTAATGCATTTTGTGTATTCCTGAAACAGATGAAAGGTTGTATGATTTTACATTCAAAACTATAACTCCACGTATACAGGAAATCAACCTAGCGAAAGTATTATCTTATTAAGATTTAAGAGCTTGTAAAGATTATATTACCTTTACAACCTCCTAAATTGTGTCCGACTGCAGACAGCACTACATATGCCAGACGGCATTATATATTAAGTGGAAAGACATATAGTTTTCTACACATGAATGAAGCTGTCGCGTGGCAGGTCGTAGATTTATCGCCGTGAATACGACAATTTAACTTAAAATAATTTAATTTCAGAACTCTTAATATTTTATGTCAAACATCAATCTTATTTTGATAACTAGAATATTAAAAAAAAATTACATGAGTCATTTGAAGAGAAGACGGTCATTGGATCGACTTCTCTTCAAATGTCTCTTTTCTTTCTCAATAAAATAAACATAGTTTGTACATGAACTCTAAAAACTCTAAGAACGAGTAATGAGATCCTTACCAGTCTTTAATATACCCCATGCTCATGTGAAATCCTGAATATATGGATTGTAATAACGATTCTGGGTAATATTTGTAGCGGTTGTTATGCGGATTCTGCGAGAATGGACAGCGGCGTTTAGGGTTTAAATCACCATTTTTCAAGTCCACTGTGTAAGCTAAGGCGTTCGGGTCTTTCCAGTCGTGCCTGAATTCCAAGAACAAGTGGTTGGGGAACACCACCAACTCACACTTCACGCCACATCTTCTAGCTATGGCGTGGTATATAGCTGCGACGACGATCACATTGCCGCATCTGTTCTCTAAAGTCTGAAACACAACAACGGTACAAGAAGTTGTACACGGTACCGTGTTTGACTTTAGATGCTGCTTTTATAAAAAGAATACGATGGTCAAGATAAAAGTGCGTGATACTACTCATTATATGAAACAACTTTTGCTATAGAACCTAATGGCTAATAGAATATTTTGCGTGAAAACTTTGAAATTTTATTCACGATTAAAAAATTGGCCTTGTAGCAAAATATAGTACCTAAATCTTATTTATGTTATGCAAGTAGAATAATCCATTTCTTTTAACCTATGACTTCTGGGACATACTGTATAATTAGTTACAGCTAGGTAGCAATTGCAAAGCTCAGTAGTAAGAATGTAGTAGTACACAATGGACAGCATTACACTGTAAAGCAGTGAAGACAGTAAAGAAGTGTGCGGATGGCCCGCTAGGGGAGGTTCGTCTATGCGTTACTTTGACCATGAATATATGCAACTTCATATATGTAATTGTTACAAATATGCTATGGCATCACGTTACCGACGCCATCTTGTCTATTCCCTTGATAGTAGAGTGGAACGTACTATTGCCTTATTTTTTCCAGGTTGGTCTTATCAATTTATTGAAAAAAAAAAAGGATGATGACAACGAGTCAAAATGATGATTGTATTCAGAAATATTCAATTCATTGTGAAGAAAATAAATATCGCACGTTTGGGAACAAAGGGTCACTTCTGCATGTTTTGCAACTTTACAGGAGGAGTAAAATTCATTTTTTTTTTCAGCATTTCTTAAATAAATCCGCACTGTTTTGGAGTATTAACGTGATTCTCACAGTCTTACATTGATTAATTCCTTACGCATAATCATTACTATTTTAAAAAATAATTTAAGAAGACGTTTTTAAGAAACAAGCCATAAACTGAAGAGAGGGTACCAAAAGTGACATTTTGTTACAAATCGATGATTGTTGTATTGCAAAAATGACCTTTTCAAAAAATTAAAATATCTTGAAAGTACATTGCAGAATATGTTTATGGATGATTTATGTTTACTTTTAGTAAAGTTGTATTTTATTGGAAACCACTACAAACTGTATCGATCAAAAAAACACGAAAAAAGTACTTATTTTACCACTTAATTGATCAAATGGAGGATTATTCAATAAAATTAGGGATAGTATTGTCTTAGGTTTTCGCGATTGTTACACATTGAATTAAACAATTTTTAACGGAAGTATCGCGTATTTTATTTATTTTGTTGAACCTGACGTTTCGAACGCTTTGCAGCGTCCGTCAGTCTTCCTGCGACCACGGACGCTGCAAAGCGTTCGAAACGTCAGGTTCAACAAGTACAATTCAGGTTTTGCTCGGTATAGACATAGACTCACACATAAATTGGAAATCTCACACAAAAAAAATAAGATCAAAACTAGCAAGTTTCGCATATGCCCTGCGTGAGGTCAAAAAGTCAACTGATGTAGAAACAGCAATAAGTACCTATTACGGCTATGCCTATTCATGGTTATCATACGGTGTTATCCTATGGGGAAATAGTGTAGATGCGCCCACCGTCTTTATTCAACAAAAAAAACTGATTCGAATAATAACAAATATAGACCAAAGAGACAGTTGTAAGCCCTACTTTAGGAAATATGGCATACTCCCGCTCCCATGTATGTATATATTAGAAATATGCCAATTTGTACGTGAGCACCCGTACTTGTATACAAGACGCCAAGACATACCTACCGGCTACTCGTTACGGCACAGAAACAAACTGCAGACACCGGTCGCTCGACTAAACATACATTCATCGAGCACGTATAATATGTCAATCAAAATATACAATAAGCTACCTTTATCCTTGAAAGAATGTCATGACAAACATTTTAAAAAAACATTAATAAATATCCTACTTGCCAAATGTTATTATTCAGTAAGTGAGTTCCTAAACGATGTTAATATACAATAAATATAAATGTTAAATAATTATTAAAATCAATAAATATAATACGATAATAAATTAATATAAATAAACATGACACACCTACGTAAACATATCAAAAACGAGTTAGAAATATAAAATGTTATTATATAAATCTTACCATAAGTAAATAAAAGTGAATAAATAATGTAATGTGATAAAGTTGAATAATAATAAATATAGTACGGTAAGGAACTCGTCCTCCTCCTCTCAGAATTGCGGCGCCCGACAGGGTCTATGATGCTACTGTAATTATATTTATGAGACCTAATGTACACATTATAGTTGCAATAAATGAATATGAATATGAATATGAACAAAATAAATAAAATACGCGATACTTCCGTTAAAAATTGTTTAATTCAAGATTAGGGATATTATCAAAATATTGTGTTGTAAATAGTTTCATAAACTTTTGGTATAATGTTGGTATTAATTAAGTTTTGAATATCTGCCTTCTTTCGAGCAGCTAAAGGAATTTTACTTTCATAAGCCTGCTTTAGTGTTACTTCGTGAGGTTGTTGGACTCTTATGCTTCGTGTTACTGTTTGATTACGATTGACTTCAATCCAATTGCCCTCGTATGACGTTTTGAAGTAATAAAGCTTTTGCTTTTGAGTCGTCGGTATTCAGATGCGAGAGTGGTAATACACGAAGCAACATAATCTCTTTGTCTCGTCAGACAGCCCAGTTCCCAATATCCTGCAAAAAGTTTTTGACGATCTTCCGTAGAAATTCTTTTGGAACAGCTAAATAAACATTTTTCAGTACAAGGCGGTCCAATTTTTTTGGCTGGAATAAGTTTTCCTGAAGAATTAGTATGTTCTTGGCCAGTATTCTTAAGAGCCTTACGTATATTTTGCTTCCAGCCAGCAGGGGTTTTGGGGTTTCTTTTTAGCTTTAGTCGCAATAGGTGTATTTTGAAATTTACATTCAAACTGAGGTCTCATCTCTGTATTTAATGTATTGTTAGGGTCTTGAGTGGCGATTTGTTGCACCATTGGAGGTGATACCTGAGCATCAAGCAGCTGTGTAATGGTTGGTCTGGTGTTTTAGGTAAGTTTTTGGATTTGGTTGACTTTGAATCTGAGCTTGAAGATGTCGTACTCGAACTTGAGCTTGATGACGAAGAAGAGTTTGATGATGGAAGTACTTTCCTTTTACGACCTTTATCGGGTACGAAATCTTTATCTCTGTCGGTATCTGTTCCAGAAAAATCAGATCCATCACTTTCGGAACCGGTTGTTGCATTATCTGTAAAAATATAAGGGTTAAATTATGAACGGCATAAATAATATTATAATAAAGTTAATAAATACAAAAATTAGAAGAATACGCTGTCGTAACTGAGATGTTTCTCCTGTTGTATTTCCACCTGTATCACAATTGATTATTTCTTTAACATTATCTGTTGCTTCTTTGAACGTGTCTATAGTTTCTTCAATATTATCTGTTTTTTCTTTAAGCTCTTTTGTAGTTTCTTCATCATTTACTGATATATTTTTTTAATTTTCTAAAGTTTCTTCGACATAATCTATTCTTTGATTGTCATTAAGCCATTGTAATAGTCTGAAATCTAAACATAAAAATAATTACATACCTACAGATTACAAACGATGTGAAATACTCGTATTTAAATTTCACAATTATGTTCATGTAAGTACCGTTTTCGTCTAGGTTTTCGTTGTGTTTGCTATTATCTTGCTGAGGTACCATCTCGCAATCTTTTTTACTTATTTCAGACTGATCTTCTTTACTCAATTCTTGTTTTTCACTGGATGAAGCATTTATTCCTTGACGCGCAAGATTACAGAGTAGCAATCCTCGCTTAGACATTTTAAAACCTAAAAGAATAAACTGTCTGTGACAAATATAAATATTAAACTTTCAATCAAAAAGACGTTTTTTTTATCAAATGATTCGTACTTTCTATTGCAAATAATAATTATTAAAATAAATATTGTAATAATAATGGCATTTAACAACTTATGTAGGTTATGTACATTATCAAGCGAGAGATTATTATCTTTTAAATGGCCGTGAAATTAAAAAAAAAATCAACAAATTGTCGTTTTTAATAACAAAGTATTTTATATTCTCATTACATTTACCATTTAGTTTAATAATAAAATGACACTTTCTATTGAAAAACACCACTATTCTTTTGTAAACAAAACAAAAATTAATTATAAAACGTTACTTTTAAACAAAAGTGTCTGTATGTTATGATCACAACAAAGAGGATTATACCAACCAAAAAAAAACACTTTTATACAAAAATAACATTCTGTCATAATAAAAATGCTAATCATTACAAATATAATGTCACTTGTTTGCAGAAGTCACGTATTGGTTCAAATATAAAAACAAGATTTATGGTTGAACGTCATTTATAAACAGAAGTGCCGTTATGTTTACAGCAGACGAACACCAAGATTTGGTAACAAAACGTGATTTTCATTTAGAAGTAACATTAATATTGCAAGAAATATGTAAACAAATAAGTCATAACTTACCGTAGTGTCTCTCCGTTACAACTGCGCAAGGTCACACTTCGGCTGTCAAATCACTACTGAGCGGATGAGACGTTACGTTTCAAACAAACTGACCAATTCCGCAAAATAATATAACGCCCCTCCCCCCCGTAAAGCGTTTTTATGCATCCGATTATCAACCTTTTTACTATGTATATAAAGTCAATTAACGCGGTTTTTTCTGCATATTTAAGTTGGTTTTGTAAAAAATTGCAGAAGTGACCCTTTGTTCCCAAACGTGCGATATGTTGTTATTTAAAAGAGATGAAATAAGAAGGTACTAGTATATCGCATGATCAGAGTGTTGAACCATGTGGCTGAGATTGTATACTTAGGATGCACATTTAGCAGAGATGGAAATTCTAGGCAGTAAATAGTTCGCTACAGACTGCAAAATGTTAAAAACTGGATATGGTAGAGAGAGCAAAAAAAGCAGAATTAAGCGTGGTCGAGATGTTAATATTGTTCTGCGTTTGCTATGATGATGTAAAAGAGTTGGTCGGAAAGAAAAGATAAGATAAGAAGGCGCATGCTCTGTTAATTCGGACATGTAGAAATAATTCAGGAGGATAAAATGACAAAACAGATATACAATACAAAAATGGACATATATAGGGACCAAGGAAGGCCAAAACTCATTTACCACGACTAAATTGGTAAGGTGAAGTCAGGAGCCCTATGAACTGGTGAGTACGCATAAAAAGAACTCGGAATGTTAAAGTAAGATCGAGAAGAACATATCTGCCTACTTCCCAAGTCTTGTTGTACTCGTAATTATCTTTATTCGTGATTAATATTATGTTACAGATACCTTGATAATGTTGAGAGTGTCCAAATTGGCGGTAGTGGTAACAGTCATGTGCCGTTGCCGGTAAAGCACGTGAGTTATGGCGTGTAAAATTTCTTCCTTTGTTATCAACCCATTGGCACATTTCTCGCTGAGACTTTCATAGCTGTTCGTCCTTAGTGTAGATTTAGTTACCAAAATTTCTTCAACCTTTTTGACCATTTCTTGTAACTAATAAAACAACCAAAATATTAAATTAAATAATAATGGAACAACATCCATGCTTACGGATTTTAAAATGTTTAGGAATATGATAGGGAAAACTAAATCTTTTTCATCGGGAGGCATACAAGCTGGTGGCCCAATATACGAAGTATTGTTCACGGTAAGCTTAACTTTTACCACTTGCACTAGCACTTTGACCCTTGTACCGTTTTTTTGTCATACGCAATAAGAGTTATATTTGCTATTAGTACTTTCCCATTCGAGATGCTTTAATGCGCATTACCTCTCTTAAAACACCCGGACCAAGACAAACGCACATGTTCATGCATACAAATGTTCGTCTTGTGTGGGAATCGAAACCACGGGCCTTAAAGTTGCATTGCTATCGACTCCACCGCCGGGCTCGTCAAAAATGTTATGTTGAGTTCCTATGATCACTTCCAACTTTCATCATCATACTATCTCCACAGTATCAATTTACAAGGCGATACGCAAACGTTAAGACACTTTTGTTGCCGACACGGGACACCATCATACAAAATCGGTGTCCAGCTGCCTAACTAGACACAACAACCACCATTTTTTTGTCAGGGTGTCCTGTAACGGTAACAAAAAGTGTCTACATTTGCGCAGCGCTTTATAGCGTCATCTCGACTACACTTTAGTTGCCGAGTTATGTGGTGATGCAACGTTAGTTGTAATTAGTTCCTAACCTTCCTTCCTGTTCCATCGGAAATTTCATGAAGTTGTTGAAAGGCAGCTTAGATTTTATTGCATACACATACAAGTCGTTGTTATTAAAACGTGTTAACAAGCTGCAATGCAGTTTGTCGGCGACAATTAGCACTCCAATCTTATAAACCAGTCTTATCAATATCATAAGTACCTACATACAAATATAGGTATACATATAAATACACACAAATGTGCAATAAAGTAAAAATGTGCAAGAAAATGTATAACTGGTTTGATTTTACGTTAATTTTGTTTTTAACGTAACTTTACTGACTTTCTTTTCATCTTTCAAAATATCTACATTATTACACAGTCTGGGAATTATGTATTTTAATGTTCTTTTCCCATAATAATTACCAGATCGCGGCTAAACTAACGTTTTTGTAGATGTCTATACTTACGGCCCTTGGGCATCTTGTACCATTTTTGTCCATAGTTTATGAGTGTATCGTCCAACGTATAATATACAACATACATTAGTTTTATTGCTTATAATTAAGTAATAGTATTCAAATAATAAAATTTTCCTAGTTTACTACATACAGAATTTACCTGTGATTTCCAATTGAAGGTCAAGTGTTTTTGTTGAAGTTCTTTGTTATAATTTTTCGTTGAGATTGTTGTTTTTTGTTTATTACTTTCGTTCGTTCTTTATTGTTAATTCGTTTTTGTTTATTCTTTAAAAAACGCTGTTTATGACGAATTTAGAAAGATTTAAGCTTTCGATGGGGAAAAACAGAAAATAATCGAAAGCTGTTAATTGAAAAAAAAAACCAACATTCAATTACAAAGAATTGAATACCTTCAAAAAATAACCAAATAGAGAAAAGAATGAAGGGCGATAACATGCACCGCTGAGTCCTATGGCGACTCATCACATGCAAGTGGCAGCTCGTGGACAGATGGACCAACTCAGGGTTTAAATTAGGGATGTAACGGAGGTAGTTTTATCGGAACCGAAGGCGGAGTCGGAGTTTTTAAAATTGCTTTATCGGAGTCGGAATCGGAATCGGAGTCGGAGGCAGGGTCAGAAGTGGTGGTATGAGAGAGAATTTTTATTTAAGGACAAATAAAACATTATTTAGTAAAATTTTTTTATTTCAATTTTCAATTATAAAATAAAACAGAAACAATGAAAAAAAATTGGCATATTTCCAAATAAACAAGAAATTAAAATAAATGAATTTAAACCCAAAGTAGCATATTACATTATATTAAATGAACAAAAGCTTTAAAACAAATTAAATCAAATGAATTGACTCCAAAAGTAGTGTATTATACTTTACGAACAAAACGTCTCAAAAAACATAAATATGGTTCTTTAGTGCCCTATAGAGCGTTTTTTTGGAATTGGTCTTAATACAGCGTTATTAATAAAAACAAAATGAGGGCGCCACTTAACAGTCGACACAGGCCGCCGCCGCCGCTATGTTATGCTTCAGCCTCCGATTAAAACCTTCGATTTAAAAGTGTCGGAGCCGAAGTCGGAACCGAAGGTGTAATAATAATCGGAAGTTCCGACTTAACGGAACCGGAGTCGAAGCTCCGTAACATCCCTGGTTTAAATGCACCAATTTCAAAAGGGCAGCGTGTAGTAATCGTTCACGCTGGATTTGTTCCCAATGCACTTCGTTTATTTAAAGCTGGTACAAAATCAGGTGATTACCACGATAACAGTCTAGGGAGTTGTTAATTGGCTGCGGTTTTCTAAGAGGTAGAGGTACTTCCCCAGACAGGATGCTTTTATGCCCCCTACCTCTCTTAAAATCATAACATAGACACCATAGATTGTGTCATTACACGTGTCATTCTAACAATAGCAACGTAATAGGTTTGATTAAATAGGTAATCTATCCGAGCTTCTCCGTGGTTCGGAGGGCACGTAAAACCATCGGTCCCGGCTATTGTCGATCGATAACAGTCGTTAAGTTCGTGGCCTTCGCGGCTTGAAAACACTGACTTCGCCAATCCGCAGTCAAGCAGCGTGGCGGAGTATGCTATAAACCCCTTCGGGTAAAGGGAGACCCGTATCCCTGCAGTTAAGGTTGGCATTAGGGTTGCAGGATGAGTTGGGGTTGGCGTGTATACACAAAAGTAAACATATGGGTCGAATTTAATTGAAAACTGAATCTTTATGAAAAAACAAAATATGAAACAAAAACGAGAAAAATTACAGGTTGAGAAATCAGAAGATTAATGTACAACCCATCATGTAACGTAGTTTTGTTGTGGGTAATGACAGCGGCTAATAGCTCATCCTGCAATTTTGGGTCCGGAAATTGAAGAGTAGACAGGGCAGTAGCGGGTGCATGCAGATTCTGTTTCAGATGGTGGGCAGTATCAGAGGCGACCGGAGCAGCCGAGGCAAATACGACCAGAGCATGTATGGCAACGACGACATACATCTACTAACGGTAGTAAGTGGGTGCCCACCGGCGCTAGATCATATGGCTGGCGGCGGAAGAGAGAAAGTAGTATATGGCCCACCTTGATGCATAGCCCGACTATTAATTCGATTCAGTAAATTGACAGCACCAAGTGTCCAACCACCAAATAATGTTCCCATATAAAAATGACTAGTGCTGGGTAAGTAAATGATTGTTTTATTTAAATAATTGTTAATTCTCGATTTGTTCAATTTTATTACACAAGCTATTTAATTGTACTTCGTAGTCCGGGAAAGCACGAGAATTCCATTCTATATCGCTCGCGAGTGGTTGATTGATGTTTGAGATTGACCACAAAAATAACGATGTAAAATACCGTTAATTATCATAACATACACAAAAATACGACGAAATATGTACGATAACATAAAAATAATGCACATAAATCGTGAATTGTAGTGACCTGCAGAGGTGTTCACATTAACATGTAAAATTCTTATTCGACTAGAAAAGATATTGCTTGAAATCGGAATAGTTTTCCAGTGAAATGATTTTTATTGTCACGGAACTTTATATTCGTTACGAATCTAAATCTTTTCGATCCAATATACTACATTAAAACTTACGACTACTATAATACATGAAAATTTACGACTTGGAATGGAAACAATTTCTTCTTCATTCGCAAAATTACGCCATGTTGACTCAAAATATTCTCTCGAGCTTGTAGGGTCACGAAATTTTCCCGCTACGCATATTTGTTATCTATAAATTGCAAAAAATAAGTCATTTTAACGAATAACATAGGGAGGGCTTTTGTGGATTTCGAGTGCTTGATATTTTGTGTGACTCACTACCATTTACATATTATGAAAAAAAAATAAGAGAAGTAACTTTGAAACAAAAGTCACTGTATTGTTTAAGGAAACGTGTCTCAGAGCTAAAGAGATCGAGATACTAAGGCAGTTTTTCTATTTCGCGTTCACGTATGGGCTTACTTCCAGAATAGTATTTCGTAGCATAACTGCTAGCGAACTTATACAATCATGAAAAAAAATGCAAATATGATACGGTCTTTTTTAAGTAAGTATATGTAAAAGAGTTCATAATAACTATACAAAATTCATTCCCGTTTTAGGTGTGGTATTGAAACTTTAGGATTGGGTCTAGGAATCCTTTCCGAGTATTTTAGCAGAGTTATTGAATCTGAAGTAGGTAAAATTAAGAACATTTTGAAACGATTATAAACTTAACATTTATGCTGTATGGGCTAATATAATTTAATCTCTAGGGTAAAAATGACCAAAACATAACTTATTTGAAGGGACCTTAATATATATATTTTTTTATTTAAGTAGCGCTAATTAACCTGTAGGATCCCCACAATGAGGTAATGTGTTGATATAGACTACCGGAGTAGCTATGTCAGCGTCGGCATGTCGCATCGACTAACGATAGTGGGTGGGGGCCGGCCGGCGCTAGTCCGCATGAACTAATTGGTGGCGGAAGCACACAAAGTAGGTTAGATCAAATTCCATGTATACTGTTACGTGTCCCATATTATTAAATAGGAGGATAAAATTTGCTAACTCAACAAAGTGATTGATACCATTATAAATAGTTTTAAGTTTTTTTAGTTTTTTTATTATAAGTGTAGACAGTGACGGGGATTCTAATGATTCAGATGATAAAAATATTATTTGTATAGGTTGAATTATTTCGAATAAACCTCACCATAGAAAATTAAATATTATTAAATTATGAACTCATTTAGACAATTGTCCCCGTCACTATCTTTTTTTTCGCTCAAAAGTGGTAACACAGCTAAAGTCGGACTATAGTTGTTTTTTGTGCCTAGGCTGCATATATATAAAATACTTCGCAGGTGTTTGATTGTAGTAATCCTAAACAAGGTTTTGACCTTTAAGACATATACTTTCGCGTCAGGTCCCAGAGACCGTCGAGGATGCATGAAAATAGCTATGAAAAGTAAAAAAAGTGAGTGACGTGTATAAGAACCGAATTATGTGGCGCTCGGTTTTCTCTGCCTACCCTATTACGTACCTGGTGTAAACACTTATTACACTTTGTGACCTTTATGTACCCACTTACTTTTCTTTCCAGATTTTCATCGGAATGCATATTTGCTGTATCCACCCATTGCAAGAAGAAATTAACAACCATTTCTGGAGGCAGCTCCTCCCTCACGTGTGCTATCACCCATTTCATAGCGAGAAAAACATGCACAATATGACGAAGTACTACCTTTGCATAGTGCATTTCAGTGAAAGTGAATGGTCTGAAAATAAAGTAATTATATATACTGTCGCATACAGGTCAAGCAACCATGAAGCACCAATCCAAGTATGTCATAGTAATATGGTGAATTATCCAGTACATTTATTAAAATTCATGTAAGGTTAACTGTACATAACAAAATAAACAAATCCAATTTCGCATTTGCAATACAATTTAGATAAGAGTTAGATAAACAGTCTCTCTCATGTTTGCTATACTGACCTTAATTCTAGTACATTGTTTCTCAAACTATTTAGTGCCAATACTACTTAAAAATATTGAGTCAACACTATGTTCAATATATAATGGCTAATATGACAATAATGTTCGTCCTAGTCACCACAACATAAGACATTGTTGCTGTTTGGATTGCCTAGGATGCATATAACTGTTTTATTTGTTGTTGTTGAATGATTCCTTTAATCTAAAGGTGAAATATTTCGAATGAATGTCATTTTATGGTGGACAAGAAGTGTCTATTTCATTTAATATAGACGCAAGCAAGTTTGTCAGCTGGTATTACATCACTACAATAAATTTCATGAAATGAAATGAATTTTAGAAAAGAATTCAATTCTAACTTACTTGATACTCCTGTTTTTGTCAACAGTTTGGTTGGTCTTTTTTATCAAGTCTTGAAGTACATATATCAGATAGTAGTAGTTCTGATTCCTACTCAAAGCAATAGTTAAAAAAACTCTAACATCTTGAAATGTTATCTCACTTGCTTGCCTGAAATGTATATGTACATATAAAATGAAATATAGCACAGTTATACACAGAATAGTAATTAAGTTGACATATTGTAGTGAGGAAAATCTCAGATTATATTGCATTGATTTAAGAACAATAGTGCATTTGATACAAGCAGCAAGTTATAATGCTAAGCATTTACACTTATTGTCAAAATGTAAAGAGAAGAAAGTGAAAAGAAGTGTATATTCACAAAGGATATAGGGCACAGCTCAAAAAGAATCAGAAGATATAAACAAGCTTGGCTAATATAAGTGCATACCAGTAAAATAATGAAGACATTCCAGTTAATTCGGTGTATAGACGCTTTTTGATCATAAGAAATTCTTTTACTTCCTTCAGCCAGTTACCATTTGTATTTTTAGAAACCACTTGAAACATTTCCACAGGCAGTCTGTAAAAATCAAATAATGTCATACAAAAGGTTCTGGGTAGCTCTGCCTACCCTACACGAGTTCTGGTATGAAAACAGAGATAGATATCACTCCAATAGTGATATATTATTACAATACTGTATTTTATTTTGCGCCACATAATACAGTAAAATCACAAAATAATTATATATGTATAACTTCACGCCAAATCCCTTGCGGGGTAGGCAGAGAGTACTGAGCACCATATGACTCGATCCTTACATACCTCACTTGCTTTTTTAACATTCATATAAATAAAATTGGAGTGTCTGTTTGTAATATTAAAATAACCGCTTTTTACTAAATGCATATGGATGTACACATGATACATATACCAACAAAATTTTTTATATACAATTTTTGTCTGTTTGTTCCGGCTAATCTCTGAAACGGCTAGACCGATTTTGACGGGACTTTCACTGTCAGATAGCTGATATAATAAAGGAGTAACTTAGACTACTTTTATTTTAGAAATTTTATTTATTTTTATTAATATAAATAATAAAAAAATAACTATTCCGCGCGGACGAAGTCGCAGGCACAGCTAGTTTTAAAATAAATTTCAATTAAAATCTGTCATCTATACAGATAAATAAAATTGGAGTGTCTGTTTGTAATATTGAAATAACAGTTTTTTCTAAATGCATATGGATGTATACATGGTACATATACCAAATTGAATATTTTACATGAATGCGAAGAAAACAAAGATAATGGTATTTGAAAGAGAAGAATCCAGGACTAATGTAAGGATTACGATTGATGATGAAGTGTTGGAACAAGTGGATGAGTTTGTATATCTTGGATGCGCTTTCAGCAGGGATGGAAGGTACACCGCAGATGTGGATAGACGAGTGAGTGCTGGGAATAGTGTGAATGGAGCGTTGGGAAAACTTCTTGGCAGTAAAAACCTGAGCCAGAAGGCATAACTCGCTATACACAATGCAGTGTTGGTCCCAACGCTAACATATGGAAGCGAGAGCTGGGTATGGCAGAAAGAGCATGAAAGAAGAATAAACGCGGTTGAAATGCGAGCGCTGCGCAAAATTTGTGGCGTAAGGCTTGTAGACCGTATTCGCAATGACGATGTTAGAAATAGAGTTAGTCTGAAAGAGAGCGTCGGTGTTAAAATAAGAAGAGGCATGCTCCGATGGTTCGGGCATGTAGAAAGAATGCAAGATGAAAGAATGACGAAGCAGATATACAATGCAAAAGTGGAAGGATGTAGGAGCCGGGGAAGGCCAAGACTTACCTACCATGACCAAATTGGTCGTATTCTATCAGAAGGTGATGTCAGGAGCCCTAGAAACCGGCGTCACGTGGCGTTCGGTTCTCTCTGCCTACCTCGCAAGGGATTTGGCGTGAAGTTATAGATAGATAGATAGCATATTTTTACAATTTGTGTCTGTCTGTCTGTCTGTTTGTTCCGGTTAATCTCTGAAACGGCTGGACCGATTTTGACGGGACTTGCACTGGCAGATAGCTGATGTAATAAGGAGTAACTTAGGCTACTTTTATTTCAGAAATTTTATTTATTTTTATTAATATAAATAAATAATATTCCAGAAGTGTGACCTAACTTAAGAAGTATTGGTTTTTCTTCTGCATTATCGAGGTCTGACGGCATTCATTTTCATGTAAAAATTTGTATCTTCGTCAAATCCTTATGCTTATGTAGCAGACTCGTCAATCCTAATGGATTAGGAAACAGAAAAATTTCATTCACCATACTTTATAAAATTGCCACTGTAACCTTAACCTGTTTTGTGAAAATAAACATAAAAATAATGTCAATATCTATCCTATTCTCGGAGCTGTCTGGGAAAAATCTCTCGTAGAGAAGATAAGTGCACGTTTGTACATAATTTGCATTTATAACAATACATTTTTAATGAACAAGTTTCACATTGTAAAGGTACACATTATAAACACATTATAAAGAAATGAAGGATTTTTGTGTATATAATATTTATTTTATCTTTAAACACCTCTTTTATATGCTATAAGTTTTTGAAGTACGAATATTAATAACTGTTTAACTAAAACAATAACGAAACACCAGAGACAGTTCATGCAGGGTGCACATCTGTGCGTTTGTGTGTTTGTCTGTCGCTTTTTTTCGAATATTCGAATTTTGACTTCAGATACGGATTCAGCATAAAAAAGTAGAATAGGAATGTTCAGGAACACCATTCCTATCTCTCAAGGAAACAGTCAATCTGGCTGACAAAAAAAAAAAAATTGTTATATAATTGATGAGCTAGGTGTTTCTCTGGCAATGCAAGCTTGCACATTCACTGGTTTT
The DNA here is from genome assembly GCA_947507595.1 of Pyralis farinalis. Taxonomy (NCBI): domain Eukaryota; kingdom Metazoa; phylum Arthropoda; class Insecta; order Lepidoptera; family Pyralidae; genus Pyralis; species Pyralis farinalis. The sequence continues at coordinate 20,285,844 of OX382268.1, read as the reverse complement.
TTTTGTATAATGTCTAGCTAGAGCAATGGCAAGCATATGGCTAACCTGATGTAAAGCGCTTCTTGTATCACTTGTGCAATGGTAGCTCTGCATGATCCACAGCAACTCCTTACTAGTGACCTCGCTCACTCGAAGGAACACAGCAACCCTCCAGGAACTTGTTATTTGGCTTCTGTTTTCTGTGAGATGGAGGTATTTAACCAAAGAGGCTATTTTGATATGCCCTACCTCCCCAGACAAACATTTGTGTTCATGAACATTCATAAACACAAATGTTTGTCCTGTGTGGGAATCGAACCCAAGTGTTGGTGTGTTATGGCAGCTAGTCAAAACTGAGCTCTCTGCTTACCTTAACAATGAGTATGATTGATGTAAAAAATTTTGGTTTTAGATAAATATTTTGAAATGAGTATGAAATTGTTAATACTAACATAAAGAAAACCAATTTAAAGGTACTTTAAGTACTTATCCTATAATGTAAGGAAAATTGTTTTGTCGTCTGGTTTTAACTACATATTATTTTGACAATATTAAGATTAAAAGTGACTATTACATGTATATTACATTTAAAATGTGTTAAAGAAACACTTACTAATTTAAATTTGATTTATATTAAAAAATAAATTATTTGTCAAAGTAACCCTGTACTACATTGACACTTACTTTAAAACCTCCCAAAATAGTAGGGATTGATTACCACTACACTACACTCACATCCTGTGAAAATTTTGAAAAATGGCATTTTGCCTCCTTAAATGGGCATTTTTAAGAATAAACCTAAGATTTTCAACATACAGACGTTGATATGTTTTATGTATGAATTTATTTGTATTTAATAAAGAGATATAGAAAGCCATATGTACTTACGTTCGTTTATATTCATTCTTCCATAAAAGCTGGCAGTGTTTTACCAAATCATAGAAGCGTTTACAAGTAGAGCCAAAATGTAGCATATCACGATAATTATTGTGTTTTAAAATCACAATAATGATTTCATCAGGTAAAGAGTTTATTGTTAAAGAATTGACTTCGCCTTCTTTTTCCATATTGATGTGACAATATGTCGAGTTATTATTAGTATTTTCTAAATTTTGTATCACTGTTTCAATACTTCCTTTGAAATCAAATTATGTCGACTTTGACTTACTCATTAATCTATAAATCTCTTTTTTTGCGATTTACTAAATCTCAATTATTATATTCTATTCTATTTTTTAAAATAATGTGGCTCCATTGTTGTTAATTTAAAGATGATTATGCCAATGTCGAGGTTGAGAAAGTCACGTTCTGGTAAAATGACTGTTGATCGGTGCAAAATAGCGAGTGTCCGCTGAGTGATCTAAAACAATACAACACAAACATTAGTACCCTACCCAGACAGATACAAATTAGTAGGCAGTTTAAATGGGCAGCTAAAAGGTTGTCATAACATGGACTACCCATTAGAAAGATGTAAATGTTACAGGGCTCACAAATACAAATTATTAATTTTTATAAATTTAACCAAAACTGAAATAAAACGAGAATACACCAGGGTGAGTAGATAGGAGACATTAAAAGGACGAGGGATATAAAGGGATATAACATGTCATATAAAGAGACCTGGAGTTTTGGGCAATTAAAGAAAAGATGTTCAAGGGTCTCCCTCTTCCAATCCGCACTCACACAAAGAACTATTAAGGATTTTAATTTTGGCTAGGAACACTGGAGAACAAACATGACCCAGTCGTAGCCTAATAATAGCCGATGTAGGATGTTTGTCAAATTGATGATATTTGAAGAACCACGGTTTAATAGGGATGTCTGATTGAATTTTTGAGTAAAATTTGGCATGTGTGGCTCCACGCCTCAGCCATAACCCATCCCAGGCTCTTTTCAACCGCATATTAGCCAGCATTCTCAAATCTCTTGAAAAGCAGATGTAATACTTGTCGGTACCTAGATGAATCGCTTCTTTAGCACACCTATCTGCAATTTCATTACCAGCAATGCCACAGTGTCCTGGAATCCAGGCCAATGCGACATCTAAACCTAATGAGTGACAGCGAAATAAAGTTTGTCTTATTGCTAGAATTAGTGCAAAATTATCTTTGGCATGAAAAGGTGGCTTGATTAGGTCTTGAAGACAGCACTTTGAATCTGATAGGATTAGCTGTTCTCTGAGGCTTTGGATGCATCAGTGTACGATCTGATCCAATCGGTCCAGTTCTTTTCGAGTAAACTGGAGAGCACTTTGTTGGAGTCCGTGGTCTGTTTATTCACACCTAGGTCTAGGATAATATGCGGCTGAAAGATTAGAGCTGGGTATTGAATAAGAAACAATGGATTTGATGAAATTTTTTCACAGTCAGGGAGACCTCCTTGAAGCTCCTATAACTATTAAGCCTTCAGAACCCGTTATATATTAGGGACGGACTGATGGAGGTGATCTAGGATGTTAAGCAGTGGATGCGACGAATTTTGGATGGATTTGAAAAAATATCTATCTGCTAAGTACTGTCTCCGTAGATGGAGAGGAGCATCTAAACATTCCACCTGAGACACCTTGACTGGATTCTGTCCAGTTTACCTAAAGCCATTTTACTACAAGGTTCCAGTAAAAAGCAACCATAATCAAAGTGGCTACGGACTATCGCATTGTATAAAATCTTTTGGCTGTAGAGGTGGGAACCCCATCGAACTCCTGAGAGAGCCCGTAAAACATTGATGCTATTCTCAGTTTTACTGCATATATAATTTACATGGTGTATGCCCGACAATTTAGAGTCCAGAATGATTCCCAAAAACTTCACTTTCTCCTTCACTGTTAGAATTTCGTCTTTGACTTTTAGGATTATTGGGGGGATTATTCTTTTCCTAGTGAATGTCACCGCGCAGCATTTATTGACTGCTAGGGTTAGACCATGGTTATCTAGCCATTCATTTAAATGGAACAGAGCCAATTTGAGGTTGGTACAGGAATCAGAAAAGGATGAAGAGCGATGGTAAATAACAATGTCATCTGCATACTGTAGGATTTTACAGAAACTGGTGACAGATAGTTCTAGGTCTGCTGTGTAGATGTTATAAAGGAGAGGACTAAGGACTGAACCTTGAGGTAGACCTTTCCACACGTGCCGGGGCGGTAGAAGAGATCCATTAATACGGACACTGATGGAGCGAGACATAAATAGCTTGCATATTATATTGACCAGTATCACAGGGATACTCAGCTGAAGCATTTTCTGCCTGAGCACTGGAAGCTGGACATTGTCGTATGCAGAGGCTATATCTAAGAATACCCCAACAACATGTTGGTTTTCCGAGAAGGCCAGTCTAACCTCAGAAGTAAAAATACTCAAGCTGTCATTAGTTCCCATACCGCGTCTGAATCCGAACTGGCTTCCACTTAGGAGAATTCTGTGTTCTACAATCCATTCCAGTCTGTTCTTCACAAGGTGCTCCAAGATCTTGACTAAGACTGACTGAAGAGCAATAGGTCTATAAGACGAAGAGTCCGAAGGATCTTTTCCAGGCTTTGCAATGGGGATAACAATATCTGAGGACCAAGAATCTGGGACAATCCCAGAGAGGAAAATTTGGTTTAGGATTTGAAGGAGAATATTTTTTGAGGAGGGAGAAGCTTTGCAAATAAAGGAATATGGGATACCATCAATGCCGGGGCAAGAATCCTTCAGACGGTCGAGGGCGCATTGCAGCTCCGCTAGTGTAAAAAAATCATTCATGCTATCATTTAAGGATGGAGGTGGAGAATGGGGAAGGAAGCAGTCAAGGTTAGGGACATATGGAGGGGCTAATTTATTAGTGAATTCATCCAATCATGGAGAGGGATCATTAGATGTTTTATTTTGAACAGAAAAGGAGCCTGGAAAACTTTTAATCTTCTTCCAAATTAGGGTAGGAGGGGTTCTAGGAGATAGGGATTCGCAGAACTTAGGCCAGCCTATTTTTTTCTTCTTTGCTAGAAGCCTCATTGTGCGTGCGCAGATTTTTTTATATGTTAGATAATTATCCATGGTCATATTTTGTGCATATAAGTTCTCAGCCTCCTTTCTCTTCTTTACACTATCGGAGCATGCAGAGTCCCACCAGGGAGGTGAAGATATGCGGTTTGAGCAGAATTTTTAAGTGGAATAGACTCATCAGCAGCTGATATGATGCATGAAACAAATTTATCATACGAGGAAAGTAAGTTGTTCTCATCTATAGGAGAGAGAGATGATATTTTATCCTCTAAACAGCTTGAGTATTTTTCCCAATCAGCTTTATGAGTCTTGTATTTAAGAAGGGGTTCGGGACTAGGTGAGGGAGTGAAGGAGGTTTTGATGGAGACCACTATAGTTAAATGGTCACTACCATGAGAGTTAGGGAGAACAGACCAAGAGAGAATTGGGATTAAGGAGGGGGAAGCTAGAGAAAGGTCCGAGCACTTAGGTTTTGAGCTGGAGACACTCTGCGGGTGGCAGAGCCATCATTTAATACACATAGATTATGTGTATCCAGCAGATCTAAAAAAAAGGTTGAAACAGGATCGTTGGTGTTAGAGCCCCAAAGGGTGTGTCGGCAGTTAAAATCACCTAGCACAATCATTGGATTGGGGATGTTGGAGAGGATGGAGTTTAATTCAGATATTACTTGGGGGGAAGGATGGGGGGATGTATGCAGATATAAGAGAAATGCCTATGCATTTTGCAGCAACTACATGAAGATCTGGGCTATGAGTAGGGATAGGAATTTGGGTAAAGGAGAAGGAATTGGATAAAAAAAAAGGGAACATCCAGCATGACCGTCGGCCCTATCATCTCGGAGACACAAGTAGCCTGAAACTCAAAAACGAGAATCCGGTCTTAGCCACGTCTCCGAAACGGCAGCGGCGACAGGTTGCAGCTGGTTGAAGAGATTAATAAGTTCATGCTTTTTTAGTCTGAAACTTCTACAGTTCCACTGTAGAAGCTTCTGTTCTATTTTTACTTATCAAGGCTGATAGCAGATGTTGTATCAGGCTGGTGACATTGGGCATAATTAATAGGGAGCATAAGAGCTCAATTAAATTGTCGTTAGGAGTTGTTGCAGGGGTAGGGCTATCGGTGAAGGCACAACCATTTGGCTGCACACATTTAGGGGATCCAGTGATAAAATTATGCACTTCATAATCGTATGACTTTCCAAGAGAGGGCTTTGGTGTAGGTAAAGTTTGGAGTGTAAAATATAGTTTTTTTATAGAATTGCCGGGGTGAAGGAGTATTTACGGGGTTGTAAGGACGGAGGTTTTGGGACTGAGGTGGAGTAAATAGGGGTTGAGACTGGGGTATGTAGCTGGAGGTTATATCAGCATAGGACCGTTTGCTTGTTGGAAATCTTTGCGATGCTTCGGTATAGCTGATGTTCTCCTATGACATAATAATTTTTATAGACTTCTGCCTGCCATGTTCTGGGCACTTGGGGTCAATGGCTGAGTGTTTGCCATTTTGACAAAGAAAACAAGAAGTGTTTCCTTCATCCACATCGCATGTATCACCTGAGTGGGGTTGTGCACATTTATAGCAGCGGGGTTTGGACCTACACTGGGTGCGGATATGGCCAAATCGGCAGCAGTTTCTGCGTTGAATGGTGGGGAGCATATAGATATTCACATCCATCGCCATGTGGTAACAGTAAATTTTTTGGGGTAAAGTTTGTCCCTGAAAAGTCAGCACTACTGTGGTAGAGGGAGCCCATGATACACCAGATTCTGTTTTCTTTTTTATGTTTAATCGCCTTGCTTTTACGACAGGTCCACAACCACGTGGCGTGGAGATGCCATCCACCAGATCCTCCAAAGTCCAATCTGTTGGAATAGCTCGCACAATTCCCATACGTGATACCTGGTATTTTGGTATTGTTGCAGTAAATTTCATTGTCGATAATAGGGTATTAGTTGAGAAATTATTGGCGTCGGCCGCGCTTTTGAATGACACTGCCATTTTATTCCGGCCTATGGTCTTAATGCCGCCGTCAATAATTCCCTTAAAGTTATTTCGATGAACAAATTGTGCAAACTTCAGTAATCTAATGGTTGAGCCAGTGGTGAGGTCAATATCTTCACGCGATACGTGTACAACATATGGACCGGGATCAGTATCGGAGTATTTGAAAGAAGACTCGTCTTCAAGTCGAGTCGAGTATACACCGATTGGGAGGAATTAGAGGGAGGGGTGTTTTTTTTGGCCTCATGTTCTATGTCTGGACTGTCATCAGCTGGTCGTTTGTTACGATTTTCTTGGTTTTGTACAGGACTCGGCGTTACAACCTGCGGAAGGGCAGGGCCTCCCCTGTCAGGGGGGGCCTCGTCTATTCCGAGCCCAAGGATTAAATTGTAGGATAAAACACTTACCCTTTTTAAATACTAAAACCAACACCAACACAAAGAACACACAAAATGTAGAAAACTCAGCGGAAAACCGAGTTAAAAAAAGAATTTTATCTCAACTACGCGTGTTAAACAACACACCGACGAGCAAAATCCAAATCTCAATTATGATGAAGTAATTTTTCACAATACAATAAATCAAAAAAAATATTGACAGTTTGTTTGACATTGATGCAGTGCTGTGCTGACAAGTGCCATCAAAATTTTTTTTGTAGGAATGTTGCAAGAATTCCACCTTTCAAATAAGACAAGACGTAATTGCCATCATAGGTAAAAATAAAAAAAACTAGTAAAACATTACTAGCTTTTTTTAGCTAGATTTCAACATAGGTTGTCGTCTTCAAAAATAGTATTTGCCTGTATAGATATCTTTTTATGAAATTGTAATTTATAATTCAAGTCAAGACCATGTAGATACAGGTAATGAATAAATTACAATGCAATATACAAGTACATACAGACATTATAAAATGCATCGCGGTTAATCGAGGCTACCGTTCGGTAGTATACATTACATAATTTAAAGCTGACCAGCCTCATCAAGACTATGCAAGTCCTTTTGCCATAATAACTTGTTGTCATCTGTATAATTAAGTACTTTTAGGTCAGTAAGGGTATAATTGCCTCGGAAAATCATATTCGAAACGGATTCCAAAAGTTTTCACTTATATTTTGACTCATTTCATACATTTTGACATATATTTTCGATTCGCTTTCGAGTAGCCTATGGATGCAACACCAAAGGCGTCACTCATGCGTTGCCATTTTCTTTGTTTTCCACAAATATCCTTTATTATAGAAAATTATGGGACGGAATTTTGAGAAGAATCTTGTCTGGTATATAAGCGCCATCTGCATCAATTCATCATAATAACAAGCACGAAGCTGTCAACTAATTATATTTTGTTTGATAGACAGTTTTCAGGCCTGGGAGAGGCCACGTTTTTCTATCCCTTTTAGCCGAAGGATTCGATATGGAAAGCATGTGAAGTTTTCTGTGAAAATGGCTGTGTGGCCGAACTTATTTGATCCGTAATGGACTCAGCCACCCAAATATGGCTTCTGAACTAATAAGTTAACGCAATGATCTAGTCCTTAAGATTAAATACATTAAATCAAAGTTTCAATCTAAAAGCATGACGTCATTGCGTCTCCTACGAAATTGGTTTTGACTTTTGAACTTTCTCCACCGAACTAGGGTTCGGACACAATTCGCAGTCCACAATCCGCAAATCATAGTTCCTGGTCGTCTATTTGTTTGCTGCGGGCCCATGGCTTGTGTCTCTGCGCCCAGTTTTGAATGAGAGGTGCACCGCTAGTTTTTTAGTCATCATACCCGAAGCTCCGCTCCCAATCAGGTGATTGTTTAAATGTTTATATTTTTTCTATAAAATGTTAATTATTCTAAAATATGAACGTCTTGACGCGATAATGCACTCAAAAAGTAATTATTGTACAAATGTACACCTGTTAAAGTATGCGACTTTATGCATTTGCATAGGCCTAATGTAGTAGGTAAATTTAAGTGAATGTGTAATCTAGCTAAAAACATGGTAATCTAAACTAGATGAATATATAAATATATGTTAACCATATGAAAGAAAATTTATTTCCTTTTTATTTACATTTAAATATACCATGCAGGATATAGACATGTGAAAGTTAATTTATGTTTCCTATTAATTGTGCCTGAAAGCAACTGTAAAGAACAAATACATGTAACTTGCTAATCTGTTTCTCTTTATATAAGTTCGTATATTACTTTATCGTACCTTCGTGATAGGTTTTGGTTAAATCAGGTGGAGCTCCTTTCTTTCTTTTATGAATTGTCTTTGAAGCAGACAAATTATTGGCTGGTTTCTTGGGCCTGCAAAACTACTCGAACCTACACCTTGCACACAGCCTAGTCACTGATCAACTTGCCTAGAGTCTCCCATGCTTTCTGCTCTGCCGACCACACACATACATCAGTATCATGCCTCCATTACTTGCTCAAACTGCAAATATTCGCCACTAGGAGGTCTATAATTCTTTAATTCCACACATGACACCTCAACTCTCAACCTCAACCTCACTCAATAGAGAGCCTAAAAATATATATACGTTCGGCCTAGATTAAAAACTATTCTGTCTGAGATTACAATGGTGTTGCTGTTAGAACCTGACCTGCTGCTACAAATACTTGAATTTAGATTTTTTTAGTTAGGATATCAATTGAAACGGGCCGGGTGTTCAAAGATATGTTTGCATTGGTACAAGTGCAATGATTACTCAAAGATTCAAAGATATGTTTGCATTGGTACAAGTGCAATGATTACTCAAAGATTCAAAGCGATCTGCATTGTATTTACTAATATCTATTAGTTCATCCAGTGTCAAAATTTATTCTTGTATTTGGCTTTTGAATAAACTGTATTTAGCTGCTAGGTCGTTAAGCGACCTACACAAAGTTTTAATTTTGGATTACAGGTATTTTGTGTCAGCATCATCTATTTGTTGTCTTTCTACCAGTTGTGTTTGACATAACTTAAGCTCGGTGCGGAGTTATACATTTGTTAATGAATGTTAGTATTTTTAAAGTAATTATGGTACCTATTTTTTAGTGATTTTATGTGAATGTGACAATTGTCCGGCACGATAGAAGCAGTGATTCCATCATGCCGGCCTACGCTGCCGGGTAATGGCGACATTTGCTGAAACAGTTTTGTTTGACACGTTTGGGGATAGGGACACGTTTGTCACGGGGACAGCTCCGTTCGTTCCAGTCAAGTATTAACACATATGTATCCACGAGTTCTTCCATTAAAGAAATGTCATTACGAAAGACTCACATCAAAAACCCCAAGTGACTACGGATGATTTTTTAATCTGTTGGTCAACTTTAACAGATAATGAAACTGGATTTTAATATTAATGATTCAATGCTAAAAAGCAATATGTATTGTGCCGGAATTTGATCCTTCAAGCACTACTCAAATCATTAAATGTTAGATAAGAACAAGAAAAGTTTTCTCATGGAGTGAATGGTAAATAAAACTACGGAAAGTGTTCCTTAGAGAGGAAACTATGGACGTCTTTTGAAAAAAATGTAGAGCTGAACGTCACGAAGTGGAGAAAGTCTAATTGAACATTTCTATGACAAAGAAGTTTACTGTAACTATAAATGCGACGTAACTGGCAACAAATGCTGTATATTGTATTGGGCATTCTCTGAGTGATGTCCGTAAATAGTGGCGCATAGACCCTGAACTGCACAAATCCGCAAGATCTAATCTAATCAGTCAGAACAAAAATTAACAATCTATACATAGAAAGAAATTAAATTAAGAGCGCGACGACCACATTTACTTTTGACTATTCTTTGTTTTAATTGTAGTTTGAAAGGCCACTCCTATTTCAAATGTCCAAAACCAGACATGAAATGTAAAAACTGTACTAACCACTGCTGTCAGTACCCCACAGTTCTCCGTATCTCTATCTTTTCCAATGTTATAAAAGGACCAATGGAAAAAAGTTTATTAATATTAGTATTGCCAGCACTCACTTGTCTTTTCACATGCTGGATGCATCTTTCCTCCTCGTTGAAAGTACATCCAAGATATGCGATCTCATCCACTTGTGTTGCGTTCGTTCTAGTTTTTTACCTTTGCTCTTTACGCATTCGTATAATTTTCATACATGTCCAGCACAACACGAAGCAGGTCAACGACAATGTCGTATCTCAGCAATAAGTTTCCTGGGATACGAGAAGTCTCGGGCCAACGCTGTCAAAAGCTTGCCCAAAATACATGAAACTTCAGAGTGCCTTTTGATCTAGAGCCAAATGATTTTCTACGATATTGCAAAGTGAGAAAACTTGACCTATAATATATCCTCTTCCGTAACGGAATCCTCCCTGTGCACCCTTTCACCACCATTCCATCCTTTCCATTCGGTTTCTCCCGCTTCCTTTACTCCTTTAAAGCTAAGCTGTTCAAACTGTACGCCGATTCTACTAAACAACTGCAACTGTACTGCAGCGCGGCGTGTGTCAAAATGGGTACATTTTAACATTTCGTTAAATGTCGCTGCTGTCAGATTGCTTAACGAAACGTAAAAACGTATGTTGAATATAATATAGAATATAGAAATGGATGATGAAACTACTATTGTTCTATTAACCCTTCGAAACCCGGGTGGTCGTATACGACCGCGAAATGTATGGGAAAACGTATATAACGGGTTCTGACTGCTCAATAGGGAATAGTTAATAGATTCAGGCGCTATTTTGCGAAAGTCAAATCTACATGCAATTTGATCTAACCTGCTTTGCGTGCTTCCGCCACCAATTAGTTCATGCGGCCTAGCGCCGGCCGGCACCCACCCACTACTGTTAGTACGTGGTACATGCCGACGCTGCCTGCTCCGGTAGTCTCTGACTCGGCTGCTGCGGTCGTCCGTCATCTGGAACAGAATCCGCAGTTTTTTGGCAGTATTGGCAGTATTTTTATCAGTGCTCACCTAGTCATGAACTGCACGGTAGGAAAAAAATTTGTGACGATTCCAAACAAATGTAGCCATTTTTACGGAATAAAAAGATTTTGACTTTGACTTTGACTTTGGTTCGGGAGTGACATTGCCTGGCAGTCGATGGCCTCCTTCTGTGAGACGGTCATGTCCCAGAAGGAGGCCTCGGAGCGGGACAGGGAGGATGATTCCGAGGCTGTCCCGCTCCGGAGACGGCGGACGGGAGTGCGGCGTAGGCGCTACGCGCACCTATTGCCGCCTCGACACTTGTGGGACTAGGTGTCAGGATGGGAATCTGGCCCCATAATGGTGCCGCCCCCGGAGGGGCTGTCCCAATTTGCCGGGACAGCCCCTAGATTGAAGAAGTCTGGCCCCTTCTGAGGGGCTGGCCAGTCGCAGCGGTGTCCTGTTGCTGACAGATCCGGGGCACCATACCAACGCGGCCGATGGCATTTCGCGGGGTCGTTTAGTGGGTATACCGTCGCACAGCCGACGGGGAGTCCCACACTACCACCGGAGGCCACCCAGGCACCGGTGGTGTGCGTAACGCATTTTTCCCCGCGTCACAAAAAAAAACAAAAAAATGGGAGCAGGAGAATAAGCAGATGTATATTAAATATGTAAGTGAGTTGGCTAAGGCCGTAGGCATAGAAAAAGAAATAGAAAGCTGTCAAGTCAGAGATCTACCTTACTAAATCGGAGACTATCGTCGTTGACTTTGTGACCACCAAGGAAACTCTTATCACCGAGGTCAAAAAATTCAATAAGAATTGTTATATAAATAAGAAACCGCAGCTCAACACGGAGCACATTCACCTTCTAGGGCCCGCGAGGCTAATTTACATTGCGGAAATGCTTACTGCCAAAAATAAACGGCTGACCTTCCTTGCGCGATGTTTGGTAAAGGAAAAGAAACTTCATTCTACGTGGACATCCTATGGCAGAATATTCGTCAAACAACGCAAGGGACAGGACTCTATTAGAATCTACGACGAAGAAAACGTGGAAAGGTTTGAATTATGACTAGTTAAATTTGCAGATATCACTTATAGTAGTACCTATTATTATTTAATTATTATCTCAATTATTTTATTTAGCGTAGTTTATAGAAAGCGTAGACACAAAGTTGGTAACACACATCTCTTCCAAACAAACATTTACTCTTACTCATGATACACACAACACCAAAAAGATCTATTTTTTTGCAAATAACGATTCTAGCACTTATTCCTGCATTCCTTGCATTTGCATCTCCGCATTCCGTACTTGCCTACAAAACAAAATGCTTATGTAATCTATATCACTTGCAGTTTAAAATACAGTTTTTCTTATTTAAATACAACCAATAAAATAATATGATTTGGAATTTAAGTTCAGATTTAGACTCTGTCTATTTCAGAGAGTTTCACAAGAGATATAGACAACATACGTAAAAAATTCAACACGGGCAAGAATAATCTTAAAGTTATCTAACAAAATATCAGAAGTATCTCATACAACTGAAACAATTTCACTGCCCTGCTCACTCGTTCACAAACTGATTGGGATATTATTGTGTTAACTGAGTGTTTCCTTCCATCAACTTGTACGAGTAACATACCTATTTTAGATGGTTACAATTTCGTCACGTCTGCTCCTTCATCTCATCTCACCAGAAATGAAGGTGTAGTAATTTATTTCAAAAAATCACTCAACATTAAGACTGAGCAAGTTACAATTTTGGACGCCAACTGCGTATTAGTTTATGTTAACAAGGACACCTGCATCATTGGCATATATCGACCGCCTCATCACCTGACCGTAACTAACTTTATAAATTCATTAGAAATACTACTTACCAAACTATCACAATATAATAACATTGTCATTATAGGTTTAAATCTCAGTATCAGTCCTGATAAATTTGATTAAAGATCTTGCGATTACCTAAATATGCTTGCTAGCAACTCCATACTCGCTGGTCACACATTACCCACGCGTGAAAAGGCTTGTCTAGACCATATTATGTTAAAGACGAAATGTCGGTCCCAATGTTGCGTTTTCGAATCAACTATTACGGACCATGAGGCTATAGCACTGAATATAAATCTTAAATTCCAAATTTCACAAATCAATAACTGTAAAACTTTAAAGATGGTTGATTATGACGGACTGGATACCTCAATTGCTGACATTGACTTTACTCCCATTTACCAAATGACAGATCCCAACTTAGCTGCAGACTTTCTCATAAGCTCCTTGCAGAAAGCAGTAAGTAGAAATGAAAAAATTAGAAAGATCTCAGCAGAAACGAATTCTTCAACCATGGATAACAAATGGCTTACTTCGCTGTATGAAAAATAGGGATAACCTTCACAAAAAATATAAACAGGATCCTGAAAATATAACTTTGGGCTGCATCTACAAAAGGTACAGAAATTACATACTGTAATCTACTATTAAAAAAAGTTAAAAGAGATTATGACATAAAAACCTTATTCGTGAAGCTGGTAACTCACACAAAAAAATATGGAATGTAATTAGTAATATTACACAATCGTGCAGCAAAGTCGACCATTCTTCCTACCTAGTTTCACCCCTTACACCACTAGAGAGTGTCAATAGCGTTAACTCATTTTTTTGCCAATATAGGAGTTAACCTTGCCAATAAAGTAGTTTCTAAAAACACACCAGACCATCAACATAGCAGTACTCCATTAAACTCTTTTGTTTTACTACCTACCGATGAAGAAGAGGTGAAAGGTACAATAATGTCTCTCAAAACTGATAGTGCCACTGGAATTGACAATCATATCCTAGTCGATTACTGAAAAAATACGTGAGTGTACTTACACCTTGCAAAACGTTCCTATGCAATCTAATTTTTACAACAGGCGTCTTTCCGCGTGCATTAAAAGTTGCCTTAATAAAGCCCATTCATAAGGGAGGGGACAAAAACTGTGTCGACAACTTTAGACCTATATCTATACTGCTTGCTCTTTCAAAAATCGTAGAATGCCTACTTAATACCCGTCTAGTTAATTTTTTTGAAAAAAATAATATTTTGGCACCCTCTCAATACGGATTTAGAAGAGGAAAATCTACTGATGATGCAGTACATGATCTCACTGATCTTATTGTCCACAATATTGATACACGTAATAAAAATATTGGTATATTTCTGGATTTTGCAAAAGCATTCGACACAGTTTCTGTTCCCCTGCTTCTTACAAAGCTAGAAGCCAATGGAATCAGAGGTGTTCCATTGACATTACTTACAGATTATCTCCGTGATAGATACCAGATAGTAAAAATTAATGATCTGGTCAGTGACGAACTTCCATAACCATTGGCGTCGTATTCTGGGTCCTACGCTTTTTCTCCTCTACATAAACGATTTGTGCAAGCTTCATATACCCAACTGTAATATTTTCACCTTTGCAGATGATACTGCACTAGTCTTTACTGGTAAAAATTGGAATGCGGTTTATCGTAGCGCCCAGATCGGTTTTGATGGAGTCTCCACTTGGGTTAGTAATAACAGCTGACCTTAAATGTTTCTAAAACAAAATATATGTTCTTTGCTATAAATAAATCCCAATATCCAACTGGAGGCTCTATTACTGCTCATTTGTGCGCAAACGATTACTCCCCTTGTTCATGCCAGGTCCTCAAACGAGTGGATTCCGTTAAATATTTAGATGTGATTATTGACACAGCCTTATCATTCAAACTACATCTGCAAAACCTAGCAGCTAATCTGCGTAAACTTATTTATATTTTTAAAAAACTACGACCGGTTGCAGATCGTAAAATACTTAAACTTGTCTATCAATCTTTGTGTCAATCTCTCATAGGATACTGCATAAGCACATGGGGCGGTGCTGCTAAAACACACATCATAGAGGTGGAACGCGCCCAAAGAGCAATATTAAAGGTAGCAGCGTTTCTTAGTTTTCGTCACCCAACACACGATCTTTATCAAACATGGAGGGTTCTTTCGGTGAGGCAAATGTTCGTCTTCTCCATTGTACGGAGAATGCACTCACAGTGTGGGTATAATCCAAGCCTCTTTGAAGATAAACGAAGAAAAACCGTGGTATGCACCATTGAAAAATATAACACCAGCTTTGCACAAAGATTCTTTTGTTTCTTAGGAGCTTACCTTTATAATAAGACCAACAAATTAAATAATATATATCCCTTGTCCAGAAATCCTTGCAAAATAGCTCTTACAAAATGGCTTTTATCTCTCGACTACAACACTACAGAAGACTTAATTACTATACTTAATATCATAACATAATACACTATACAACCATTATTACACTTACATAACATGACACAAATTACACAATGTCCTCATCATCATCACTCAATACTGCGCTTTTCTACGCCTAGTTATTTCTTTAGCTTTTTTTTTGTTCTTTTTTTAGTTTTAGTAGGTATATGTATGTTACATAGAGTTAGCATATTTATAGATTGGCTTATAATTGTTTCTCGTCTTCTCTTTTTATTTTCCTACCTTTATGTCTTTCCATGTGTAATCCTTATAATCTTACATTGGTATAATAATGTTCTGTAAAGGTGTGAGGTGACTTGTAATACAGGAGGGCTACGCCTATCTAGCTCAAGCACCAGTTCTCTCCACTAAAAAGTTCACAACATCCTACTATGTATTAACTTAAGATATATTTTATATGTGGAGAGAAAATAAACGATATTATTATTATTCAGACGAGCTCGGTGGCGCAGTGGTGAAACGCGTTGTTACGCTACTTTGACACCATCGCTCGTGGGTTCGATTCCCACACAGTACAAACATTTGTGTGCTGATGAACATGTCTGTTTGTCTTGGTCTGGGTGTTTTCTATGTATAATAAGTATGTTTTTACAAAAAAAAAATGTATTTACGTATGTTTATCAGTTGTCTAGTACCCATAACACAAGCTTCGCTTACTTTGGGGCTAGATGGCGCTGTGTAATTTGTCCGACAATACTTATTTACTTATTATTATAAATTGCTTAAATATCAGAAAGTTTCAGGATTCAGTTGTATAAAGAAGCGGGAGGATAGTACGATATCTAAATCTGTAGTGACACGATTTTCCTGCTCGATTCTAGACCATCACGCCAATGCTAAGATCATCTGTGTCACCGCCTTTCGTTTAGTATTCATTCACAAAAATTCACAACGCATCTAGGTATTTCACATTAATTATGTCTGTTAGCTCATTCAATCTTTTAAATCGCCGAGTGTAGCAATGGCACAGAGAATGTGAGATTCTACGTTATCTTTGTTCCTTGCATCATGTTTCACATCGATCGGGACAATCCGGGGATTGACAAGGGTCACGATGTGCAAGCTTCTGGCTCAAGACCCAAAGTAAAGTATTGCAAGCATTCATAGGCTACATGAGGAGCATATTGGTAACCTGACTCGCTCACAGGGACATAACAATCCTCAAGGGTGTTGTTATTAGGCTACTGTTTTCTGTGCACATTACTTCCCCAGTCCGGCTGTGGTCCACCTCTCCTAGGAGGTGTGTAAAGACCGAGTCATTTGGCATTCAGCTGTCTCTACCTACACTACAAAGGACTAGCCGTAAGAAATATAGTCGGTCAAGAAATATAGATGTCGCTGTAAAATCACCAACGTTTTATTATTATAATACATATCTCCTAAATTACACGTTGATATTCGGTCGTATTATGTTATTATTATATCTTACTCCATGACCCAGACTACTTAACAGTACAGTGATAGTATTACTCACGGTACCGAAGCCAAGGGAGGTTCTCATTAAATTTGAACAAAACTATTATATTATACGGAATCCTAATAAACGATAATATAGACATAGTTATGTCAAAATGTTGCATGTTATATCATGGTACCCTTCTATTTATCATTCAAGATTTTTATCAGCGTAATAGTTATTTGATTGCAAGGTTGGACATTTTGAGGTGAACGCGGTTACAATACGTACATATTTTTATTGAAATAAGTATATTAACCATTAACATTATAATGGCTTTCGTATATAGTTGCTGCTTTTGGTTTTCGCTAAGACTTGGTGGAATATTAATAGGAATATATTCAATAGTACGTTTTATTCATTACTTAATAAGTATCGTTTTCTTAGATAATATCTTATACTTATACGACTTAAGTAAATGACATTAGGTGGCTATAAGAAAAATCGGATCGGGTATGGCATTTGCTCAAAATGAAGTCGAAGAGTGCAATCCGAGTTTGGGGCTGTAACTATTACGAGACCCTGTTGGTATATGAAATATTAAAAAAAAGGTGTGTGTGAGGCGGAGGTACGAGTACTTCCCCAGACGGGCTGCTTGATGCGCCCTACCACTCTTAAAATACTTAGACCAAGACAAACAAACATGTTCATGCACACATATGTTTGTCCTGTCTGGGAATCGAGCCCACGAGTGTGGTGTCAAGGTAACGTAACAGCGCGTTTCGCCACTGCGCCACCGAGCTCGTCATATTCTTATGCTAGGTCGCATCTGCGCCTATCGTCCCAAAGCAATTCGTGACTAAGCTTCGTACGTTTTGTGCGCTAAAAAGTTACTGTGAAAATGCTGTGGTCATATTAGCGGCTTCGTTATTTTGCATGAACTATCGTACGATACTCCAAGATGGCTGCACTGTAACTCAAATTACCTACTTCACTGCGCATGATGGCACTCTGCATGTAGTTTATTGGTTTGTGTTCCCACGTAATAGATATTTATATAGCAGTGATAGCCCAGTGGATAAGCAACCGACCTAACCCAACGGAGGTCTGACGGTAGTCGCTTCAAGTAAAAATCAGTATCTTAGGCAGCAGACCCGCCAATCCTAATGGATTAAGAAAGAGGATAATGCGAAGAAGAAAAGATTACGATATCTATATATATAAAACAAAGTCGCCGTCGTTGTTACACCATTTATGATTTTTGTGTTTTTGGATTTGTCTTCGTCCGGAATAGGATAATAAGTAAGTATTAAAACATGGAAAAAATAACAAAAAAATAAATCTATACATATAAAACAAAGTCGTGTTAGTTACACCATTTATAACTCAAGAACGGCTGCACCGATTTTTATGATTTTTGTGTTTTTGGATTTGTCTTCGTCCGGAATAGGATAATAAGTATTAAAAGAATTTATACCATCTAATAAGTTAACACACCATTTATTGATCCTGAGGCGGTACGAAGTTCGCGGGTCAGCTAGTATCTATATATATAAAAGAAAGTCGTGTTAGTTACACCATTTATAACTAAAGAACGGCTGGACCGATTTTTATGATTTTTGTGTCTTTGGATTTGTCTTCGTTCGGAATAGGATAACAAGTATTAAAACATGAAAAAAATAAAAATTATAAAGTAAATTCTATTTCTCATACATTTTATATGAAACTTTTTTATGATATCTCAAGAACGAATTGGCTATACATATATATATATATCTATTTTGAACATTTATTACACTTAATTAATATTGACTACTCATTTTGTCTTAATAAAAAATAGAATTTATACTACCTAATAAGTTAATACACCATTTATTGATTCTGAGGCGGTACGAAGTTCGCCGGGTCAGCTAGTATCATATATAGTAACAATTATCTTGCAGTTTTCACTCATTTAACCTCAGCTGGCGTATAATCTCGATTTGATGCAAAATACATATATTATCATCATGAATGAGTGCTTTCACAAAACCACTTTCAGTCATCGTCCTGGATGATTGCTAATGCTAAAATTGTACTAGTTAAATAAATGCACTACACGAATACAAATAAAACCAATTTTTCCCTCAAACACTACTAGCACAATATGAATATCGACCTCGATAAAGCCGATAGCCTGGTATGTGACGTAACGTTTGATTTCGACCAATGGTGAAGCGTTTCGTAAAGAATTTCACTCGCTTATTTTGCAGTTTTCAATTAACTTTTTTGCAATTACAAACAAGCTAAGTAAGAAAATAAGAGTTTAAGTATAAAGTCAAGAAAATAAAGATTCTAGGAAAAAAAATCAAGTAAATCTAAACATGCATATTTTTGTGTAAGCTAACGGAAGCTGCAGTAGATTGACTTAATTTTCCAGAGGTTTGGGTCCTTTTTAATTTTTACTGTATGTATGAAAATGACGGATATAGTTTTTTTTTTTTTGCGCTTTATTTGCCAATGACACCGTTTTACTCGTAATTACTAATGTCGCTTGCCGGTGTAAAAAATTGACAAGGTAAATATATAGTGTTCTGTCCGTTATTCTACTCGCGAACAAATTCACATGCATTATTTTGTTAATTTTAACACACACCAATTTATTACTGATAATCGTGTAGAACTTATTATTTCTCATAATGTAAATATTTGTCAAGTTGCAGGGATTGTTGGTACTGATATTTATGTGCTTGGGCTATGTACGTTCGGAAACATTTAAAACGAAGTTACTTGAATTAACAGAAGATATAAATCTGATTTATACAAAGGAATACGTTGATAACATAATAGCAGGTAAGTAAGCACTGTAATTTAGTATTACAGTATCTACCCAAGTAAAAGTTTGCCATTTTTATTCAATGTTAGGTGGCATACAAGCAAACAGCCCACCGGATGTAGAAGGGTTACCGTAGCCCATCAACGCTTGCAATACAAGAAATATCGCTCGCGCGTTTCCACCCCTGCTTCTAGCACAGCAACTCCTCAGGAGCTTACTGGTAACCTCTCTTACCCGAAGGAACACAACACGCCTCCAAGGAGTTTTTATTCGACTGCAGTTTCTGTAAAGTGGAAGTGATAGGACTACACCCCCCTAAATTGAAACAAACCTTAAACTACCTTTACAGTAAATTGAAGAAGTGGTAGTCATATACGTAGGCCGGCCATAAGTTTTGTTACAAATGAATATGCATTTATATTTTTATGAAGTAATGTAATCCTAAGGAAACTTATGTGTACATATTTATGGAAATCTTAGCAAAAAATAAAATAAAATGATTTTATTCGAAATGGCCACCATTGGCTTTGATACGGGCCTTTAATCTGTCTGGCCACGAATCTATGGATTTATACACTGTTTCCATGGGAAATTTAGTCACTGCTTGCTCCAGAGATTTCTTAAGAGACATAATGTCGGCGTGTCGTTTCGAACTGACTAGGTTAAGACTAACTAAGGGGTTCAGCCATGCAATTCTCTAAGCGACTCGTAATGGCTGTGTGCGTCGCTGTGATCACAGATGTCACAGCTTTGACATCGTCTACTGCGATCACGGCTAAATTATTTGGTATTCTATAAGGCTGTAAGCGTACGCGAGGCTGTTTGCCTTGTAGAATTCCAATTCCAAACGCAGCCTTGCGGCGCTAGTGTCGCACAACCATGAAAAGCGACACCAAAGAATTGCAATTTTGTGTTCAAGGCTTTAACAGCCGATGTTTCCGAGGATGTATGTTTGCTCTTACAGAATTGCATGGCAGATCTGGGCTAGACGAGGGCCAGTCTTTAGCTCTTATAAAGTCCGAAACTTTGGTTTCGAGCCAGGCTTGGGTAGTTCGTGCCTTGCGACCAGATGCAGAGTCCTGCTGGAAATATCAGGTTCTTATGAAATCTCTGGAGCAAGCAGTTGCTAAATTTCCCATGGAAACAGTGCGTAAATCCATAGATTTGCGACCAGACAGATTAAAGATCTGTAAAGCCAAAGGTGGCCATTTCGAATTGTATCACTTTTTGCTGAGACTTCGATAAATATGCACATATAAAAGTAATATTAAGATTATATTATTTCATAAAAAAATAAATGCATATTTATTTGATATGTACACAGAATTTATGGCCACATTTATGTACACAGAATTAAGTTATATTATTTAACCAGTCTATCTATTAAAATTCACATTGCCTAGGAAAGCCATATTTGAAACGGATTAAAAAGTTTTAATTTATTGCGAATTTTCACATTGCATCGTAAAGCCATATTCGAAAGAAATTGGAAAATGTTCACTCAGATTCCTAACATTTTAACTTATCGATTCCGATTCGAATTAGTATGTCTTTACGAGGCAATTTGAATACACCCACAGATTTCATACATATTAGTTAACATATAACTTTCGGATTTCGATTTGAATCTCGTATTTCGGAGCAATGTGAATACGGCTACAGAAGATTAGGCAGGTATTTTTGTATGGGAAGTTAGTTTTTCAAATGACTCGTGGGTTAGTTGTGTAAAGTGGCACTCTCTTGGTCGTCTCAGCGTCATGCCGTTTCCTAATTCATTAGTATTGGCGGGGTCTACCTAAGCTAAGGATTTGACGAAAATACTGCTTTTTACATGGAGCGACTGTCGTCATACCTCAACAACCCAGAGGGAAAACCAGAGCCTTTCCTCTTGATAAGGTCACACGACTTTCGAAATATAATTTCTTGGTGTGAAAAGCGCTACTAATTTAATTATGGTAACGAAGTTTTCTACTCATACACGTAATACTACGCTAGTAGGTACTAATATAATGTTAATGATTCACCTTAGCACAAATCACTCTTTATTGTAGATCCTGAAAAGTATTTAACAATGGGTATTATAATTGGCGCCGTCTATATAAGTATATCTGTAATATTCATCTATGGAGCTTACAACGTAAGTATGCATGTAAATGTAAATAGACTAGAAAGAAAGCACTATCAGATTTAGTTTAGATCAAGCTTGATCTCGACCAACCAGAAGATATGTTTCTATCTTTCTTTTTAAGTATACAACGTCGGGAGGCATACAAACATATGGCCAGATGGGCCATATGTTGCTATGCCTCCCGACGTAAAGTATTTACCGTAGCCTATTAACGCTTGTAACATATTAAGTATCACTCGCGCGATGCCTCCTCTGCTGCTTACACAGCAACTCCTTAGGCACTTACTGGTGACCTCACTCACACGTAGGAACAACAACCATGTTTGTTTTTTTTTGTTTTTCATTATTTTAGGAATGAAATTGATTATCTTCGTGCTTTCGCTATAGCCCTATCGGCCGTGGACATTTAAAGTCTTCGTGGAACTGATATACTGATTTTAATGAGAAATTGTTCAACATTTTTTGTAACTTATTATGTTAATAATTAATTAAGCCATTTAATTGTCAAAATATTTCTATACGTAGTGACCTGTGTTTCGACAACTAAACAGGTATAACGCAAGTATATTGCTTATGCAGGTATATTGCTTATGCAGGTATATTGCTTATGCAGGTATATTGCTTATGCAGGTATATTGCTTATGCAGGTATATTGATAAATAGGTTAATATATTTAGAAAAAATAACAACACGTTGCACTTAAAATACATAAATCAGTCGAGTCGAATACACACATCAAAAGTGTCTAGGGATCAACATATATTTTTGCAATAACTTTTCTCCTGATTGATATTAATTAAAATTTTCTTTAAGGATTCATCAAATAAAGTGTTTTCGTTTGTCTACAGTAACGATAAACCAAGTCACCTTTGCATTAATAAAGAAATTTGCCATTTTCATAATAAAGGGATTTTTGACATTTGAACCACTAACATTAAAGTTCGAAAAAAAGACTGAAATAACAGTTTTCTTTAAAATTTTATTGGGTAACTTAAACAATTAATAATCCGTGTTTCTACCGCGAACACTAACAACACAAGAACATCGGTTTGGCATACTCAAAATGAGTTCATCCAAATCACGCTGTGGAATGGCCGCCCATGTTCGTTGCAACAACAAAAAAAGATCTTCTTGCGACTGGATACCCTCCATATTCGGCAGAGCTCTTCTCTGTAGCATATCCCATGCATGCTCAATCGGGTTCAAGTCTGGCGACTGAGCAGGCCAGGGCATGACATTGATGTTAGCTGCGGCGAGAGTCTGTCTTACAACTCTTGCGGTGTGCGGTCGTGCATTATCATGCATTAACTGAAATAAGGGACCGATTTGCACTTGTAGAGGAACGATGACGTCTGATACAATCGTCTCAGCATAAATTTGAGCGTTGAGGTTGCCTCTGATCCAAATCAACTCAGTTCTTCCGCCGATCCAAATACCCGCCCATACCATGATGGTACCACCACTATAAGGATGGACTTCCTGGCAGGATTTTAATCGCTGTTGGCGTCCAGGGGTTCTCCAGTGTCGTATACGTCTTGTATCCGGTCTCATACCAAAACGAGACTCATCAGAAAAGCACACGAAACGCCATTGTTCTTCTGCCCAATTTCTGTGTTCAAGAGCCCATTGATATCGAATCCTACGATTGTGCATTGCTATAGGTGGTACCCTTAGCGGTCTTCGGGAATGAAGGTTCACTTCATGCAAGCGGTTTCTGACTGTTTGGTCGCTAATTAAGTTCCCTGAAGAGTGATGAAGCGTCACGGCTAACATCATGGCGGTTATTGTTGGAGCTCTTCGAGTTGTGATTTGAATGTATCGGTCTTGTCTCCGTGTCCATGCATGGGATATGCTACAGAGAAGAGCTCTGCCGAATATGGAGGGTATCCAGTCGCAAGAAGACCTTTTTTTGTTGTTGCAACGAACATGGGCGGCCATTCCACAGCGTGATTTGGATGAACTCATTTTGAGTATGCCAAACCGATGTTCTTGTGTTGTTAGTGTTCGCGGTAGAAACACGGATTATTAATTGTTTAAGTTACCCAATAAAATTTTAAAGAAAACTGTTATTTCAGACTTTTTTTCGAACTTTAATGTTAGTGGTTCAAATGTCAAAAATCCCTTTATTATGAAAATGGCAAATTTCTTTATTAATGCAAAGGTGACTTGGTTTATCGTTACTGTAGACAAACGAAAACACTTTATTTGATGAATCCTTAAAGAAAATTTTAATTAATATCAATCAGGAGAAAAGTTATTGCAAAAATATATGTTGATCCCTAGACACTTTTGATGTGTGTAGTTTGGTGAAGATAAAATCTCGCCGAGTAAAAAAAACCGGTTTATTACTATAAGTTGTTCTGCAATAAATAATATAAATAATACCTATCGGTTAATATAATCGCAATATACAAAAACGACAATTTAGTCGGAATATTCGTGAACACTTATCAGCTTATAAAAACAATTGCCCACTAAGGTCAAACTTTGCCGAGCATTTAAGATGAAGGACATATTTTATCATTGACTAACACATCAACACGACAACAAACTTCTACACAATTGATAAAGGCTTAAAACTGAATATTCATTATGGATCATTTAGAAATGATGAACTCCATATGAAGCACGGTACTGCGATGATTTTTTTATACTATGACGACTAGAAAACAAAACGGTTACCGTAGGCTTTGAACGCTAGCAACAAAAATAATGTCGCTAGCGCGTTGCCACCCCCGCTGTCAACACAGCTCCACCTGATCTTCTGGTGACCTCACTCACTCGCAGGAACACAACAACTTCGAAACTTCATTCAGTATATGTTATGTATCCGGAATCACATGGTCTGACATATAATGTAGCTAAGACGAAAGCAATGGTTTCTAGGTTTGGAGGAGGTCCGTACAACGCATTAGGCTTGCGATTGAATGGTTTAGTGTTTGAAGTTTTAATGAAGAAGTCTTAACGAGATCTGAGCGACGACAGGAACTTTGAAATGAAGCGTAATGCACTCTCGGTTCGGTGCAATATAATCGCTCGTAGTTTTGGTGGGTGCAAAAGCGAAATTAAAAATGACACTTGTAAACGTTGGTCATAAGTTTGTTGCGATGAAAATTAATTATGAATATGAATACAATAATATAAATACAATACCGGTTCGAATCCAGGCATGTAATACTGAGTTCGTGTTTTATCCTACATATTTGTAATTACCACTTGCTCGGCGGTGAAAGAAAGCATCGTTAGGAAACCCACACATCCTAGAAATTGTATTTCGAAACACGTGTGACCTTACCTAAGAGTGATCTGGTTTTCCCACCTAGGTTGCGGAGGTCTGGGCAATCGCTCCATGTAAAAATCAGTATCTTCGCCAAATACTTAGTACTTCGTCAATCCTAGTAGATTAGAAAACGGGATAACGCTAAGAAGAAGAAGATATAAATACAATTCTTATTTCATAATTTGACATTAATATTATTATTTTGTTATATATTTTTGTATTAACATGTTTATTCAATATTTTATCTTTATTTTTATATATTGTGGATATATAGTTTTGTCATGTGTGTCTCAAAAATAAAACATAAAAAAGTATTATTTTTTACTACTTACCGCCGGCTGGTCTCTCGGGTTATGTCAGACTCTTACTGACTAAACACTACGTTGGAGTTG
The DNA here is from genome assembly GCA_947507595.1 of Pyralis farinalis. Lineage (NCBI taxonomy): Eukaryota > Metazoa > Arthropoda > Insecta > Lepidoptera > Pyralidae > Pyralis > Pyralis farinalis. The sequence goes on along the minus strand of OX382268.1, from coordinate 20,260,636 downwards.
CTATTAGACGGGAAGACTATTAAGACTTCATAGGTGGCGATCGCCCCAGGAGAAACGAGACGACGAAAAATAATCCTCCTAGTCCGGCCATAAGTTCTGACAAATAAATATACATTAATTTTTTATCAAGTAATGTAATCTTAATAAATCTTATCTGTTATATTTATGGAAGTCTCAGCAAACAATAAAAAAATATTCAATTCGAAATGGCCACCTTTGGCTTTGAAAACAGCCTATTAATCTGTCTGGCCACGAATCTATGGATTTACTCACTGTTTCCATTGGAAATTTAACCACTGCTTGCTCCAGATATTTCTTAAGAGACACAATGTCAGCATGTCGTTTCGAACAGGCCATGTCCTCTAAAACTAGTCTTCAGCTCTTATAAAGTCTGGAACTGAACAGTCTTGCTGGAAAATCCACAATATATTTTTAAAAAGTGTATTGCACGTTTCACAACACGATCCAAGACAGTCTCTTGATACACATTGGCTGAAGTCATCACTCCCTTAAAAAAAATGAAGGTTTGTGACTCCTTGCTAAGACAGTCAGTGTCAGCAGTGCTCGCCAGCGATTCGGGTGTTTGTGTGCGTTACGATTTTGGCGCTCATGTAAGGTAGGTACTTACCATTTCTTTGTGTTATTCTAAGGATTTGTGTTTAAGCTTCCCATTATATGGCTTATGTTGTTTGCGATGTAGCCTATTTCAGAAAACATTGTAGTTTTAAAAAAAATATCAGCAAGAAATAAAATCTTGGCCAAAGAGCCTAACCTTACGTCGGGCTGCTGATTTTGAATTTACTAGTTTACAAAGAAGAGTCTCTACTATCTCCAGAGGTGTCATTGAGATACATGGTGGACAGCCTTAGATGAGAATGTTGAAAAGATTTTAGCAGACCGTTTATTGCATTTAGCGAGTCGTGACTTCGGAGTTACACATAACGCAGTTGGTAAATATGCATTTGAACTCACAGAACGACAAAAAATTAAACACTAATTTAAGAGAGAAGTAGAAATGGCTGGTCAGGACTGGTTTCATCGCTTGATGGAAAAAATAAGGAGTTACTATTTGGAAACCAGAAGTTTTGCCAAGAGCAAGGATTGATGGCATGAAAAGGGAAAAAGTGGCCGTATTCTTCAAGATTTTGACTTATATTCATTATTTAAATTTTGTTAATGATTCCAAAGCTTAAAGTGTCAAGAAACCTTTAATTTACCGCCCCTTTATCGCCCCAATTCTTGGGGCGATTCGGATATTTCCTATTGTGTACCTAGCTGGATTGTTACTGATTACAATTTTGCCAATAAAAATTACATATTATTACATTTTAGTGTGATTTTCATATTCTTAAAAATAAATTTGATCCGATTCGCTATGGTCTACCCTACACGACAGAGTCCTAGCGGTAATCTCCATTTCTCGAGATGAGATTTTTTGTATCCTAATGGGGTTTCAGCGAATTCTGGCTTTAACAGCACTAACAGCCTTGGTAGTTCTAACAGCACGCGGTCGCCCCGATCTTTTATGGTCTTCAACAGAGGTGTTGGTTTATCTGTCTACGATATACTCGTACCTACGAACATACGGCTGATACCAAGCTTTTGAAGTATCTTGAATATGACCGACGCGATGGCTATATACCCACTTTGTGCAAAGCAGTCACTGTAATCCTATTTTCTTTAACACCCTATATAGTAATTTGATAATAAATACGAAAAAAATATGTAAAACGGGGGGAAATCGAAATAAGTTTTTAACATAATGAATGCGTTCCAAATTCAAAACAAAGAGTTGAAGAACAGCTTCTATATAACAGTATTTATGGCCAGACTAGTTACATTGTACATTTTGTTTAAATAATAAGTTTTCTTTTATTACTAGTGCAAGAACATGATAATGCTGCCATATTTAATATTCGATCTGGGAAGGTTGATTTTGCAGTCAATAATTGTGGCTACAATGCTGCTGGTGCTCAAACAGAATACCATGGACATCGGACTGTTAATCGGGGCTAGCGTCGCAGGCGGCTTCTTTCTTTGTAAGTGTGATGTGTTGTGTCATGAGTTTAATGCACCTTTAGTTTATCACCCATTTTTTTTCCAAAAGTATGATTTCCTGGTTAGTAAACTCTGTATGTATATTTGATACACAGTACAGTATACAGGTATCGTTAACAGACTATTGTACGCAGTTCCATATATTTCGACAAATAAATACACTGCGAATTTGTCATACCTGGGAAAAATCACTGACAAAATAATTCACATATTTAAAAAAAATAACATACATGTTGCTCTCAAATCCCGTAATTCACTCAAATCACTTTGTAACACTAAAGATAAAATCCCACCTAATAAAAAATCCGGCGTCTAGAAGCTGTTCTGCGATGAATGTGAACACGTATATATCGGTCAAACTGGTCGTAATTTTCAAACACGATTTCACGAACACGTAGAGGCGTATAAAAACAATCGCCCAGAAAGGTCACACTTCGCCGAGCATCTCATAGACAAAGGACATAATTTATCCCTCACTAATCCATATCAAATTTTACATACCATAGACAAAGGTTTAAAACTAAATAGTAGGTAGCAATTAGAAATTAATAAACATAAAAATTCTAAAATTACTCTCATGAACAAACAGGCTGACGTAAACAATTCCCCACTTACTGACTTATTTATGGATAATTGAGAACGCGAACACATAATCGGTAAACCACACATATTCTATTACTATATATATATCGACGATATTCTCATATGTTGGACAGCAGTGCCGTGCACTCCATATAGGCAAAAAGACATTGCCTACCCTATCAATTTAATAAATACCATCCGATGTTTCTTAATTCTTAAACATAGTTTTTAACTAATATTTCTCATCAAAAACAGCTCCATCTATCGGTATCGGTGCAAGTTATTAAAATAGATTCATTACATCACCCGACTCGCTACATCGATGTGCTACACTAGCGCCGCAATGGGAGCATAACGGTAGAGATACAAACTATTTCTGTCTATATTTAAATATGTGTGCCGCGTTGTTAATACTTTAGTGTAGTGTGCATTCCTGTAAATACCTTGCTCACAATAACACAAATAACGCACACAATCGCATAGTTTAGAGTGTTTACAGACATTGTCTTTTCAACCGAAGGATTACGTAAATTACCGAAGTGTCGCGATCGCGAACATTGCTACGTAAATATTTTAAAGAGTATGTTTGCTCCATATAATTAGAGTGAAAAAAACTGCCATTTCAGTTTTTCGTATAAAATTGATATTAAATTTTATTTTGTTTGGGACGCCATTGTTTGTTTATTCAAGTTGTTCGGATGGTGTTTGTGTAGGGAAAATATAAAATGCGTTTTCAAAACTATCTTTCGGTGAAATAAAACAAGTGATTGAGAAAGACCGCTGTACACCGGATTTGAAATTAATACAAACTAAAGGCAAAGTTAATCGTAAGTTTAATGCAAAACCGAAAGGACGCTTCGAATAACTGCAAATTGATATGTATATAAAATCAATCAATCTATAGATATTTGAGGTGGCTAACCAATCACATACATCATTATTTCCACATGACTGGGTAACCAAAATCAACATGCTGTATTTTTTGGTAAGTTAATAGCTTTAAAAAAATTCTGCCTACCCTGTCAAAAATCTCTGTGCACGCCACTGCTGGACAGGTGCCAATCGTCAATTGGATCTCTTTGTTTCCAAATTAAATAAAATCCACCCTAAAATTAAATTCACTTTAGAAATAGAACAAAATAGTTCACTTCACTTTTTAGATTAACCCATAACTCAAAATCAATCCCTCCATCAATTTTCGATAAATCGTAAACCCACTCATACCGATACCACGATCCCCGCATCATCCAGCCATCCTTGGCAACGCAAGCTCGCACCGTATAAAACTATGATACACCGTTTGATGAGCATTCCATTAAGTAAGGATAATTACAACAAAGAACTTGATGTACCTAATATATTAGATCGCGAAGTCAAACGGTTATTCCAAATCTACCATCGATAAATTATTGCGTAAAAAGACGAGTAGTATCGTTAACAGACTATTGTACGCGGTTCCATATATTTCGACAAATAAATACACTGCTAGTTTGTCATACCTGGGAAAAATCACTGACAAAATAGTTCACATATTTAGAAAAAAATAACATACATATTGCTCTCAAATCCCGTAATTCACTCAAATCACTTTGTAACACTAAAGATAAAATCTCGCCCAATAAATAATCTGTCATCTATAAGCTGTTCTGCGATGAATGTGAACACGTTTATATCAGTCAAACTGGTCGTAATTTTCAAACACGATTTCACGAACACGTATCGGCGTATAAAAACAATCGCCCAGAAAGGTCACACTTCGCCGAGCATCTCATAGACAAAGGACATAATTTATCCCCCACTAATACATATCAAATTTTACACGCCATAGACAAAGGTTTAAAACTAAATATTAGGGAACAATTAGAAATTAATAAACATAAAAATTCTAAAATTATTTTCATGAACAAACAGACTGACGTAAACAATTCCCCACTATTAAATATCTTTTCGCTCACACCATCCCCACCCTCAATTCAATATAAGGGATGGCACTGCGATGGATTTGTCACTTGTAGCATGTTATTCTTACGATTAACGTCTACAACGCCTGACGATGCTTCGTGGAGAGGCGAAACACGTGTCGCAGCGACGACCAGGCCAGTCGTGGCGGCGACGGTGGTGGTGGGTGCATGCGGATTCTGTTACAGAGTGCGGACGACCGCAGCAGCCGAGGCAGAAACTACCGGAGCAGCCATGGCAGCGACGGCATGTTGCATTTACTAACAGTAGTGGGCGGGTGCCGGCCGGCGCTAGGCCGTATGAACTAATTGGTGGTGGAAGCACACAAAGCAGGTTACTCCAAACTCCCTTGCACATATTGTATGTGCAAGGGAGTTTGGAACGAGGTTTGAATGTATAAAAAATTAAGATTGTTTTTTTATAATAAAGGGATTGACGCGAATTCTAATTCTGCGCATATAAAATGTGATGTGATATATTAGTAAGCGGTTACCGTACTGTACGTACGCTTACAAACTTTCGTTCGTAAAAAATCACACATAAGTCTTTTTTTTCAGTGGGAGAGTTCTATTTATGGGTTTGTGCAGCGAATTTGCCTATACTGATAAATGAGATGGAACGTGACGAACAAGCAGCTACAATTGACAAGCTGCAGGAACTGTTGCGTATCAACAATCAGCGAACATACACAAACACCTTGGACAGTGTGCCTCTCGCGACGGATTACGGCAGTAATAATCGTAGTGATGTTTTTATTGTACCCAAAAATCAAGCAGTTGATCGACTGAGGAACCGAACTAAGATTTCTCCTCCATTCTCTAATAACTACAATAAACATCGATAAGATAATGTTTATTACTTTCATTTTACACGTATCTTACTTACATGATTACAGAATCAAAAACCCATTATTTTACCCGATCCACAGACTCCCTCCTTTGGTCCTCAATCTATTATTTTATCCATTTATACTCCCCGTACAATTGGCCGTCACAAAAAAAATCCAGCCGCCCATATTTTTTTTTATACTACGTCGGAAGGCATACCAGCATACGGCCCACCGATGTAACGCGCGTACCGTAGCCTATTAACGCTTGCGATATATTAAGTATCACTCGCGCGATGCCTCCTCTGCTGCTTACACAGCAACTCCTTGGGAGCTTACTTAGGTGACCACGCTCACACCCAGGAACACAGCAACCCTCTAGGGAGTTGTTATTTGGCCGCGGTTTTCTGTGAGGTGGAGGTACTTCCCCAGACGGGCTGCTTTAATGCGCCTTACCTCTCTTAAAACATCCAGACCAAGATAAACAGACATGTTCATGCATACAAATGTTTACCTTGTGTGGGAATTGAACCTACGAGCGTTAGTGTCAAAGTCGCGTCATTCACGACTGAGCCACCGAGCTCGTCGTTCTTTATCATTGTCCAGTAAATGTTAATATACAGAGTCTAGTGGCTAACACACAACTTCACTGAGTGTGTCTTATGCTATGGCCACTATAAAGGCAAATAAGAAAAAAAAAATTAAAGGCGATGTTTGAGTCTGACTAGCACTTATCCGGTTACTTACCTTTGATCTTCTCAATTCGATTGTTCTTTTTGTAGGTATGTAATATTCAGCCAAACATGCAAACGTTCTTTAGAGTCGAGACTGAGACTCGTAATGATAATTATAGACCCAGTTCTCAGTGAAAATAAAAAAAAGAGTCTGAAAGAGATTATATTTTACAGCTTCATTCTTAGCGATTAGTATTTGTAGTAGAGCTCCCACGCTTCAGCCTTGCACTGATGTTTATATAAAGAAGGAATTTTTGAAATCCCTACTGGCAACACACACCAAACGGCTCTCTTCCGGTCCGGCAGAACTACAACTTGTGCTTCATACTGTGTTTCCGCCTTCTACGTACAATAAAAATCTAGCGCAGTGTTCATTTTAAATAACGCCGAAAAGAAAAGGGGCCAGTAGTTAGGATAAAATTAGAAACAGAATTAAAAAAAAATCAATACAATCGATAATGATAATTTATTCCGATAGCGATGAAAAGGATTCCGAAAGGGAAGGTTAGTACATTTCGCTAAATTAGTGTAAATTTATATTTCATTATAAAAAATTGCAACAACCGTATTTTGTATCTATCTACCCTCAATTTCTTTTTCTTTTTTATTACGTTGAAGTGATGTGAGATGCCAACTGGGTTATCTCAATCACGTATCTACATAGCATAGACACACACATAAGCGATTTAACTACCCAGAAGTTCAATATATGATAAAAATGTGATGTGAGAAGCCACCTGGGCTATCTCTGTCACGTTTTATGAATATGAATAACTATATTCAAACAATTATGTCCTATGATGCGAGACACCACCTGGGTTTTCTCTGTCATATACAAATACAAGAACTCGCTATCTGAGGCAATATCGCGAAAATGTAAAAATATGAAAAATAGGTCACTTATGATTTGACTAATCTGCAGAGAGAAACGCGTGTTGAAACTTGTGTTGCCTTGTTGAATCGGTACAGAAATGAAGGAATATTGGATCGAATTGTGACGAAAAGTGCATTCTTTACGATAACTGTAAGCGAAAAATGCAATGGCTGACCCCAGGTCAAACGCTACAACAGTGCCCTAAAGCAAAGCTTACCAATAAAAAGGTAATGGTAACTGTTTGATGGTCCCTTCGTGGCTTTATTCACTATAGCTTTCTCAGGTCTGGTCTAATAAACAGGGAATTGAATCTACGAGCGTTGGTGTCAAAGTCGCGTCATTCACGACTGAGCCACCGAGCTCGTCGTTCTTTATCATTGTCCAGTAAATGTGATGTGCTGCGCTGTGCTGTGCTGTGCGTGTGCTGAACTTTGAACAATGATGGAGAAACTGGCATTGAAACAGCCCCGACTCGTGAATCGATCTTCACCATTATTGCTCCATGATAACACAAGACCTCACACTGCACGAGAAACCCGTTACACGTGTAATTCTACAGGACCTGCAGTTAGAAACAATACGTCCAACGGATGAACTAACTACCATTTTTTTCGTGATTTGGACAATTTTCTGTGGTAAAAAAAATTCTTCCCAGGAGGCACTACAAAATGCTTTCTCACAGTTTGTTGAACTACTACTACTAGATCCCCAGAGTTCAATCGCAAAGGCATAAATAAACTTTCGATTAGATGGCAGCTATATATAGATAATAAGGATAAATATTTTCTTTAAATAAATATGTTAAATCTTAGAAAAAAAACGAGTTTTAATTTTTCAGTATAGTAATTCGGCAGTTTCATACTTTAACCCCTATTGTATATATAAATAAATATAATAATAAATAAATATTGCCGGACAAATTACACAGCGCCATGTAGCCCCAAAGTAAGCGAAGCTTGTGTTATGGGTACTAGACAACTGATAAACATACGTAAATACATTTTTTTTTTGTAAATACATACTTATTATACATAGAAAATAACCAGACCTTTCATAAACAGACATGTTCATGCACACAAATGTTTGTACTTGTAAATGTAATGTAATGTAAAAAATGTAAATGTTGTCAAAGTAGCGTAACAGCGCGTTCCACCACTGAGCCACCGAGCTCGTCAAATAATATCAGGTATATATTGCTTCAAACAAAATGAAATAGTTCTGCCGGACCAGAAGAGGAAGTCGCTAGAGTGTTGCCAGTAGGGATTTCAAAAAATCCTCTTTTCTATAAACATCCGTGCAAGGAGGAATATCTGTTCATAGGTTACTGTAGGTATGGAAAAAGATCTGAAAATTGTATTTACATGCAATTTGATCTAACCTGCTTTGTGTGCTTCCGCCACCTTTTAGTTCATGCGGCCTAGCGTCACCGCCGGCACCCACCCACTACCGTTAGTAGATGCAACAAAGCAGGTTATATCAAATTGCATGTAAATTTGACTTTCGCAAAATAACGCCTGAATCTATTAATTAAATTGTACTTACACATTTTTGTCTCCTAAATTCTATAAACAACGTACTTTCATTATTAGTAATAATAGTAATTAATGACGTTAAATGCAAAGTACTGCCTTTACGTTTAACGTTATTGCTTATATCCATGTCCCAGGGTTCTATTATATTTTTTATTTATTTTTAGTGTATGTGAATGGTTTGACCGAGATAGTGCTGAAAATTACTAATACAGTAGGTACCATTTTCTGATAATATTGTTATGTTCTTTGGGAGTCCATTAATTTACTCACACCCATTAGTTTATTTACTACAGTACCTAATTATTTTTAATTTTGCTCGTCGGAGTATAAATATTGATGAGATAAATAGTGTTCCGTCTACCTTTCTAAACAGGTACACATGTAATAATATTGTATACAGCAGTGAAAACCTAAACTAACTCGGACCGTTATATACTGTTATCCATACATTTCGAGCCTCCTTTGAGGCTCGCGGGCTTTGAAGGATTAAGGATTGAAGGACGTTTAACCGGAATCACGTACCAATTCACAAATGACTCGTTAAGTGATAGACGAATTTTTAGATAACGTTTTTTTGAAATATTTCAATGGACTTTATTTTCAATACGATGGATGGAGAATGAGGTCGGTGATCGGTGGATAAGGCGTAGGTCCAGTAACTTGGCCCCCGAGGTCGACGGACCTAACATCCAGGGATTTTTATTTGTGGGTGGAAATAAAACGACTAGTACACAGTACACGGAGGAAGCCCGAAGTATTGATGAGTTAAAACAGCAAATTATAGATGCTTTTAACACAGTGCGAAGGGACAGAGGAACATTATCTCGTTTAAAAAATAATTTGGAGAAACGTGCGGGATTCGGCGAAAGACACTTTGAACATTTATAAAAATATCGTTAGGTTTGTGTAGTTATTTTTAGTAGTGTTTTTACTTTTAAATCCAGCTAGAAAACTGTAAGTAACTTTAGTATTATTACTTATCCTCAGTATTTACAAATATGAACCTACCTAGTCTAAATCTCGTAGATATATCAAATAACATCGTTAGATATTATTTAATTAGAATAACTAGAGATAAAATAATATCTAACTTTAACTTCTAAAATATTCACTTATGTGCAGAAAGAGTACATAAGTAGAATATTTCTAACTGTTCTACGCCCGCATAAAGTAGGTATGAAGAATCAGGAAATAAACACATTTTAACAATTTTTTTAGTTTGTTTAGTGCCAGTAACTACTTGTCGCGAGTATACGTAATACGTATGTATTCAAAGTACCCTGTACAGGGTCGGCATGAGTGACACTTCTGAAGTTGCAAATTATCATGGCGATTGACGATTGACGATTAACTGCTTATCATCAGGCAGGCCGTAAGCTTGTTTGAGACCTTTGTGGTATAAAAAATATACAGAGTGACTTAATAATTTATATAACAGTTACGTGACTTTTTAAATGTTTAGAGGTAAACAAGCCTACGGCTCCCTTGATGTAAAGTGGTTACCATAGCTCATGAGTAGCATAGCTAGTAGGTGGATCACTCGCGCGGTATCTATAACTAAGAGTTGGTAACATGGTGATTAGGTGTGTTTGTGGAACTCGATGGCGTCGGAGTGTCGGTCGGCGTCACGTTGAATTTCAGCCAGAAGATTGCCGCTAGAACTCTGTCGCGTATAATAAAACAGAACCTGAAGCTCGGCGCTTATCTTCGATAGGGACATGCCCTAAATCAATTCGTATGGTTGAATAGAGTGGATAAATCAACACGCCTTCTGTTCCGATACGCAGGTGAAATACACAGACATATCCACTTTACTGATGAAAAAATGTTCACGATTGAAGAGAAATACAACAAACTGACAAAAATGTCAAAGTATACCTACGCACACAATTTTAAAGAAGCCGCCCAAGTGGCCGGAAAGATACAACGTGGTCATCATCCTGCGTCTGCAATAGTTTGTTGGGGGTGTCTTATCAAGGAGTCACGAAGCTTCATTTGTGTGAAAAAGGAGGCTTGAAACGCCACCCCGACACTTAAGAAATCTCTGGAGCAAGCAGTGGGTAAATTTCTCACGGAAACAGTGCGTAACTTTATAGATTCATGGCCAGACATATTAAAGGCCTGTATCAAGTCGTGTGTTTATCACACGCTCCATTATCTTGGAGAGACGGAGGTTATGGCCATAGGCCTGTAATTCGATGGGTCTGATCTATCGCCTATCGCCTATCGTGCCTTTTTGGGCACCGGGTGCACATTGGCGGTCTTCCATGAAGTTGGGACTTGCCCAGTGGAGTAGGAAAGCGCGAAAAGGCGCGTTAGTACAGAACACAACTCAGGAGCACACAGCTTCAGTACCACTGCCGGTATACCATCCGGCCCACTCGATTTATGAATGTCGAGAGAGAGTAAGGCCCGCCGGACATCTCGCTGGGTAATGGAGATTTCCGACATTGAGCTACCGCACCACGGAATGGTAGGTGGCACTACTCCCCCGTCATTCATATTCGAGTTAAACGCAAAGAGATTACCGAGTAAATCGGCTTTCTCCTTAGTGCTATGGGCCAAATTGCCATCCAGTTTTTGCTGTGGTGGCATGGACGGTTGATAGAAATTTCCCTCCGCAGCTTTAGCGAGCGGCTAGAAAGGCTCCCAGAGGGAAAACTCGCAAGCCGCTCGCCAACTCTGCCGACGAAATCCAATTTTGCTCTAGCAACCACCCTTTTACTGGACCTCGAGGCAGCATTCAGTTTGCGCTTCAAAACAGAGACACTAGGATCCCTATTAGCATGCGCCGTGGTCCAAGCATTGTAAGCAGCCTGCTTAAGAAGTTTGGCTTCCTTACAATGCCGATTAAACCACGGCCGCTTTTGAGCTCCCGCAGTAGCTACAAGGCGATTGGGAATGAAGCATTCCATGTCATCCAATATCGCCGCAGCCACTGCGGTTGCGCAGAAATCAATGTCGTCTGATTCGAAGCACAGCTGCTTCCACGGGTACGATACGTAGAATTCACGCAATCCATCCCAGTCTGCTGACTTATAGTGCCATATGCGACGACATCCGGCAGGCCGAGGTGGCACTTGGGTCCGGATGAGGCAGTGATCCGACGAGCCAAGCGGCGCATCCACTTAGATACTCATCCGGACGTGTTGTCAACAGAAGGTCCAGTCCAGCTTGTATGGTCCTCTACATCTGGTATTCTCGTGGGAGAATGAACCAGCTGAGAGAAACCATAGGCCAGAGCGAATTCATGAGCAGATCTCCCCGCGCAGTCAGTGCACCGAGAGCCAAGCCACTCGGCATGGTGGGCATTGAAGTCTCCTGAAATCACTAACTCCGCGGAGGGATATTGTTCGATGACTCTGTCAGTCGCCCTTTGCAGGTGCTCAAATAACCGAGCTGTGCCTGTATCACCGTTATGAGACCTGTAAAGGCACGCGTAGACCGGGTGTGGCCGCCTTGATCCACTCGTACCCATAATATCGACAGGTCCCTGTCTTTAAGATTATGCAATCGGCGACAACATATATCCTCCCGGACGAACAAGCATACCCCGGCATGACGCACAAACAAGTGCTCCGGTTTGTACCCGGTGTAATGCAAGTAAGAAGTGTCGGCCGGTGAGGATATTTGCGTCTTCGTGAGGAAAAAAATGGTCAGCCACGCGGTTTCCAGGTGATGATGGACCGCGTTGATGTTCGAGTGCACACCCCTGATTTTACAAAAGTCCACATACGTGGTGGAGAGGGTGGCCGCTGTGGAACCATTTTTCCGTTTTTTTTTTTCGCTTTTTCATAATGTGATGAGAGTAAAGAAAATGAGAGGTCGATGTACAGACGGAGTAAAGGACAAAAGCGCGGTGTCTTTCATTACAGTACCGTGCGGGTAATGCAGTTTGCTGGCGCGGCGGGCGGAATGGTCCCCGGTCCCCCCTTGCTGCAGCAGCCGGGTCCACCCCGGTCTCCTTCTCCGGCACGACCACTGCAACAGGGACTTTTCACAGGCTGGCGGTTCAGCCTCCCGGGGCGGAGTTTATGTATTCCCCGGGTTCGGGAACCCTACTAACCTGCGGGCCGCCAACAGTCAACCGTTTCACCGGGGTCTCCCTGACCGCCACGCCTGCCTGTCGCTGCTATTGGTGATTTGACATCCACCGGTCTTCCCGCTGTCCGCACAACGAACTCTCAGTTAACGGGCAACTTTACTCACGCACAGGAACACAACAATACTTCCGGAGTTGTTATTTGTCTGCGGTCTTTTGTAAGGTGGAGGTGATTCCCCAGACGGATATTTAGAGCAAGAAGTCATGCCATGCCCCCCCGCAACAGATATAGGATCGGAGGCGATGGAGCATAGCACGACCTCTCGCTGGATCCTACCTCTCTTAAAAACGTTAGTACATTTCGTTAAATTAGTGTGAATTTAAATTTCGTTATAAAGTTTGTGACTACAAAGCCACATAATGGCTTATACGCAGCCAATAGTTCGACTTCATTAATTAATTTAAGATGCATGCATGCCAAATGCTACATTGTAGTTAGTTTACGTGTCATAACGCGTAATCAAAATTCTCACTGCAAATTAAATATTTTTATATTCTTTTAATTGTCTTAGGGCTGGTAAGGTACAATTCTTGTATATCTTTTGGGAGGCTGTTAATAATTTTTGGTAACATGTATTGATATGTTCTCATACCTTATTTATTGTTATGTGAAGGTACGACAAAAGTATCCATGTTTGGCAGTGGTCTTAGCTTATTGCTACGATGTTTCTTCTGTAGATGGCCCGTATTCGCAAATTCTTCTTTCAGTACTGATAACTTGATCATGCTTTGCACGGGAAGTACACCACAAAACCTAAATAGTTTGGAATATTCGTCACGATATTTTTCTTTAATGTTTTTAGGTACGATGTTTTTGAGTATCCTATTTTGTAGGTTGTATATATCGTTTAAATTAGTTTTAGTCGACCTCCCATAACTACTGAGACCATATCTTATTATCGACTCTGCGAGTGCTAAGTAAAGCATCCTAAGTGTATTATAGGGTAACTTGTATTTTAAAATTACTAGTCGACTTAAGATTGATCTCAGCTTGTTGCACACATACTCCACATGCTGTCTCCAACTGAATTTGTCATCTATTAGTAATCCTATATACATATTGATATTTTACAAATAAACTTTAATTAAGTTCAAATCAGTTTCGTGTAAAGTAAAGACGTAAAGAGTTTGTTGGACTTCTTTTAGTACCATTTTTAATTTAATTTAATTTTTTAACATGCTTTTCTTACTTAAACTAGTTTGTAGCAACGTAACAGAATTATTCATGGAGACACGTTTTATTTGTATATCAAACAATTATTTGCTTAAAAAAAATATATAATAAATATTTTTTTGAGTAATATTTTAGATTTGACACTATAATCATAATAATAATAATCAAATCATATCGAACGGATAATGAATATATAGTTAAAAATAGTATTCGACTTGGTAGTTGAGTCCATTGCCGCGTTCGCTCTTAAACCGAATATTAGAATAGGTGGAGCCGATCCCGCCAGCAGTGATCGTGGCGGTGGCCCCCGTCCGATCGATGTCTCGCGCTACGATACCCTGAAATAAAATACAATAGAATCACTATACAATAGCTTTAATTTACCTGTATACTGCTTTGAGTCCAAATAACAAAACGAAATGGGGTAAATATGTGCTAGTCGGACTCGCGCACCAATGTTTTCGTTAACAATGGAGTCTTATATAAGGTTTATTTATTTATACGCTTTTACTGGTCTGAAAGATGACGCGGCATTAATAGCAGAATCACCATCCGAACTGCAAACACTAGTTACAACAATGAAAGATGATTGTATGAAGAAAGGCTTACAATTGAATGCGAAGAAAACCAAGATAATGGTATTTGAAAGAGAGACAACCAGAACGAACACTAGGATTATGGTTGATGATGTAGTGTTGGAGCAAGTGAATGAGATTGTATATCTTGGAAATGTTTTTAGCAGCAATGGAAGGTACACCGCTGATGTGGAGAGACGAGTGAGTGCCGGGAATAGAGTGAATGGAGCGTTGGGCAAACTTCTAGGCAGCCGAAATCTAAGCCAGAAGGCACAGTTCGCTGTACACAACGCGGTGCTAATTCCAACGCTAACTTATGAAAGTGACAGCTGGGTATGGCAGAGAGAGCATGAAAGTAGAATAAATGCAGTCGAGATGAGAGCATTGCGCAAAATTTGTGGCATAACGCTTGCTGACTGCGATCGTAATGAAGACGTGAGAGAAAGAGTTGGTCTAAAAGAGAGTGTCGGTGTTAAGATAAGAAAGGGCATGCTCCGTTGGTTCGGACATGTAGAAAGAATGCGGGACGAAAGAATGACGAAACAGATATACAATGCAAAAGTGGAAGGATGTAGGAGCCGAGGAAGGCCGAGACTAACCTACCATGACCAAATTGGTCGTGTTTTATCAGAAGGTGATGTCAGGAGCCCCAGGAACCGGCGAGCGTGCATGAAAAGAGCTATGAATGTCACAGAAGCGAGTGAAGTATGCAAGGACCGCGTCTTATGGCGCTCGGTTCTCTCTGCCTACCCCGCAAGGGACTTGGCGTGAAGATATACATACTGGTCTGAAAAAATGTATCAATGAACCGAGGGTTCGTTTTTTACAATTTACAAGAAAAAAGGAGGAAGATAAAAACAAATGCTTTGATGTATACCACTAGACGAGCTGATTAATATTAATGTTAAGCTGATAAGTTACGGCCCTTTTCATGGGACCACAAGTTCATTAGTCAGTTGCAAGAGACTGAAAGATGAAGACCGCTGTGTAAGGTGCGAATTGTAAATAAATGTTAAAATAGTTTTTTTACGTACGCATTGTTTTATCAATCACTTAGGGTAGACCGGGGAAATTATAGCATTTTACCTTTCAATTTTAAGTTTTTTTTTGCTAATATTATGGCAAAAGTATCAATATACATTAATACTTAGTTTACTCGGCTATCAGTTAGCATTATGTATCACAGTAAATGCATTGTATCCATTGTTTATTTCGTCCGCTATAACCAAAGGATCTAAGAACCAGAGGATAGAAGAAAGGAGAAAAAAGCGCAAGCGTTGTAATCCTTACATCGGTTCTGGTTTTTTCTCTTTCAAATACTATTATGTTTGTTTTCTTCGCATTCAATAGTAAGCCTTCCTCCATACATTCGTCTTTCATCATTGTGTTCAGTGTTTGCAGTTCAGATAGTGTTTCTGCTAATGACACGCCATCGTCTGCATACAGCAGACATTTCACCACTAGGTAACCCATGCGCAATCCCACACTCGTTGACCTTATTCTCTGCAGAAAACTATCGAGATACAGGATAACATACAGCCTAGCAGACAGCATGCTACCCTTTTTGACATCAGTTTTGATGATCCGCACACATGCTGAGCAATCCTTGTAAGTGGACTGCACAGCACGGAGCAGTGACCCGTCAATCCCATATCTCGGCAATATATCCCACAGTTCCTTTCGCATAATCCTATCAAATGCTTTCTTTTTTTTTATACTACGTTGGGAGGCATACAAGCATACGGCCCACCTGATGTAAAGCGGGTACCGTAGTATTAACACTTGCGTTATATCAATTGTTACTCGCGCGACGCCTCCTCTGCTGCTTACACAGCAACTCCTTAGGATTTTAGTGGTGACCTCATTCACACGCAGGAACACAACAACCCTCTCCGAGTCGTTATTAGGCTGCGGTTTTCTGTGAGGTGGAGGTACTTCCCCAGACGGGCTGCTTTGATACGCTCTATCTCTCTTCTCTTCTCAAGATCCACAAAACCGCAGAAAACCTTCTGGTCTATGTCCAGATGCTTCTCCACGATATTGCGGAGCGAGAAAATTTGATCCGTACATCCCCTTTCATTTCGGAATCCTCTCTGTGCCTCCATTTCATCTGATTGAGGGTGACCTCATTTTCCTTTCTACCACCTTTGTATATACTTTTGCTGCTAAGCTGATCAAACTGATGACCTTATAGCTGACGCAGTCCATGCATGACCCCTTGCCTTTATATAAGGGCACGATGACTGCGCGTCTCGAGCCCATTGGGACCCTTCCAGTTCTCCAGCATAGATTGCTTAAGTACCAGATGACGGATACCCGGACGTAATTGCCACCTAGTTTGATCATCTCAGCCGTGATCAGATCAATTCCCGCTGATTTTCCATTTTTCAAGCTTTCAACTATGGATGATATATGGTTATCGATCATTCGATCTCATTCATAGTTATGCCTTCGACGTGCCGCCGCCGTCAACGTGGAGTAAGCATCAGACTCACTCTCATTGTCAGCGTCTGAGGCATACTCATACATTTCCTCATAATATTCACTTCACCGTTCTAACACTTCCTGAGTGTTCGCAAGAATGACACCAGCTTTAGACTTTATCTTATCCATTCTGAATGCCGACGAACCACTCCGAGACTTCTTAACCTCTCTCCAAAAGAGTTTGGTATTTGCCTCGAAGTTTCTCGTCAGCCGCTGTCGTCATTCATAATTTGTCTGTCATGCTTAGCGATGGGCGATTGCGAGAGGTTTTTTTCGATTGTCTCGATTGTTCGAACATCTCGATTGTTTTCGATTGTTTCGTCGAACATCTCGATTGTTGTTGTGTTCGTCTTTGGCGCGATTTCAACTCAAATTTGTGGTTGCGAATTGCGAGTATGCACGATGGCGAGAGGTTTCAGTCGATTGTTTTGAGTTATATTAGAACATCTCGATGGCCGGACTTGGCCTTGTCTTGTGATTGCGATTTGCGAGTTCAAACTAAGCATGAAAAGTAGCAAACTTACCCAACTTACGTACGTATTATAGGAGAAAGGAATCACGAAAATAAATTAATTAATCGAAGTTTATAATCATCTATTGTCTTAGGTTTTCGCGATTGTTACACATTGAATTATACTATTTTTAACGGAGTCTTCCTGCGACCACGGACGCTGCAAAGCGTTCGAAACGTCAGGTTCAACAAAATAAATAAAACACGCGATACTTCCGTTAAAAATTGTATAATTCAATGAATCATCTATTTTTAATGACTTAAATAAACTTGTGCAATGTATGCAACATAGTTTTTTAGTTTTAATACAAAAAATCACAGCGGCTCGATAAACAATCGCGACACATACACCTCGGCTCGATGCTTGTAAACAACTAGCAGCGAGTCGAGTCCGTCCGGCTAAACTGACCGGTGACCGATGAATGACTAACTGATGCAACAATCGAAACAATCGAAAAACCTCTCGATTGTTTTGTAAAACAGCGAGTCGATTGTTGACTCGATTGTAAATTTTGACTACTGCGATTCTTTCGATTGTTAAAACATCTCGGAAATTCGGAATCGCCCATCGCTAGTCATGCTTAATACATACACAACCACTAAAATACATACAAAATCTTGTAAGAACGCTAGCAATACATACATATTTACCTACTTTGTTGGGAGAGGCATGTATCACTAGGCTCGTATTTTCGGATTTATTTACATACTTATTTGTAAATATCACTTAATGCGATGAAGGTAAACATCGTGAACGACTAATGAATTAGTGTTGCAAAAGTTAATTACAGCAATGAAAGCAATACTGAATTTTGGACAGTTTGAAACCATATATTAAAATAAAAGAGTTTCCATATAGAACAAGGTTGTGTGTTGTGCAAATATCGTTGTAATTCCCCAGAGCAGTGATAGTCCGGCCGTGCAGGTTATCACCACTATTTTCGTGTTTAATTATCACTTGTCGCTCAATATAAATATCAACATCTTCGCCAAATCCTTAGGCGGTAGGGGTTAGGGGTAGCGGACCCAGCCAATCCTAATGGATTAGGAAACGGGATAACGCTAAAAAGTAGAAAGTCTCGTGAGGGGTTCAGACAGCGCATTTTAGAGAGTAAAGGAATTATACATGAAGCCCAAACAGAAAAGTGAAATTAAGAGTAAATGGGAGTTGTTTGATCTACGTATTTGACAATTATGAGAATTACAAATATACTGAAATTTCAAGTATCCAGGAAAATGTGAATTAAAAAGAATTGTTAAAAGTATGCAAAGTATACTTAAATATCGACGCTCCCGATTGGGAAGACATCCAAGCTTTGACCGGTAAAGCGTCCAGGTTAAAGTAGAGTTAATTACATGCCAAGATTTTTGACGCTCTTATTAAAAGGAATAGCAGAATTATTAAACATGATGTACGACATGAACAATCACCTTGAGGGAACAATTATAGCTTTTTTCGAGGACGGTTGTAGTTATTTATGGTCTATGTAGAACAATGTAGATATTATGTAGTAACTCAATTCACCATTTAGAGGGTAAAGTAGAACGTGCAGCTCTTATTGGCTAGTTCGCGGATAAACTTTGCGATACTTATCGGCTTACTGGTTCAAATATTTTCCCACTGGTCAGTAGGCTCGAATCGTTTGAACATTTAGGCGCTAAATATGTTTCTGTGAGCGCGAGGTCCCTTCAAGTCAAGTCACAGGGGCAGTCAAGTGGTTTATAGTCTGCATCGAGCCGCATGCTGCGGAGTTTGATGGTTTTTCGACATGCGATCTAGGAAGCCCCTGGCGGGGCTCACCCGTTACCCTTTCACAGAAACTTCCTCGCGGAGCGTAGCTATATAGAGATGTCGGCGATGGTACTACCATACCTTGCTGTAATTGTATCCTACGCTTACTTCAGGTTTATGAATACGATAGGTTTCAGGTTTATGATACCTCACACAATCTGCTTACATAAATAAATAAACCTTTACTTTTTGGCTCCGTAACCGGGGTTCGATGCACGAGTGTGCGATGCTAGTTTGAAAGAATGTTAGTTTGGCAAAACGTTAATTCAATTCCCGCTTGTTCGTCCGAACGTTAGAGTGATGCACTGCACACTAGTTGGATTGGACAGAATGCTAGTTCGATGCACACTAGTTTAACAGAATATACGTGATATTAATAATCTATACCTACATATAATTAAGTCGTAAAAGGGTTCAGTTTGCGTAGGTACCTACTTAAAATTATTATTGCCTACTAAACTATTATTAAAGGATGATGGTAAAATTAAAAAAAATCAGACCTTTCTATAGTTAGGCCACAGGTCGTACGAGTTCCCTCGTGATGTTTTTCTACAAATATGTACACAAATCCACAAAAAATCGAGTTTAGTGGTACTTGCCCACACCAGAATTAGACCAAAGGACCACTCGGTTAAGAGACTGGTTCATTATTCACTATCTGCCACTGATGTTCTGATGTCCCCGTCTGTTTGTACTTGATTATTATTGACTACTTCACACTAAATATACCTATAGTATCTATAGACTTTTGTACGGTGGATGAACCTTCCTAGAAATATCGGCAAGCCTTTACGCCGGTAATCTGTACGCTAATCGGCGGGGTGCACATTGTGTGGGGGAGACTAGGCCTTACATCCCCTGATTTCCATTCCATTTTTTGAATAGCCAGTTCCGTTGCATACCGCCGTCAGTGCTTAGGTACGCCCGAAAAAGGTTAAAAGTATTTATAAAATTAAATACTAACTTAAGTAGGTCAACTATTCAATAGTACTCACCTTGATGATTTGTTGGGAAGGATTGGAATAAAAAACATTTTTCACCCTTTTCTTGAATGGAATCGCCATATACTCCACCTTTTCCTGCCAACCTAGACTCTTGTTATAAGTTGTACCTACGATTAAATCGACAGCAAAGCCTTGAGAAATACAAACGAGTAATAGAAAACTTAAAATGAATATACTTTTCATTTTTATATATATTCGGTACAATTAGCCAATACGTGCGCAGAGATCAGTAAAACAAGACATTCTCAGCTTGTTCGTAAACATTTTATCAGAAATGATTACAAAATAAATAATTAAGCGGCAACAACCACAACTACGATAATGTCGGAGAGAATATGTACCTACATAGAATTGATAAAACTTTATTGTGATTTGTACTACAAATGAATTAAGTGCTCGTTAGATATATCGTTAGGGATATTAATGTGGAAGAGTTTCAATTTACACTTTTGTGCATATAGTAGATACTAATGTACCTATGTAAAAGTGACTATTTTCGTGTTTCTGTCTCTCTTGCTAAAGACTTTATTTATATCTATACAGATAAACAAAATTGGAGTGTCTGTTTGTAATATTAAAATAACCGCTTTTTACTAAATGCATATGGATATATACACGGTACATATACCAAAATGAATATTTTTACAATTTTTGTCTGTCTGTCTGTTTGTTCCGGCTAATCTCTGAAACGGCTGGACCGATTTTGACGGGACTTTCACTGGTAAGGTAGACGACTGTTCAGAGCACAATATAGAGTACTTTTTATCCCGTAAATATTTAGGGTTCCTGCGTAAAATATGAAAAACTGTTAAAATTAGGGGGAAATATCTTCCCTTCGGGGGACTTTGCACTTTTATTTTTATTATTATTTTCACAGAATACGTATTTTTTGTGACATAAAATAACCACCTACGCATTTTCTTATACATACATATATAATAACATAATATGTAATAATATAATAATAATCTTCTATACATCTATACAGATAAATAAAATTGGAGTGTCTGTTTGTAATATTAAAATAACCGCTTTTTACTAAATGCATATGGATATATACACGGTACATATACGAAAATTAATATTTTTACAATTTTTGTCTGTCTGTCTGCCAGTCCGTCTGTCTGTTTGTTCCGGCTAATCTCTGAAACGGCTGGACCGATTTTGACGGGACTTTCACTGGCAGATAGCTGATGTAATAAGGAGTAACTTAGGCTGCCTTTATTTTAGAAATTTTATTTATTTTTATTAATATAAATAAATAATAAAAAAAACTATTCCGCGCGGGCGAAGTCGCGGGCACAGCTAGTTGGATATATGTTGTTATCGTGTTTCTTAAAATCGTAAAAAAAACTTTTTAGACAACTGCTTGCGTGCAACGGGGGAAAAAAATCTATCGCAACCAAATGCCAAGATTAGAAAATTCTATTTTTTTATACGACGTCATATGCTTACATACAAGCATAGGGCCCACCCGATGTAAAGTAGCAACCGTAACCTATGAACGCTTGTATCACTCGCGTGATACCTCCTCTGTTCCTAACACAACAACTCCCTAGGAACCTCCCTAGGGAGTTGTTATTGGCTGCGGTTGTCTGTGAGGTGGAGAGTACTTGCCCAAATGAGCTGCTTTGATGTGAGGTATTTATTTCTACTTGGTTGGGCGTAAAGATTAGCATTTTGAATTAATGTTAGTTATTTATTCGTGTAATATGGAAATTAAAATGTATAGGTACTTAATAGATTCAGGCGTTATTTTGCGAAAGTCAAACTTACACGCAATTCGATCCAACCTGCCTTGTATGCTTCCGCCACCAATTAGTTCATGCGGCCTAGCGCCGGCCGGCACCCACCACGACCAGGCCAGTCGTGGCAGCGACGGTGGTGGAGGGGATTCTGTTCCAGATGGCGGACGACCGCAGCAGCCGAGGCAGAGACTACCGGAGCAGCCATGGCAGCGTCGGCATGATGCACGCACTAACAGTAGTGGGTGGGTGCCGGCCGGCGCTAGGCCGCATGAACTAATTGGTGGCGGAAGCACACAAGGCAGGTTGGATCGAATTGCGTGTATAGGTACTTGTTTATTTTTAGTGTACATGAATGAGCTGCCCTATGTGAATGTGGTTCGGCAATGTAAAAATATTGACAAGTTGAATGTTCTATCTACCATTCTGTGCTAGTTCACGTCCAATAATCTTTTGTAAATTCAGCTAAATTAAGGTATCTAATTTAGTCTTTTATAGTCTTTCAAACGTACTGCATGTGTATTACCTTTGGAATATTATAAAAAACTAAATGCCGGCGCTGCGAATGTTCTCATAAGAAATTGTAATTTTTAATTTGTGAAATAATGAATTTAAGTTGGAATCATTTCTTGGAATGAGCCCCAAATTAAATCCAAACTAGCTTATGCTGCACGACAAGCAGTGTACCTACGTCAAAACTATAATATCATTGACCTACGTGCTTATCATAAAATATAAGCTAGTAGGTATAACTGTCAATTCAATAGAGGAACGTCATATTATTTACATATTTATAAACTAAAAAAAAATTCTTGATACAAAAACAATACACATACATATATATATATATATATATAGTCTTTTTTTTAAACATAAAATATTCTTCCTAGAGTTATCCCGTTTCCTAATCCATTAGGATTGATGGGGTCTGCTACATGAACCTAAAAACATTTGGAGAAGATACTGCTTTAGCCATGGGGTGAATCCGGCGTTCGCGCCAATTCTAATGTCTGCGAGATTTTGATTGTTCTAAATTAAAAAAAATGCTTGTGTGCAAATTAGTTATCTAATATTAATAGAACAGTAGATATTGAAAAATGAAATTTCTAGAATCCTTGCTCTTAGAAATTTAAAAAAAGGGAATCATTTCTAATATAAGTACAATACATTAAAATCGCAAATGTGATATTGCGTCGTTTCATTTTTGATACTTTTATTTAATTGTTCTTACATATTGGTTGTTTTATTACAAACTAACACCATAGTCATAAAAACATACTAACATTTACTTTACATACAACGATATTCAATTTTGAATTATTCTTGCTCGTTTGTGGAGTCCTTACATGATGGAAACCATGGGGCGCACATGTATATTCTGTAGGTACATGGTTTACGTTTTGCTGACATCATCCGTTCACGTTGAGAACCATAAGGCATCCTGTATACAATTGGTATATTCTGTTTATTTGATGCGTCCGTTAATGACGATAATTATGTGGTTGTGGGTGGTGGCATGCTGTTGGTTTTATGTATACCTACGGTATATACACTTTACTCACTTCTGGAGCCCAGTCATGATGGAAACAATGTAGTACATTTGTCTATGTGTACGTGGGCTAGACAGAAAGGACCGGAATAAATTCATAGATTAAAGTAACTAAAATTAAACCACATGACTCGGTCCCAACACACATCACTCGCTTCTTTGACATTTGTCGTTCTTTTCATACACGGTCGCCGGTTTCTAGGGCTTACATTACATTACACGATCCTCTAATAAAATACGACTAATTGTTAGTGATAGGCGAGCCGTATGTTGTATATCTGTTTCGTCATTGTTTCCTCGTGTATTCTTTCTACATGTCCAAACCAACGGAGTGTGCCTCATCATAACACGAATACTCTCTTTCAGACCAACACACTTCTTACATCGTATATTTTCGTTTCCATTAGGTCGGTACTGTAGGGATCATTACTGCATTTTTTGATATATACAACATCGTGAGGCATACAAGCATACGGTGTACCTGATGTAAAGCGATTACCGTAGCCTATAAATACTTGCAATACATTAAATATAAGGCGCGCGATACGATCTTTGCTGCTAACACAGCAACTCCTTAGGAGTTTACTGGTGACCTCACCCACGCGCAGGAACACTACAACCCTCCATGGAGTTGTTATTTGGCTGTGGTTTTCTGTGAGGTTGAGGTACTTCCACACAGGGGCTTCTACTTTGATGTGTGTCGCGGGAGTCCAACATAAAGCTCAGACGACTGTGTGTAGACGTATATTGTAGATGGTTGAACACTGGCTTACGAAGTAAATAACATGACTATTTGTATTATTACATAACAAAGGAAATCTTTGAATCGAAGTATACGGAAGTGCCGCGTGACCTGCGAACTTGCTAATTTTATTATTATGCAGCAAATCTCTTCCTGATTTCGCTGCACGTATGATTTAAAGGTGCGGTCATATTTTGCCTAAGGCTATGAACATATCAACACCATAATGTGTTCTACCCCTCTTCAAACCACCCAGACCAAGAAAAACAGACATGCTCACAAGTGTTTTACCCTGTGTGGGAATCGAACCCACGAGCGTCGGTGTCAAAGTCGCGTTATTAACCACTTCATCACCGAATTCGTCAAAATTATTAACGACATGTGCCTTCTAGCTTAAATTTTACGCTCTATTCACACTATTCCAGTTCCAGCACTCACTTATCATTCCATATAAACGGTACCTATGTTCCATCTTTGTAAATAATAATATGTACAATCTAATACACTTGTTGTAATACTACATAATTATTATTTAACGCATTACATAAACATTACTATGCGTTTGTGTTGCTGCTCTTTTTCAAACACCATATTTGTTTTCATCAATTCAATGTAAGCCTATCTCCATAAATTGTCTTTCATTGAGACTAGTGTTTTGCAGATCAGATGGTGTTTTTACCAATAAAATGGCGTCACCTGCAAAAAGTAGTTAATTCACTTTTTGGTCACCTATGCGCAGTCCTTCATTCGTAGACCAAAATAGGCGAACCGAAATACGCAATCTAAGCGCACTATGGCTTCTGACATCAATCTATATCAAAAAGCTACCGTTTACCTGCACATTGCTGTACAATTCTGTCAAATGTTTACTCAAGAACCTTCTTTATCCTCCCTGTGCCCTTCCACAGTGGTTTTCAGCCTCATCAGTGATACCTTTGTACAAGGCATGATAACTCCGTGTCTATAATCTGTTGCGACCGTCCCGGTTCTCCAGCCTAGATTCTCCAGCTTAGGTATGTATCAGAGAGCGTCACCGATATAGGTATAAACGTAGTATAATTATCTCTCTTAACATCGTATTGAACAAGAAGCAAAACCCTCTTTGAAACCAGAATGACTATTATCTTAATCTCGACTTAAAATGTGCAAGAAATCTCCACTGTACACGGATACATCATAAGACAATCGTCACCAAGTATAATATATCCGATTCGTTAAAACAAACTAATGGAGCTCAAACTCGATGGATTCACTAGAAACCATTATAGAGCTCTACTATCTACCTTCTGGATGCATTATCAGTCCCTCGTCATCGTCATCTCGTCATGAGTTTAAAGTACTCGTCTTGTCAAAACAAACCAAATAAAATCAAACTCGAGGAGTTTACTAATAACCATTTTTGAGTTGCATTATCCATCACAGGATGCGTCATCAGCATAATCAGACCATCGTCACGAAGTGTAATGTAAAAACGACAGTCGTCACTTAGTATAATATATTCGACTCGTCAAAGCAAATCAAAGGAGCTCAAACTCGATGGCTTTAATATAGAAACCATTAGAGTTCCACTATATACCTCCAAAGTGCATCATCAGACCCTCATCACGAAGTCTAATGTATTCGACTCGTCTAAATAAACCAAATAAGCTGAAAACGTCAGGAGGCATACAAGCATACGGTCTACCTGATGTAAAGCGGTTACCGTAGCCTATAAACGCTTGTAATATATTAAGTAACCCTCGCGCGATGCCACCTCTGCTGCTAACACAGCAAGTCCATAGGAGTTTACTGGTGACCTCAGTCACACGCAGGAACACAACAACCCTCTAGGGAGTTGTTATTTGGCGTCTTTTCTGTAAGGTGGAGGTACTTCCCCAGACGGGCTGCCTTGATGCACCCTACCTCTCTTAAAATACCCAGACCACGATAAACAGATATGTTCATGTACACAAATGTTTTCCAGTGTAGGAATCGAACCCACGAGCGTCGGCGTCAAAGTAACGTAACAGCGCGTTTGTCGCCACTTCGCCAATGATTATTAATAAGTAAAAATAGGTATGGTCCAATTTCAAAATTTCCCTCCAAATTTTTTGCTGATGAGCTAATTTAAATTATCGTGTCTTATTGAAAAATGGATCTGCGCCGGGAACATTTTCAAGGTGATTTTTTACGATTTCAAGTGTCACCTGAAACCGGACGAGTCGTACGATAGATTTCAAATGGCATTCATAGATGAAGTCCCTTCCAAGGCAACAGTATATCGTTGGTATAACGAATTCAAGCGCGGTCGACTAACTTTAGGGGATAAAGAAAGAAGTGGTCGCCCTTTAACGGCTATTATGGAAGAAACCGTATTAGCAGTGAAAAATTTAATCCAAGACAATAGGCGAGTTACGTATCAGGAGATTCAGCACATACTGGAGATTGGATCGGAAAGCCGTTACGAGATTCTACACTTGCATCTTCGCGTGAGTGAGTTTCACGCTGGGTGCCGCACTACCTCACCGTTGCTCAGAAGCAGGCCCGGGTGGATTGGTGCCGCGATATGACAAACAAATTTGAAGCAGGCTCGTCCCGGCGTGTTTACATCATTACAGGTGATGAGTCCTAGATTTATCGATACGATCCAGAAACGAAGCGCCAGTCGACGGGTTGGGTGTTTCAAAACGAATCAACGCCTACCAAAGGGAAGCGATCTAGAAGCGGGGGGAAGATTTTGATCGCGAGTTTTTTCGATTTGACTGGCTACCTGGTATCAATTCCTTTTCAGAACCAAAGAAGCATCAACGCCGAATGGTATACTAATAATAACTACCAAATGCTTGGCAGAAGTTTTCTCTGTTGTGAGCAACAAGCGACCAAACACAGGGCTCCGCGGGCTACTGCTCCACCACGACAACGCGCCCGCGCACACTGCGCTCAAAACGAGGGACTTCCTGGACAGCACGCCGGTCACACTCCTGGGTCACCCTCCTTACAACCCTGACCTAGCACCGTGTGACTTCTTTTTATTCCCGAAAATAAAAAAACAGTAATGGTGGAGAGTACCTACTTTGAAAAGACTTGATAAAAAAATATTTACCTATAGGCAACTTTTATTTTCGCAAAACTTTCTGAATGTTTCACGTATGTATATATTTATGGAGTCTCAGCAAACAAATTACAAAAATAATTCTATTCCAAATGACCGCTTTTGGCTTTGATACTCGTACAGACCTTTGATCTGTCTGGCCACGAATCTATGGATTTACGCGCTGTTTCCATGGGAAATGAAGCCGCTGCTTGCTCCAGAGATTTCTTAAAAGACACAATGTCGGCGTGTCGTTTCGAGCAGGCCATGTCATCTAAAACTGACCATAATTTTAGTCTAAGGGGGTGATTGCTAGAGCAAAATACGATTTCGTCGGCAGAGTCGGCGAGCATTCCCTCTGGGAGCCGCGGTCGCTCGTTAAAGCGCCTGGGAGAAAGCCGATTTACTCGGCAAACTCTTTGCCTCTAGCTCGAATATGAATGACGGGGAGCAGTGCCACCTACCATACCATGGTGCGGTAGCACAATGCCGGAAATCTCCATTACCCACCAAGATGTCTGGCGGAAGAGCCCAGACATTCATAAGTCGAGTGGGCCAGACGGTATAACGGCAGTAGTTCTGAAGCTGTGTGCTCCAGAGTTGTGTTCTGTGCTAACGCACCTTTTCATGCTTTCCTACTCAATTGGGCAAGTCCCATCTTCATGGAAGACCGCTAATGTGCACCAGGTGCCCAAAAAGGGCGATAGATCAGACCTATCGAATTACAGGCCTAATGCTGTAATTGGATCGCTAAGCGTATTTTACCACCTTTACCACCGCGAGTGCTCTGAAGAACTGTTTTCCCTTATCCCACCATCTCCCTTCCGTCATAGAACCACACGTGTTGGCTTGCGATGTCATTGTTCCACTGTTGAGAACATTTCTTCGCGTACCAAAAAGTTCGGCAACTCCTATCTTTGTCGTACCATTAAAAAGTGGACCGCCACATGTGTGACACACCACCTTACAATATGGGATCTTTCAAACGAAGCGTGAAGAAGCATCTTGCGGGTCAGCATGGCAGCGTCAACTGACAGTACACTGTGTAGTCTTTTGTCAGTTGCAGTTGCGATTTGGGTTCTTCTTTCGCATACCATCAGGCAAAGCGGAGCCACTATGCTGAACTTATATAAAAAAAAACGACTGATACCAAGCTTTTGAAGCGTCTTGAATATAACCGACGGCTCCATACCCACTTTGTGCAAGGCAATCACTGCAATCCTATTTTCTTTAACTTATGTTTAAACCAGACAATATAAACTGCCTTTGAAAGGAACAATTTCACTTTTGTTATTTTTTATTATTAAAGTGGCTATCGTCCATATGGCCTGCCTGATGGTAAGCAGTTACCGCAACCTATGGAAGCTTGTAACACCGGGGTCATCAGTTGCATGCAAGATGCCGACCGTGTACAAACCTCTTTACGTGTATTTTGAATAATACTATGCTAAATCCTATGAATATCTTTGAGAGAGAGAGAGAGACAAAGTTTGTTCAGACACGCCGCTGCTGTTTCACAATCCGATTTATATTTTTCTGAAATTTATTAAATCCTGGTAGGTTTAACAAGCACAGAATGCTTTTTTTAAAGTAATTTTGCGCACTCTTGAGCCAAAAAATGACGCAGTCGCAAGGCTCGCTTGATTGAACTTATCTGATTGGATAAAAATGTACGAACAGATCGAGTATTGGTATATTGGTGCTGGTCTAGCGTCAGTGATGGCATTACTTGCGATTACAGAATTATTCGTGATAAATCACTGAACAGTGGCGCAGTTGGAATGCCTCACATTACTATTCAGAGAATTCTGTGCTTGATGAAAATTAATAGTAAACTATAAAGTAAACAGTAAAATCAAAATACATCTCCCGTAGTATTCAGAATATAAGACAATATCGAAACGATTATATTTTATTCAATATTTAAGACATACTTCCGCTAGTTAGCTGTATATATTATTTAACAACAACCAGACGAATAACGTTACTAATAAAGGGAATAACAAGAGTTAAAGCTTTGGACACAAATCTAATAACACTGGAGACTCGAAGACGCAAACAATAATAGTTTGTATTACTGCTTTTTATATTATGCGATTATTTTGCCATTTTTATTATTTCAACCTTCTATCCTTTTTAATATTATATTCTTCCATTACATTCCAAAGTTACATATTTTAATATATATTTATCTATTTTCCGTTTTTTTATTGTTAACCCACCAACATTAATAATATGACTACCACGCATAGAGCACCGTGCCCATTGCACACCAGAAACTGTAGTTTAACGACTAAACAGAGCTGACTTGCATAGCAGCGAAGCGTGGAGTTGTTTCCAGGTCCAGAGAGTCAGTGGTCACTTGAGAACGCGAATCAGATGTCTCTGTGCTATTCTGTATAGAACTCATAGATATTTTATCCTCTTTCAAACTTCCATTGGTCTCGCCTGCCCCGTCCCCTGTGCTTGACTTTTGCGGCGCGTCTACCATGTCCCCACCACCGCCACTGAGCGAATTCCATATTCCTTTCGACGAATCTTTAACGATAACTTTCTTATCGCTCATTGTTACATTTTTATCTTTAGCATCTTTGGTTTTCTTACCGAGCACTGGGAACGAACTTAATTTAGGTTTAGAATTCCGTATCCCCGCGCCACGTTGCATCGGAGTGGAATCCGCCTCACCCTCTTCGGTAATTGAAGACAGTACATCCGTCGACTCCGTGGGCACCACCTGTCCAGCCTGTATGGGTATATCATCTAGAAAGATAAGAGACAGTTGTTGCAAATAAATATTACAAATAAAAAAATAAAAATAAGACTGCAGTAGGCATTTGTCATTAGGTATCACAAATAGAGACCAGCAATGTAGATCAGTTTTAGATACCTGTATCAATTACGAAACGATTATATAGAGTCAAGTATGAATCGTGTGTTCTATATGCGTCTATGTACAATATTATATTTTAATTGGTTAATTTTGATATATACCTTATATACATTACATTATACAAGTCAAATCTGACACAGTAGATTCTAAGGTTGGTTTCATTTGCAGCAGGCTATAAAAAACCCATACAGTATTAACCTACAATTCTACCTGGCACCATGGCACTTAACAAAAAATAAAAATATGATTTCAACATTTATATATATATATATATATATATATATATATATATATATATATATATATATATATATATATATAGGAACATTAAGAGAACCAACAAAATATGTATGTAATGAATTTAGTTTTATAACTGATATAATATCTAATACATACTCGGTAATGTAAGGTCTATTTTATTCAAAAAAACTAATGGAGTCTATTTTACTCGCATAATGTATAGTTGTTTATATATGTATATTAATTTATGTTAAGATGTACACTAATTTGGAAAAATTCGTACCTGAGACCAAAAATAGAAAGGAAAATACGAGCATAAATCTATGACGGGAATGTTGATATTGACAGATATTATCTTATATATGGATTTCCATACTTTGTTTCGTACATAAAATACGCATTCTTTCGATCTGTAAGTTAAAAGAGGTATGACCAAATACTTGAAGTAACTAATATGAATTATGCACATAGTGTAAGTGTTTGAATTATGAGCTTTCTTAGTAAAATATATTAGTCATGTTTCGTGCAGTTGAGACCTCTACATAGTACTACTTGTAATACTGATGTATTCGATGACTAGTGAGAGCAATTTACGGAATGTACCCATAGTGATTATGATTACAAATCACATATAATGGTGCAGATGTGTTTACATCGATCTAGTTAAAACATTCACTGATCTAAACTAATTTTAATGTCACCTTATCCCTTTAGTACTACCATACAACACAGTTAACAAGTCTTTAAATATTGTTGAGACTCCATTTTAACTAGTTTGAGATGTCACAGAGCTATCATCTGTTGTTGAATCATCACATAGTGCCTTCATCGACATTTTCCAGTATCCCCGCTCAAATATCTTTACAATGGCATTTGAATAGGTGTCATTTGTCTCTGTTATAATCTGTGTATGTATACTATCTCTATGATTTATGATGTTTTCGATCCAAGTATAATGTTCACGAGTATTTGATGATGAGCACTCATTAGGCAGGATGCGCGAATTTTCATTTTCATCTGAATACACCATTTTAAGTTAATTAGAAAGGGATTGGATCTATAAAAAATATCTATTAATAATATCTATTTAAAATATCGCTAAAATGGCCAGCTATAGCTAGCATAATAATTAGATACGCTCTCTTTACAGGCTTAATTTTATCTAATTATTTAATTGATAGTATATATCAATTAAATAAATTAAGCTACTAAAATACTATAATCAACTTTTCGTCACTAATAAATTTTTTTGAAGGAAATGATATAAATATTGGTTTATTGTTTTATTCTGTTTATGTGTCTGATAAATAACAGTATATTGAACTAATGTTTTTAAATAGCAATAGTATTATGAAGTCTAAGCCTCAATAGTAACATTACAACAATATATGACAATATGTATAAGCTACTAATACGTAATAATTTTCAAAATATAACACTCAATTAAACTAGAAAACATGGTCTGGCTGTGTATGCTCCTACCTAAATTCAAAACGAAATCTGTAGGCTCCTACTGGAAGTGTGCAGATTTTGAGTAATAGTGTGAAACATTTACTCACCTGGTAATTTCTTAGTACGGAATGATGCATTGGTTATCATTGACTTAGACATTGTGACAGTTGTAGTAGCTGGTGATAAAGCAACACTTATACCCATAGGCCCGTCACAAGGTTGACCTAATGACAAAATAGTAGCAGTTAATTTTATTAAGTTAACTGTAGGATCAAGGCGATAAAAATTATATACAGCTTCTTAATTTGTTTTAAAAATCTATATATATTAAAAAAAAAAAACAATATTACTAGCATTTTACCTGATGAATTATTTTTAAGGGAATTTATAACAGCACTGGTGACCAACATAACATCAGGGAATAGTTCATATTGTGCTCTCTGATCAATATCCCTCACAGCTTGTAAAGCTAAAGTATAGAACTCATTGAACATTGCAAAATATGCACCCTCTATCATTTCCAAAAGAAAATTTGGTGCCACTGGAATTCTGGGAGTAGATTTACAGATATTTGATGAACACGCATTTTTTTTAGGAAATCCTTGAGTGACTATTCTGAAAATAGAATTGATGTCTATAGAAACCTGAATAATAGTTACATATTTTAAATATTAAAATTTTGTGGACATCTGCAACATTAAACTATGTCTTATAAAATGAAATTTGCAGTCCAGTACTGCATATGACTGGTACAGATCGTACCAAACTTCTAGTTAGCTCTGAACATGGAACGAGTGACGACTCAATAGAAAAGTAGAAGACGGCCGGCAACGCGCCCTGCTCTACACTCTACACTGCACCGCACTTATCACGCACACGCGTTGTTTTGATTACCAGGCCACTCAGAAAATATGATTATTTATAAGCAAAAATAGGTACGTTCAAATTTCAAAATTTCCTTACACATTTTTTGCGAGCTAATTTAAATTATCGTGTCTCATTGAAAAATGGATTTGCGTGATGCTGCTGATGCTGAACATTTTCATGCTATGATTTTTTACGATTTCAAATGTCGCCTGAAACCAGACGAATCGTACGAGACTTCAAATGGCATTCACGGATGAAGGCCCGTGTATCATTGTATCATTGGTATAACGAATTCAAGCGCGGCTGACTAACTTTGGGGGATAAAGAAAGAAGTTGTCGCGCTTTGACGGCTGTTACGGAAGAAAACATGCTAGCAGTGAAAAAATTAATCCAAGACAATAGGCGAGTTACGTATCAGGAGATTCAGCACATACTGCAGATTGGATCGGGAAGCCTTCACGAGATTCTATACTTGAATCTTCGCGTGAGGAGAATAGTTTCACGCTGGGTGTCGCACAACCTCACCGTTGCTCAGTAGCAGGCCCGAGTGGAATGGTACCGTGATATTTTAAGTTGCTTGAAAGATTTCTCTGTTGTGAGTAACAAGCGACCAAACACAGGGCTCCGCGGGCTAGTGCTCCACCACGACAACGCGCCCGCGCACACCTCGCTTAAAACGAAGGACTTCCTGGACAGCACGCCGGTCAAACTCCTTACAGCCCTGACTTAGCGCCGTGTGACTTATTATTCCCGAAAATAAAAAATCAGCTCAAAGGGACACTATTTTCGAAGATGCGCTGTCAGCGTTCGAGCAGGCTGTAAATGAGGTGTCTGCGGCGAACTGGAAAAAGTGTTGCGAAAACTGGTTCAGACACATGAAACTTTGTATAGAAGCTGGTGGAGAGTACTTTGAAAAGATTTAATAAAAAAATATTTACCTATAAAACAATTTTGAATTTTCGCAAAACTTTCTAGAGTCACACATACTTATATGCTTATCGTTTTCTTGTGTAAAAATGTATAGAATTATTGTTTCGTAATTAAAAACTATAAAGAAACTACAAATAAACAACAATTTTAAAAATTGAAGGTTTTATACATGGAAATTTGAATAAAAATATAATGAAACTCATTTTTTTTATTTTATCCCTTATGAAAACACTTATTACCAGGGGCACCCCAAAATTAATTCATATTTTTTTATGGTTCTGTACTCAAAGAGTCCCAACAGGACCCTAATAATTACAGTGGTATAGAACAGTTTGCGGCTATGTTGGACTCTCACTCTGCTCATGCAAACCTCAGCATGGAGAAAATTACAATTAAATTCATCACATCATTTAAAAAAGTACATTTGGAATATTTGACAAAATAAAATGCTTTGGGTTTGACTAAAGTCTTACACGAAACCAGGTGCAATAATTTCAGAGCTAACTAGAAGTTTTGGTGGGAACTCTACATATTATGAAGCTTGACTTTTTTTTACTTGCACACGGCTTGCCTAATATAGAACAAAGTCATTTTTTTCCATCATTAAAATCAACAATTAGAAAATTTACCATTGTAATTTAAAAACTGCTTTATGAACTAATACAGAAATCTCCGTAATGTAAACAGATTTAATTATACATAATATATATATATATATATTAATATCACTGTCTTTAATTGCTAAGCAAATGTTCATGAAATTAGTATGGAGATAGTACTGACTCTCAAACATACTTAAGTGGAGCAACACAAATTAATAAATCATTTAAAATTTACTATTAATGCAGTATACAATAATTTATGTGTATTTACCTGGATGCTGCAATACAAAAGTGTCTTAACGCAAGTTTCGGCAACAAACTTAATTGACGATTATAAATGAAGTAAAGTGCTGCCATGACCTTTAAGCGATTCTGTGCATTTATAACATCCACTTGTGATAATGGACCCCAGCTAACTAACTTTGTATTGCACTCTTCCCAGCGTCTTAAAGCATTTTCTGTCAAGAACTGTGCCCCCAGTGACAATGGCTGTAAGTATTATAATGTAATAATTATTATTATTCTTAGAAAATCTAAGTGTATTAACATAACATTTCTTGGTGAGATAATATACATACCTCATGATAAATGGAAGGCTGAGCTAATGACGGGAGTCTAAATGAAACCACTTTAGGTTTACCAGATTCATCAACCACTTCAAAATTGTATAAACCTAAAAAAAATTTTTTAAATTATAATAATGCTATATTTATTATAGACAAAGATGGTATTTGAAAGAGAAGAAACCAGAACCAATGTAAGGATTACGGTTGATGACGAAGGAACAAGTGAATGAGATTGTATATCTTGGATGTACTTTCAGCAGGAATGGAAGGTGCACCAACGATGTGGAAAGACAAGTGAGTGCTGGGAATAGTGTAAATGGAACATTGAGAAAACTTCTCGGCCGTAAAAGCTTGAGCCAGAAGGCACAGCTTGCTATACACAATGCAGTGTTGGTCCCAACACTTTCTTATAGAAGTGAGAGCTGGATATGGCAGAGAGCATGCAACTAGAACGAATGCAGTTGAGATGCAACCGTTTTCACAATATTTGTGGCGTAATGCTTGTAGACCATATTCACAATGATGATGTTAGACACAGAGCTGGTCTGAAAGAGTGTTGGTGTTAAAATAAGAAGAGGCATGCTCCGTTGGTTCGGACACGTAGACAGAATACAGGAAGAAATATTACAAAACAGATATGCAATGCGAAAGTAGAAGGATGTAGGAGTTGAGGAAGGTCAAAACTTACTACTACCTTATAAGGCACTTCGAGTGAAGATGTAGTAGAGTAGTATAATCATTACGATTAAAGTATAAGTGGGTACAGAAAATTATACCTATAAGTAGTGTCTCTATACACCGACATGACTTCTTATTGCCTTGGGCAACCGAACTCAGGTAGCTGTACACCAGTGTTGGAATAAACTGTAGTGTGAATCTTTGAAGTTCAACCTCTTTTGATCTATAAAAACTGAATAGTTGCGTGCACACATTTTCTAGTATCTGTAATAATAATGGTTCTAAATTAGTAGTTTTACATTTTATTGGAAATACATAGAGCAACATTACAAGTATAATATTTAGGGCACCTGCTCAAATTCTTCATCATTGTCTGAATCATTCCGTAAATGTGATTCACTTTCATCTTCACTATAAAACAAGTTGAACAGAGCTGTGGCAATTTCATGATTGTGTTCATGTTCTGCTGCAAAACTCTTTATTTCGTTTTCTTGAAGTGATGCATATTCTAACAACCATTCATTTATTAAATGCTTCCATTCAGCCATCTCTAATGTGAAATTATAAACAGATATCACTATAGCGAAATACAGCCATAAATCAATAATTTGTACTTTGGCACCCAGATAGTCAGCTAACACTTTACGCGTACACTCTTTTACATTGAACAGTGGTAAATCTAACAATAATGGTACGACGACGTAAAATCTGGACTTAGCTAACACATATCCATGGGCATAAATTAATTAGAAATTACAGTACATATGTATGAAATCACAGCTATGCTGTGGTGATTCACTTCGCTAACTCCTATGTTTATTCCATTGAGTTATCAATGCAATCATACATAAAAATCATGGCTTTACAACATAAATTTAAATATTCGTTCGACTAGTTCATTTTTAAATTGCTAGAATGGACTAATTTTATTTTAATAAAATACGTATAGAATATTTTTTTAGGAATTATTTTCGAGTATTTTGACTGTGATGTGTCAAGGATTTTTCGCGTCACATTGACAGCTGACAGAGGTACCGATCTTTTTTTGGTTCTTTTTATCCCCGAGGGGAAAGGCAACTACAGCCAAGTCATCAGTTTAGAACCATTTGAAAATCTTAATTCTATGTTCCAGCTTCAGAAACTGTGCTGAAAAAATACTTGGTAAGGGTACCTAGACGCAATCAACTCAGTTTAAATACCACTCGTAAAACGATAGTGATTTTTACAAGGTTTTCTTGATGAACTTTTTCACGTCTTCCAAAAAGTGCATAAACGTGTTATATTTGAGTTTTTTCATTATTGTATAATTTCATTACCACTTATGTTACAAAATACTATCGAAATTGTCGCATGATACTAATTTTATACTGAATTGTAAAAATTTCAGGTCTTACAACAATGTCACTCGTCAAAAGCGCGGAAAGAAGTCCCAGAGGTACCGATGACGTCTTGATGATGGGACAGTGGCCTTAACTTCGATTTCTGTACGAATGGCGTAGAATGCTGCTAGTATTTCCGGACGTTTTTCCACTTCGACTCTTTTGTTCTGTGAGTAACATTACCAGTAAACTCCTAAGGAATTTAAAGAATTGCTGGAATAGGTATCACTCACTTCTTTAACATTCATAGCTCTTTTCATGTACACTCGGCGGTTTCTGGGGCTCCAGACGTCATTCTATTAAAACGTGACCAATTTGATCATGGTAGATTAGTCGGTCTTCGCTCGTCTTCGACTCCTACATCCTTCCACTTTCGCATTGTATACATTTTTTTATCTAGCATTCTTTCTACATTCGAACCAACAGAGCATGTCTTTTCTTATCTTAACACAACTTAAGATACCTTCAGGATCGCGATCTATCTTTGCTTCAAAAGTTTAAGAGAAAAACGTAATATTCTTTTCCAGTTTTCAGTAGGCCGATTCTACTAAAAAACTGCAACTGCACTGCAGCGCGGCGTGTGTCAAAATACGTACATTTTGACGTTTGTTAAACGTCGCTGCTATCAGATCGCTTAACGAAACGTCAAAATGACGCATTTTTGATACACGCCGCGCAGCAGCGCAGTTGCAGTTTTTTAGTAGAATCGCCCTACTGAAGCTTAAATGTGTAGGGTTGGCAATACTGGCCAGTCAGTGCCATCTGCCACGTAATTGCGATGAAATGTCAATCAAAGTAAAAAAGTCGCTGTTGGGTACCGAACTGCTGTCATTCCATACACATAGTTGTAGTAAAAATATTTGTTTTGATTTTACATATTTCCACATTTTTGCAATTCAATGGGCTCCTCCCATAGCACAGAAGTACCAGGAGGTGGATCTGAAGGATATCATGTGTTGCGGGTTCGTGTAATAATCACATGACTATATATTACTTACGTGTTTTGCGCTCTAAGACACGTCAATTATTATGTTTCACAGGTACAAGACGGTTCCCCTGGACAATTGGCTAAACTTGAAGCATTTTTTGATTTTATAGTAGCCATAGAAAACACTAGGTTGGACCAAGATAATGACACATTAAAAGAACTATTGAAAAGTAATGTTGACAAAACAATAAAAATGTTAATATACAGCAGTAAAACTCAATCGGTTCGAGAAGTTATGATAGCACCGAGTGCAAACTGGGGCGGCCAGGGCTTATTAGGAGTTAGTATAAAGTTCTGCTCGTTTGAAGGGGCTAATGAGAATGTCTGGCATGTTTTGGTAAGTATTATTATTATTGGTCAAATTAGGGTTAACAATATCACAAGCAAAGCTACACATTAGGAAATCCTTAGCTTCTAGCCACTGAGTGTGGAATGATATTGACTATGCTCATGTGCATTGTTGTATAGCCATAACATCTGCTTTTGACGACCCTACGGTAACTATGAATGTGAGAATTTGTAGTGAAATTAAGTTGTATACCTAACGTACAGCAGGCCCGTATGGACCCACAACTAAGAGGTAATGGTGGCTTTACAAGGAAAAATATAGAATAGAGCCACAGGTACTAAGGGGAGAGGGTGCATGGGAGCGGGTACCCTCTGATATCCCTAAACATGCATTTCCACAGGTGGCTGTGGAAATGCATGTTTAGGCGAAATATCAATTTGACATTTTCTACAAATAACCTCAAAAATGCACCTAGGGAGAGCAGTGGGGAGAACCCTCCAAGCTCCGGATAGCATTGACATGACATGACAAGATAAGACACCAAAAATGTCACTAAATTGAAACCAAATGTGATCAAAGTCAACTCTACGGAGCCTCGCTTTGCAGGGCTCCTATTTCTGGGTGTGGGGTCTAAAGGGAACCTAACTAACCTACTGTCAGCAGTGAGGGTTGGTTCAATATGTTTTTTCCTCGTGATGTATCTTATAATGGGGTAATTTATAATTTTAAGTGTGACATTCAAAATGATGGAGTTTGTTCATTTTTACAGTATTAAATTTCGATCAAAAAAGAAATATGGGTTGCTACAACCACCTGAATAATACAATTAATAAACATTTAACATTTCAACACACAGCACATAGAAACGGTATTTAAAAACTAAACTAAAATATACTCCTTTTTGCTAAAATATAACTTTAAAATTCATTAAAAGGTTAAAGAACATTCCTTTTCACTAACATTAAAAAATCATTAAAAAAGCTATGCACCTCTGCGGAACAGGAATGTTATATTTAGAAAGCCGACATCAATCCCTACATAATTTGGCTCTCATCTGCCGCAAAAGCTTGTGCCTCTATTCTATAGCCAACCCCCTTTACATCCTAATGAAACAGAGTGGTATGTTTTATAGTTTTATTTATAAGTTATTCTTTATTAAATATCACTTATCTTTTATGCAGGAGGTCCATCCATCTTCACCAGCAGAACTTGCAGGTCTTAGACCATTTTCTGATTATATAATTGGAGCAGATTCAATCATGCATGAGAGTGAAGATTTCTTTACCCTCATTGAGGCGCATGAGGGCCGAGCTTTAAAATTGTATGTGTACAATGTAAATGATGATACTTGTCGAGAAGTTCAAATAACACCAAATCACGGTTGGGGAGGAGAAGGCAGTCTTGGATGTGGTATAGGCTATGGCTATTTGCATAGAATACCAATCAGAAATGTACCACATTCAAATATACAAACACCTTATCCTGCTACTGCACCACAGCAAGTAAGTATCACTGATTGGCAAGATAAAAACCAGCCTATTAACCGAAGGCCTCTTGTTGAATCCGCGTTTGGGTATGAACCACAAAATTTGTGTTTTCGTATTTATGTAAATATTTATAACATTTTAATTACACTTACACAATTATAATGCATATTTATCACCATAAAAAATGGTAATGAATGTATATTTTTTAATAAATAAACCTTTAACCTATCTAGCGTCTTGTAGACTGAGGCTGGATATAGGAAAATGTGCTCACAGCATCCTACATTTTGACTGCAACAAATACAATTCCACTTGTTTTTAACACATTAGCTAGCAAAAGCCAAGTCCATGTCTTTACATATGAGTCAATCGGAAATGATAAACTACAAATAATGGTCAAAGGTTTTTTTATAGTACAAAATGTATAAAAAGATTAGCAGCAATAAATTTCTGCTTACTCTCATGGGATATTATTGAGACCACTATACTCTTACTTTACACGTGATAATCTATCTGCCTCAGTTTTTTCACTTGATGATCTCATTTTCGTGAGAACTTGGGGGTAAGTACAATAATTCTGAGATAGCAAAAGTAATAAAAATATAGAGTAATTTTATTTTATTTTAAATAATTTAATTTAAACTACTTTGTGTGATTGCACCACCACTGCATCTGTTTATGCATACTTGCACCTGGTGTCACTCACTAACGTTACTAGATGTGTATTTTTCTTTATTACCAAGTACTAATATTTTTAAAGCAATAATAATTTAGTTACGACATACACAGTTCAAATCTAAATGTTAAATAAAATAATATGATGACATGGTAAACACAAGATAGAAGATATGGTAAACACAAGATATGTGGCCTACATGGAAAATTTTGTGCTCCTGCTGCTCAAGCTTATAACTGTTAGAATTTCAAATACTTTTTTTTTAGAAAAATTCATATTTAGTTTTTTATTAGATTTTTCTTTTTTTTTTGATAGTTTGTCAATTGTTTTTTTATCACCATACATTGACAAAAAACTTTGCTTGTCGACCGTGAGGAGCATGAAAGCTTAGGAAACTGTTGTCCTTGAATTATTCATGAACTAAAGAACGAACGAAAATAGGCTTGTGTTGATTTTTTTTTTGATATTCACTATGAGTAATTGCACAGACTTATTTAAATTAATAATATATAATCAATTTATATATATTAATTGCAGATTATTTCTATTATTTTAATCATATTAAGTTGTGCTAAGATTTTAATTAATATATGTACACCTGCAAGCTGGATGAATACATAATTTACCTAAGAATATTTTATTTTTGAATTTGTAAAAGTAAGATTTGAAAATAAGTTTATGAGGGAGTAATTTGTACCTCAAAAAAAAAATACACCGATTGGCTTTCAATCTTTGAGAAAATCTTTGGAAAAATGCATAATTTGGTTACCAATCTCGAAAGAATGTATGATATTAATTGCATGTTAAGTGACCATTTTGCGTGATTGGTAATTATTATTTAATAAATAAATTATCTTTCTGTGTTTTATTAATTTTGTGCCGCTGTTTAGCAGCATAGTAAATATTTACAATATTCATGTATATAAATTTAAAACGGTATTACAGTAATCGTACATTTGATGAACAATGATGACAGCTTAGTGACTAAAGAACCAGTCTATTAACATTCAGCCATTAACTTCATGTTTTCAGATTTATACACATTTCTAATTATCCCATGTTTGGCTGTGAAAGAAAACAATGTGAGGAAACTTTACGTCAAAGAAATCATTTTTGAAAGACCCTGTTGTTACCTAACCTAAAAAAGTATTCCCTCTGTGTCGCGGAGGTCTTATGGCAATCTCTCCATTTTATGCCATGAAATCAGTATCTACGACATATCCTTAGGCTTGGATAGCGGATCCCGGCAATCCTAATAGATTAGGAAACAGGATAATGTTAAGAAGAATTGTACAAAGGATTCTTGGCTTTTTTAAACTACAACAAACAAATAACAAAAGTTCTTTGCAATTTTCAGGTAGCTTCGCAACAACCTGTTGGGCAAAGTATTGTTCCAGGTGTACAAAATTTAAATATAAACGAAGATACAACTACATCAATAAGTGCTCCTCAAGTTCCAACTGGTCAAACAGAATATGCACAAAATCCTCCGCCGCCATTTTTAACAGGCGTTCCGATGGTGACTCCGGCCAGTTATAGCCCTACAGATAATACCCAACTAACATCGCAGGTTGAAGTGGTTCAACCACCACTACAACAACAAATATCCCAAGCGCAGTCTGTTGTAGCTAACATGGCTGCCTATTCTAGCAGTAAGTATGATTTGAAATATCTCTTTCGGGATTGTGTACCCACTGTTATGCTCAACTAGTAGGACGGAATAGATTTCCGGGAATTTATGTTCCCTTTGGCGTGGACTAGTAGGGGCATGAGAGAAACTCATCTTTCTTTCTTTATTTCTTTCAAAGATGACAATGCAGATTGTATACAGATAGAAAATAAATGATAAAAGTTGCAAGTAAAAGTAAACTTAAATGATTGTTTGAAACTGATATTCGGATACAGTGGTCATTGTACTTTCGAAGGAGTGATGCCAATAAGAAGGTATTGTTCAAACGATTTATATAGTCTACGAAAC
Source organism: Pyralis farinalis (assembly GCA_947507595.1). NCBI lineage: Eukaryota > Metazoa > Arthropoda > Insecta > Lepidoptera > Pyralidae > Pyralis > Pyralis farinalis. Next base: position 20,218,301 of record OX382268.1, on the reverse strand, counting down.
TCAATAAAAAAAAATTGTGTGCCAATTTGTTGTCAACGTTTGATAAACACCTAGAATGATTTTAATAACATGAGCAGTATTAGCCCAGTGGATAAAGAACCGGCCTAGTGAACAACAGGTCCCCGGTTCGAATCCTGGCGGGGGCAAGTACCACTAAATTCGTGTTTTCGGATTAATGTACATATTTTAATTATCACTTGGTCGGCCGTGAAGGAAAAACATCGTGAGGAAACCCACACGTCCAAGAAATTATATTTCGAAAGACGTGTGACCTTTCCTAAGAATGATCTGGTTTTCCCTCTGAGATGCGGAGGTCTGACGGCAGTCGCTCCATGTAAAAATAGGTATCTTCGCTTTAATATAAGCAAACATGAATAATTTATTCTTTCAAAAACGAATCAGGGGAAAATTCTTCAAATTTAACACTTAAAATTAGGAATGTACACACAATATAAATGAGTATATAACTACATGAAAATCCTCTTAGATTGTCCACCACCACTAGATGGCTAGTGGAGCATATGATAAGGAAATAAATTATGTACACAAATATAGTATAGATAGTTGGTATAGTGTTAGTACAAATAGTGGGTCAGGTTGATATTGGAGTGTTAGACATGTCGGTATCACATTTGTCAATATAGGACAATGTCGTAATGTTACGGTTCAGCTATTCAGTTCAGTTGCCTGGCATTTTAACGAATTACATTTATTTAATTTTATTTGCGAATTCATCTCGCAGCTTATCGGTACATATAACAGTCATGGCAAATACAGTCTCGGCTTGCACTCAATATTATGCGACAAGTCATAAAATGGCCTGCCGGCAAAATTAAATACCGAATTGCAGTTTCTAGCTGTTAGATCTAGTTATATTTAGGTGGGTACTGGATCTGTATTAATTAAGCAAACATATCAGTTTCTTTCATATACCAACAAATGGTTAAAACAAAAAGGATGTCTAAAACTCTGGTCAATGCCAATTCGCAGAGGCTTTAATGTCTACACTCCAGTAGAGACACATAGTATAGCACTAAGATGCGATGAATGATAAATAATGTTGTTTTTTTTTTTACAGATTTAGCAGATGCAACTCTAACTAATCTCGGTAGTATACCTTCGGTGTCACATATGCACCCTCCAGCACCGCTACCGAATTTGCCTGGGATACCAATGAACCAGCCGCAACCTTATATTCCTATCATGCCTAATTACAACCAGCCTCAGCCAACAGTCATGCAGCCGGCTGCTTATCCACAATCCACGGCACCAAATTTAGTTCCAACATTTAATATGAGTAATTTTCCTCAAGCACCTATCCAACCGCCGCCAATGCCTGGTGGTATCCCAGTACTGACGCCTGTCTCGCTGCCAGGCATGCCTCCATTAACTGTTAGCGCCACCCTACCAGTATCTACCATGAAGGAAATCCACCAGCAGCAGTCTCTACAGCAGCAAGACTTACTATCGTGAAATAATATACATTTGTTGGTCTTTTTATAATGTTGTTAAGCAAAATTTTACTTATTTTATTTGCCCATATAATAGTTAATTTATATCAATTTATGTTCAAATCGTGTACGATCATGTAAGGCGTATTTCAAACGAGTATCTGTAATATTGTGCAATATATTTCTGTTTGACTTGTATATTAATTTCAAGCGTAGATGGCGTATATATTATTCTGTTGATAAATTCACGAAAGAAAATTCCATTGCATTTAAAGAATCATAATATTGACAGAAATTTGGAGTAATAGGTACGATTGATTAGTTCATTTGCCTTCTCAAATTATTATTTAAGCTAAAAATTTAAAATGAAAATAAATATCTAACAATATTATTTTATTTTACTTAACAAATATCCTTTACAAATTTATATTCAAATATTTTACAGAACTAAAAATATAATTTATTACCGATTAATCTTATTATTCTATAGCCTTCATTTACTTAACAATTATGTGCAATTAACAACTTAAGTATATAACATTAGGAGTTAATTTTGCTAACAGAATAAAATCTTCGTATCTCGTAGCTGAACGTGATCTTAATGGAATTTCACTTAAGCTAGGAATGTTCTAAAAACTTGTTGCTACAACTTGGTTTCATTAATCTCGGTTGTTGAGCGTGTCTTGAGAAAAAATTGTCAAGATCGAGGCTCACCTGTGATCAATGCCGGTCGAGTGCTAATCAAAGCTCCAAAAATTACATAAAACTGCTTATAACTTATTATTGTTTTTGACAAATCTCACAAATTTATGGAAAACATTTTTTACTAGTAGCCTTCATTAGATACATGCCTTACACGTATACAGATCTTTTTATCTTACAATTAGTGTGCACTACAATTTAATGAGCGCGTATTATATACGTAGGTAGTCTTTTTTCTTCGTGAACATTGGGCATTTATAATTAAACGCCCAATGTTTCACGAAGAAATTGAATTAGTAAAAAAAAGATTTTTAGCATTGGAAACTTTTAATGAATTTCTGTATCGAAATAATGTAATTTAAGAAAGGGAGTTTCAGACGATAGAGAGTATCGGTGTTAAGATAAGAATAGGCACACTCCGTTGAGAATGTCGAATATATGATATGCACATTCCTACGCAATGCGAAAATAGAAGGATGTAGGAGACTAGGAAGGCCAAGACCCACCTACCATGAAAAAATTGAAGAATTTGGTTGAAATTAGAAAGTTGTATCAGGAGCCTTAGGAACCACCGAGCAGGCATGAAAAGAGCTATGAATTTTGAAGCGGGTGTCGTGTATATGACCGCGTCATGTGGTGCTCGTTTTTTCTGCCCACTCCGCTAGGGACTTGGCGTAAAGATATAGATAGATTAATAGAAATATTACACTCCTCTACACAACAATATAATAGCTCAATAAATTAGAAAGAGCATGTAATAAAGACGTACAAGCGTTTGTATGGAAACGCACAAGGGGGAAAGTCTGACTTAAGCCTAATTAGACATTCCATAAACAGTGGTTTTAAAAATATTTGCACAGCTATAAAGTCTTTATTTTGTTGTGATCCCACTCTCTCGTTCCAGGATGTATTCTTCAAGGCATCGAAACTTTATGGCTGTTCCTCCTTTTTGACGGATTAAAAACTTCTTTATTCCTATACAAAATTTAATATATTCGATATTGCTGTAATATGACGATTCTTTGACGAAGATTTAATTAGGTACATATAATAATAAATTATGAATTAGGTGTTGCATGTAATATTTAGGGTATATTTATCAGGCGTGTGACATTGTTATGAAAAGGGACAGCGAGCGTTCATGTCCATTGCTCTTTACTGAGAGCATATTGAAATTTCCTATGCATCATATTCTACTTGGGGCAAAGAATCGGATTATAAAACCACAAAAAAATAGTATAATACGCAGGTACTTATGAGTATTATTATCTCGTTTTCAATATTAATTAATAGGTATCTCATATTACAAGACTTCAGTCTTGTAAATTTTGTAATAATAAATTATATAAGCCCTTAATACTGTGTTATCCATAACGTCATTTAGGGGAATTATTAGAAATAGGCTGCAGGCTAAAACTGGAGGCTTCATTGAAGCCTGTTGGTAGTGGTTTTTCAGAGTCGACTCCTAGAGCGGGGTTGTCGTGCCCCTGTGTGATAGTGAAGCCGTCGCTGTAGAACACTCCGCCGGCCAATTCCGAAAGCCTGCGGCGGCGGCGTGTGTCCTTGTTGTCCGATAGACTCGGCGGGCGCACGCTCGAGCTGCGTCTTCTCTCCGAACCCAGTCTCGTTGGCATGTTCAATATTTTCTGTCACAAACATATTAAAATATCTTATTAATCACAAGGTAATTGTGTAAGTTTAAACCGAGTTAGCTCGTGCACTTCACTTCGCCCGCGTAAGGATCCTATTCTTGCGATAAGAAATAATCTTCCGCTGGATCCAGGTTAAATCTTTATCAAATGTTATTACAATCAGTTCAGAGATTTATTGTTAAAATTTTATCAAGCACAGGTTTCGCTTTTTTTATCAATAAAAATATTAGTAAATACTTATAAATAAAAAAGCGAAATTGACTCATTGAGTTCAATGCCTTTTATTATTATTATTCATATTGATCTTTCCGCGAAACCAGCGTGCTTCAGTTTTTTTTAAGTTTAAAAGAACTTTTTTCATTATCAAATATTTACTAAAATTACATAGGGCCATTAAGCCTTAAGCCCATACATTTCGCGGTCATATATGACCACATGGGTTTCGAAGGGTTAAAGAAAACTTTAAATCGTGGCAACTTAAACAAACCAAAGGATAAAGTATTTTTATAAGAATATCTACGGTTCGAATTTTCAAAATCCGTTGAACCGTTCCCGAGATATCGGAGAACATACATTAAAAAAGAAACATGGGTGCCAAGGGAACTCTATTACTAAGACTACACTGTATGTACGTACTCGTATATCACAGGACAGTATCTTTAAAATCGTTTTAAAAACAAAAGATAAACATAAAAATTAAATTAAAGGTCTTATATACATATACGAGATATACATTCTGTGTACTAAGTATCGGGAATTTGTCAATAAAACAAAAAATACAAATTATTCATCTAAATTTATTTTATCGCCTTCAAAGTAGGCCCCATCGCTTGCAATACAACATCTCCACCGCTTCACCCAGTCTTCCATACATTTTTCATAGGCTATTTGCGGTATGGCCTTTAGCTCATTCAGCGAATTTTCTTTTATGGCTTCTATCGACTCAAAACGTTTTCCTCGAAGTGGTAATTTTAACTTGGGAAATAAAAAAAAGTCAGACGGAGCCATATCAGGTGAATACGGTGCTTGGTCGAGAACTTTTGTTGAATTTTTCGCTAAAAACTCTTTCACTATAATGGCTGTGTGTGATGGTGCATTATCATGGTGCAGCATCCATGAGTTGTGTTGCCACAAATCTGGACGTTTTCGGCGGATACTCTCACGCAAACGCTTCATGACGCTTAAATAATATTCTTTATTCACTGTTTCTCCCTCTGGAAGGAATTCGGAGTGAACCACACCACGGTAGTCAAAAAAAACTGTCAGCATCACCTTGATTTTGGAGCGACTTTGCCGCGGTTTTTTGGGTTTCGGCTCGTTTTCGAGACGCCATTCTGAAGACTGTTGGTTTGTTTGCATGTCGTACTCATAAACCCATGTCTCGTCGCCAGTTATTATACGTTTCATAAAGGTCGGATCCGTAGAAGCTCGGGAAACCATGTCTTCAGCGACATGCTTTCGCTGCGCTTTTTGAACAAAATTGAGCTCTTTTGGAACTAGTCGAGCGGCGACGCGTTTCATGCCTAAAATGTCAATGAGAATGTTGTGGACGGACTTAAAAGATATGTTCACCTCACTAGCCAACTCTCTCAGACTCATACGTCGATTTTCGAGCACTAGCTTCTTGATTCTGTCGATGTTTTCTCTGGTCGTAGCGGTTGAAGGTCTACCAGAACGAGGCAAGTCTACTACTACTTCTCGGCCTTCTTTAAAAGCCTTATACCATTCATAAGCCCTTGTTTTCGATATACACGATTCGCCGTAGGTATTTCGCAACATTTTTAGTGATTCACCACATGAAATATCATTTGAAACACAAAATTTAAGGCACACTCTTTGTTCAACAATATTTTCCATTGTAAAAATCGCCGAGGACTCAAAACTATGACCAACAAAAAGTGTAGTTTAAAACAAATTAAATGACAGATCCCGCTCAAATTTTGCGCGCTAAATCAGTACAGTGCTACCAACATGCAGTAAAAAAATTAGAACGACCTCTTTTACGCGGGTCTTTTTATTGACATATTCCCGATACTTTTTACACAGAGTAGTATATACACAAGAAAACGTGCATTTTTGGGCGATTTTCGCCGTGGTATGGAAGTCTTAACGTGCGAATCCGATTTGTAGGTAAGGCAGGCGTTTCAAGCTCGCTTATGAGTACTATACAAGATAACTGATAAACATACGTAAATACATTTTTTTTTGTAAATACATACTCATTATACAAAGACAAACAGACTTGTTTATGGACACAAATGTTTAACCTGTGTGCGAATCGAACCCACGAGCATTGGCGTTAAAGTAGCTTTACTAACCACTGCAAAACCGAGCTTGTCGTATAATAGGGGTTAAAGTATGAAATTACCGTTTTATAGTAATAGATACTTTGAATTGACATTAAACCTTCATGGTGTGAGATTTTCTTTTTTCACATGATATCTATGAGGGTTTTCTTTCAAAAAATGTGCAACATTTGATTTTCGAATTTCAATAGTTTTTTTTTATCAGCTTAGACGGGAAAGATGGATACTTTGAAAAACTGAGTAATTTTTGAATACGAGTTCCGATGCGGAACTAACGCGGCAGACACTCGCAATATCAATGCTGCACCGTGCATTTTTGGTTTAAATGCTTCCGTAATGGAAACTTCGATTTAAAGAACGAACCGCGACAAACAACCGCGGAAGATCGCCCACACAGGTGAAAAATGCTGAATTGAAGAAGATGGTGGAAGCCGATCCGAGTCAAACTACTTATCTATCCACGAATTAGCGGCATGGTTTACGTTACCTTATCTGTAATATTGACACATTTACATAAAATCAACGACATAAAAAAATGAGAAAAATGGGTTTCTCAGGATTTGACTGATCTGCAGAAAGAAACGCGTGTTGAAACTTGTGTTGCCTTTTTGAATCGGTACAGAAATGAATTGTGACATGTGACGAAAAGTGGATTCTTTACGATAACCGTAAGCGAAAAATACAATGGTTGGCCCCAGCTTCAAACATCGCAACAGCGCCCTAAAGCAAAGCTTACCAATAAAAACGTAATGATAATTATTTGGTGGTCCCTTCATGGCGTTATTCACTAGGTATAGCTTTCTCAGGTCTGGTCAAGCAATAACAGCAGATGTTTACTATGCGACCTTCGAACAATGATGGCCAAACTGGCAGTGAAACAGCGCCGACTCGTGAATTGATCTTCATCATTATTGCTACATGATAACGCAAGACCTCGCACACGAGCACGAGAAACCGTTGCAACTCTACAGGAGCTGCAGTTAGAAACCATACGTCATCCTCCGTACTCGCCAGACCTTGCTCCAACTGACTATCATTTTTTTCGATATTTGGACAATTTTCTACGTAAATAAAAAACTTTCTTCCCAGGACGCAGTACAAAATGCTTTGTCACACAGTTTGTCGAATCTAGATTCCTAGAGAACTATCACAAAGGCATAAATAAACTTCCGATTAGATGGCAGCAATGCATGATGAGGGTAAATATTTTCATAAAATAAATATGTTAAATCTTAGAAAAAAAACGAATTTTAATTTTTCAGTACAGATCGGCCATTTCGTACTTCAACCACTAATACGTAGGTCACACTATAAGTTATGCGTAACTTAAAAAAACAACATGTTATAACCAAAATATTATGTTTATTGCTTTTCAAAATACTCTCCTTTACATTTTAAACATTTTTTCATGGGATCGAACCATTTTTTAAAACAGGAGGACCACAGATCTGAAGGCATGTTTTCTACGTGCTGATTGAACGCTATCACTGCCTCTTCGGAGTTGGTAAAAGTGAAACCTCTCATCAAATCTTTGATTTTGGGGAAAATACAGAAATCACAGGGTGCTAGGTCGGGGCTATGCGCAGGATGGGTAACGAGTTGTACTTTTTCGGAAGTTAAAAATGACTTTGTTTTGTTGGCCGTGTGTGAAGAAGCGTTGTCATGATATAGGAGTACGCGGCTTTTTGGTCTTTCGTGAACTTTTTCTAACACCCTGGGTAAACAAATGGTAGAATACCACTCGGCATTAACACTCTTTTGATCTTCAAGTGGAATTGTGCAGATGGGACCCGTAGCTGAGAAAAAAAACGCGATCATTTTTTTACCAACGTTTCTCGCCTGCCTCACTTTTGTTGGCCTGTTCTCATTTTCAAACACCCATTCACAAGATTGCTGTTTTTTTCGGGTTCAAAACAATAAATCCACGTTTCGTCTCCTGTACCAATGTCATAAACAGCATTAGAATGTCCGTGGTCGTACTTTAGTAGCATCTGTGAGCACCATTCCACGCGAGCCCGCTTCTGCTCCGCTGTCAGTTCATGAGGGATCCAACGACAACAAAGTTTCCGAACTTTCAATTCTTCGTGTAAAAATTTCTGAATTTGGCTCATACCAATCCCCAATAGTTCTCGAATTGTCTCATAGGTAATCCGCGGGTTTTCTTCAATTAGCCGCTTAACAGTAGCCACATTATTTACGTTGACGGCAGTTGTAGGTCGACCTTCACGAAATTCGTCATGTAAAGAAACTCGACCTCTCTCAAATTCAACAAACCATCGCCTCACGGTGCTCAAAGAAGGTGCTTCTCTCCCAAAAGCATTTTGAAGACGAGCAGCACAGTCTTGCGGAGAGAGAGAACTTTTAAAATCATAAAAAACCATCGCTCTAAAATCTTTTCGATTCAATTCCATTTTCGTTGCGTACGTAGAACTTTGATACCTATGTGATAAAAAACAATTGACAAATGATTTCCCGCCAATTGTTTTTTTTTATTACTAAGTAGGTTGCAACGTTTCAAAAAATATAACATTCGAAATTCAAATAGTTTCGATTAGCTAGAAGTGCAAAACTTTTAGTGTGCCCCTAGTATTACATACTTATTATAGTATTACATACATATTATTATCGTCATACATTATACATGCTTAATTACATTTTCATTTTTTTTCTCACCTTTAGCCTGTTAGGCAGTGAGTTGAGTAAAGTGATAATGGGCGGCGAGGTGAGGTCAATAGGCACTGCGGCTGGGTTGGTGGCGCCCGTCGCGATCGACACGAGAAGGCCAGCGAGCAACGTGGCGACGCACCCTATGCTCGTGTACCAAAGATAGGATATACGAAATAACCAGAAAGCCGCTTCATCGTGATCCTCCCTGTCAAACAAATACGTGACATATTTCAACATGTTTTAGGGTTTACTTCATCTACAAAGCCAAAGTAAACCTCCGCTATGTATGGTTCATCAAATTTGTAAAACTGCGCTGCTGTATAACCTTATAACCTGTATAACCTTGTTTGAGCAGTCAGAACCCGTTATATACGTTTTCCCATACATTTCGCGGTCGTATTCGACCACCCGGGTTTCGAAGGGTTAATAAGCAGCCCGACAGAAGACAGAAGAAAGGCAAATAATCGCTCCCTGGAGAGTTTTTGTGCTCCCGAGATTAAGTAAGGTGATGGTAGATTCCCGAGGTATATACAAATAAACGTCCCACAGATGTAAATTACTACTACTTTAGTCTACTAGAATGCCAATATAGCGTAGTGGCATCAATAGATGAACGATCGATTGAACTCAAATAAAACCGGCCAAGTACATGTCGCGCTACGCACAGAGTAGTTCCGTATTTGATTGATTGATGACGAAACCACAGCGCGATGTAATTTGTGAGCAGCGCCATCTAGCGTATAATATCAGAACTAAAATTATGGATTAAATTCAAATAAACTAAGAAATTTCCTATGTATTAGGGGGGGGGGGATTATTTTAATTGGCCGTTCAAATCGCACGTACGCATAGTACAGATAAGTGCACTGTCATATTCTATGACATTTGCACGTTGTCATATAACAAAATACATTTTAAGTTTGTCGACTATTACCTACTCGTAAACATGTAGGTAAAGCTTGCTTAGCCGTGATAGTTTTCCTTTTAAATTCGCTATAGTCTCTGAGCTAGGCCGCGGGCAGACGGACGGACAGACAGACGGACATAGTGAAACTATAAGGGATCCTTATTTACTACGGAACTCTAAAAATGAACGAATGGAATACAAAGTTCAGATTTTAGATCTTATTTTAAGATGTGAACGAATAGGTATTGTGTATATATCGGTTAGTTAGTATTGTCTTAGGTTTTCGCAATTGTTACACATTGAATTAAACAAATTTTTAACGGAAGTATCACGTGTTTTATTTATTTTGTTGAACCTGAGGTTTCGAACGCTTTGCAGCGTCCGTGGTCGCAGGAAGACTATGGTGGTATTTGTCTTACATTAGTTTATATTACATTACATTATTAAATTTGTTTAATTCAACATTGTTTAGTTATTTGATTTTGTAAAGTATTATAACAGGGAAAGCCTATGTTTTTTGTCATAACTGTGATTCTGATAGTTAACAAATTAACAGTTAGGTACCTACCTCTTTTATTTCTAACTAATATCAATATAATACTACTAATACATATCTACATAGGTATAACGGGTATGACAATTAAAATTACTATATATTATATCATTTCTACCTATTAAAATGTTAGTTCGACTATTGGGTACAAAACGTTCATATTTAGCACTCATGTCTCATGTTCAAGTACAGGGGTAAATCACGATTTTTTATAAATAATAACTTTACAAAAACAAAATATCAAATCTAAATAGTTTTCTTTTAATCAGAAAAATCTTAAGGATGTTTGGAATCATAAAAAAATTAAGCAGTAGCAACTGTCCATGTCATGTGATGACTGAGAAAAAGCTATTTAAAGTTGTCATAAACGATTAATCGTTCATTTATTGGTCCCGCTACTAAGTATAGAAAATATCGCTCGCGCATAGATACTCCTGCTACTAACACAGCAACTTCTCGGAAGCGTCCTGGTAACATCACGCGCTCGTGAGAACACAACAACTCTCAGACAATCATCAGGCAGATGCTTTTTGGCTACGGTATTTTGTGCTTGGGAAGTACTTACCCAAATGCAACCACTAGGAGATATTAGGTACCACTTCTAATTTTTGATTATCATGAAACTTGGTAATTATACTGCCTATAATAATGCAATATTTTTCCTTGCGTTACAACGGTTCCTAATCTATTAGGATTGGCGGGGTCCGCCAAACCCTACTGCTAATTATTTGACGAAGATACTGGTTTTGACATTGAGCGACTGCTATCAGGCCTTCGCAACCCAGAGAGAAAATCAGACTTTTCTTGGGTTACGTCACACGTCTTTTGAAATATAATTTCTTGGACTTAGATGTTTCCTTAGGATGTTTTGCTTCACCGCCGAGTAAGCGATAATTTCAAATATGTACCTACATACCTAAACCCTAAAGCACGAATTTGTGGTGCCTACACCACGACTCGCCCGGGGGGCAATCGGTGTTGTTATTAAGTATTTAGGTCAAAGGTGGTCATAGGAACTCCTCAATAGATAACAGAAAGCCCATTTGCGCTCGCTCGATTTATTTTAGTGATCTATTTAATAATAAGTCTTTATAAAGTTTTTTCATACTATGATTATTTGGATCCTTTTTTAAGTGAGGTAGGGCGCATCAAAACAGCCCGTCTGGGGAAGTACCTCCACCTCACAGAAAACCGCAGCCAAATAACAGCTCCCTAGAGGGTTGTTGTGTTCCTGCGTGTGAGTGAGGTCACCAGTAAGCTCCTAATGAGTTACTGTGTAAGCAGCAGACGAGGCATCGCGCGAGTGATACTTAATATATCGCAAGCGTTAATAGGCTACGGTACCCGCTTTACATCAGGTGGGCCGTATGCTTGTTCGCCTCCCAACGTAGTATAAAAAAAATCCGACTGCACGACACTTGCGGATATGACTGTATGGGACTTTTAACGATTTATTCTTACGTGGTGTGTGTAGTCATCTGTATGGTGTGGTTGTAACCTGGTCCACACCCTGCCGTAGATGTAGGTAAGCGCGGCTGCAAAGGCTGAGCGAGTTGAGCGCCGCCGCCAATCACCACAACCAGCACCAGGCCGAACACTCCGCCGGCTATGGCACCCTGAACATTTTCAACAACTAATATATGATACAATACACTTTTTGCACTAATAAAAGAAAAAACAATAATTGCTTAGATACCTGCCCACTACAGTTCAAAGTAAAACAGGCGTTCTTTTCTTCCCAACACACAAACACAAAACAATTTCTTCTAGATAACTTTAGGCTAGAATCTAAGATGGTTGGACAAAGATGACAACACGAATTGCGTGTATATAAAATAATATGGGATAATAATAAAAAACAAAAATATGCCTTACTTGAAAGTGAATTTGAAAAGTAAGTAGGTAATAGTGTAGTGTTAATACCCCTTTTGTCTATCCTATTATATATTAAACATATTTTACTTATAATAAACACTCATACTCGAGACACCGTGTTTACTTCACGTCCCAACCTTACATGGCGACCCTGCCCGGTCGGCCACTCGCGCATCGCGTTACACATTCCATATTCCATATGTAGCGAACGGTACAATAGAAATGACGAACTTAATTAAATTACTCAGTGACTTTGATTCAAAAGACAGTGTTTTTAATCGTGTGTGCAAAGTTCAAGTTCCAAAATGGGCAGTACTTCTTCAAAGCAGGAGGAAGTAATTATTGCGCAAAGTGCGGCAGGAGGTGGCACTAACGAGGCTACCACGTTGCAGCAGGAGCTGAGCTACCACCTTAGCTCAACAAATGTCATATTGCTCCTCGGGGCCCTGGCAATGCTGTATGGCGTATACCGCGCCTACAAGCGGTGTTTCACAAAGACAATAAGGAGAGAGATAGCACACCAGGCGATCCACCGTCGGTCTTGGCGCAGGCGAAGCGATAATGGAAAGGAAGGCTACAGGGTGGCAGGCGAAATGGTGTAATGTAGTGCGGCTGAAAAAGTGCGTATTATGTGCGTAGAAGTGTTGCGACAGTGTATAAAAGTGCGGTACAGTACGTAAGTTGGACATCTACAAGGTCAATCATTATTCATTACACACATGCTTAATAATAATATCGTATGAACATTATGCATAATTTGTATGAACATTTTATTTACACTAACATGTTTTTTTTTGTTTACATTTTTTTTCATTAGCGTAATTTACTCATAATTAAATATACATAAAAAAAAAAGTTAAATCATTGTGTAAAACATGATAATATAAATAACTTTTACTTAAACAAGATTATGGAATGGCTTCAAACTTGAAAGAGTTGCATGATAAACTTAAATATATAAAGGAATATTTAACAAAGTTAGGCCCTAGTCGCCGTACTCTTAAAGTTATAACTGATAAGGGTTTGGAAGCCACAACATATTATAATGAATTTCAGTGTATTTTTAAAACGGTAAAGCAAAAGGTAGAAAGTAAGGAAATTAAAGTTGAGGACATTGAGTATATCAGTGAGTTATGTGTAGCGGTTCAGGATTTATATGATCGAATAAGTATATTTTGTTCAGTATCGGACGCAGATAATACTAATAGCACTATTAGTGAACCCACGGACATAGATCAAACTAGAAGTATGGAGAAGTTCGAGTTAAAAACAGCAATTTCATTATTGCCGGTTATGACGGGTGACGAAGAGGTCACTAAATAGCTTATTGCAAACATTGAAATGTATGATGGTATGTGAAAGGAGCTAATAATGTGGCTGCAGACGCATTATCTCGTATAATTATCACGTCTAATGATTTAAAAGAGATAATTAGAAATGTGATGAGTGTGATGACAAGAAAGATGATGAAAGAACAGGAGAGGACAAAACAATACAATGAACCGGTGGACAACATCGCTACTAACGATTGGAATGGCCAGCCAAAAGTTGTAGAAATGCTAAAGAAACCGAATCATTGCACGGAATTAATACTTAAAAAATATACATATAGTAAGACTGACGAGGGATGTCCTACGGTAATAGGTACATTTACTTATTTACCTACGAATATGAAAATATACGCAGACCCTAAATCTCTATCATGTTCTGCGCGAGACGCGTTCGTGAGAGAATTAGCTTTGCTCTGCAATAAAATTAACGTCGACGAAATATATATATTAAAAAATAAAGAAAGCGCTAATGTTATTAAATGGTTAAATAAAGAGATAACCAATGATAAAACGTGGTCCGGGCCGCGTATTTGTATAATAAAAGATGTAATAAGAGTAGACAAAGATGACGACAAAAGAGTTATAATTAATGACTATCACTTGTTGCCCACTAGTGGTCATGCTGGTGTGAGGCGCATGTTGAATAATATTAAGAGACGTTACTTTTGGACAAATATGGAAAATGATGTTAAACAGTTTGTAAAGAGGTGTCAAAAATGTTAAAAACAAAAACACTCTTTACCCACTAGACAACCTATGCAAGTTACAACGACAGCAAATTCCTCTTTTGATAAGGTATATTTAGACATTGTAGGTCCATTAGAAAAAGATTATTATACTTATTCTTACATTCTCACTTTACAGTGTGAACTCACAAAATACGTAGAAGCTTATCCTTTAGAGACGAAAGATAGTGTCACGGTGGCAAAAACATTTGTTAATAATTTTATACTCAGGTATGGTATACCGCGTGAAATAGCAACAGACAGGGGAACAGAATTCATATCTAGTACCATGACGGAGGTCTGTAAGTTGTTGGGTATTAGCAAAATTTCATCAACAGCTTACCATCACGAAAGTATAGGTTCCTTAGAAAACTCCCATAAATCTCTAAACGCATATCTTAGAATACAAACTGACAATAATTCGAGACTGTGGAGTACTTGGGTACCCTTTTGGTGTTTTTCTTTTAATACCACAGTTCACACCGAAACAAAATATACGCCTTTCGAACTGGTATTCGGAAAGCCATGTAACGTACCGAGCAATGTAATAAGTGATGATGTTAAACCTTTATACAATATAGAAAATTATCCTTTAGAACTTAAGTTCCGTTTACACAAAGCTCATTCTGATGCTCGTAATAACTTAGTCATAAGTAAAACTAAGAGAAAAAATGTGTTTGATAAATATCTAAATCCTGTTACATATAGAAGAGGAGATAGATTACTTGTAAAAAGTGAATCTGGTAACAAATTTTGTAATGTTTATTCAGGTCCTTTTGAAGTCCTGGAGGATTTAAATCCTAATGTATCAATTTTAAAAGACGGTAAAATTGAAATTGTACATAAAAATCGCACGAAAATGTACTTTAGCTAAATAACACTTTATTAATAAAATAATGTTTCATTTTATTATTACGCTATTGTATTAAAAAAAAAAATGATATAATATAATTAAAATGTTTGTATCATAGTTGTAAGAACTATATATTAATGTATTTAAAAATAATAATAATAATGAATATTATTATTATTTTTTTCGCTATAAGGGGCGTGTAGTGTTAATACCCCTTTTGTCTATCCTATTATATATTAAACATATTTTACTTATAATAAACACTCATACTCGAGACACCGTGTTTACTTCACGTCCCAACCTTACAATAGTAAAAATTAAAAGATCAACAAAATGGCAACCAACAGTGCCTATATTTATTTTCTGAAAACAAAACCTGCCTTATATTACCCGGAAGACTGTAAGGATATAAATCTTCACTCATTAAGTTACGGTGGAATGTATACGAACCACGTCTTCGTACCTACTTCCGAGTCAACTGTATTGATCGCGGCTTTGGGAGATGAAACTTATAATTTACTCGATAATCTTTCGAGTTAAAGAAACCCAGTGACCGGACATATGATGAGGTAGTTATGATTCTTAAAAACAATCTGCAACCGACCCCATCATTTTTGGCTGACAATTCTGATTCCCTCTTCAGAAACACCGGATTGATGAGAGTGTACCAACGTATTTATCAGAATTTAAGGAATTGTCGAAACATTGCAAATTTGATGCGTTGATTAGAAGACAACCTACGGGATCAAATCGTATCCGGTTTAAGAAGCGAGGTCAACAGGCAACGCCTATGGGCGGAAGAGCAACCGCCATGATGATGCAATGCAATTGCTGTGTACAGCGCATGTCCGCGGGCGCGGATGGTCGCAGTAACAGCGCTATAGGCAAGATCGTAACTCTGACACTCATATTGCCAGCATTATACTGCAATGTATATGTACGAGTATGTACCTAGAGCTGATCATAGGAATGGTGATTGTCGATTTCGGAAAAATACAGATGCGGCAAATGTCGTCTTCAGCAAATCTGTCTAAAAAGATCGCCAATTATAAATTTGGTATTTTTAAATAATTTATTAACATTTTTATCTTATCTTTATCTTGCGGGGTAGGCAAAGAGAACCGAGCGCCATAAGACTCGGTTCCTAGGGCTCTGATAAAACACGACTAAGTTGGTCATGGTAGGTTGTCTTGGTCTTCCTCGCCTCCTACATCCTTCCATTTTCGCATTGTATATCTGTTACGTCATTCTTTCATCCTGCATCATCTTTCTACGTGTCCGAACCAACGGAGCATGCCTTTTCTTATCTTAATGCCGACAATCTTTCATACCAACTCTCCGTCTTACGTCATCATTACGAACGCGGTCAGCAAGCGTTATGCCACAATTTTTGCGCAATGCTCGCATCTCGATCGCATTTATACTACTTTCATGATCTCTCTGCCGTACCCACCTTTCACTTCCATAAGTTAGCATTGGGATTAGCACCGCGTTGTGTACAACGAGCTGTGTCTTCTTGCTTCTGTGTTATTTTATTATTATATTATAAAGAAATAAGCGGTCTAGTCGCCGGGATCCTCTGTTAAGAGGTGAATGGCCTTTGGTAAATTAAGTTTCGGCATTGCAGCCATACTACAATCGTAAAAAAGAGCTATAGGTACGAAGAATTAGGGTGCGTTATGGTTACAGAGCAGTAACTGCTGTGAATTGTAAACGTAGTATGTAAGTTTTTCTTTAACTCCATGAAGCGTGAGTCACGTGAGTATAGTGAAAACGAAAACCGTAACCATATGGTGGCCCAGTTTGGACAAAGCCATTAATGCGGTGTGTCGCAGCTTCTACGTGAGTCGGTTTCTTTGGTCCTGATCCTCCAGATCATGGGCCCGCATCCATTTAGTTTTCTTAGGTCTCATTGGCAATAAAATTTATTTAGTCACCGTAAGCGCTAGGACCAAATGGTTAGAAGTAAGTCGGGTTCCAAGTACTATAGCGATTCATATAATTAAGATACTCAGTTATTTGTTTGCTCGTTGGGGGTTATCTAAACAGCTTGTATCAGACAATGGTCCATATCGTTCAATAGTACCTAATGAATTTTCAAAATTCCTGAAAGGTATTGGTATTGAGCATATGTTTTCAGCTCCGTACCGTCCGGCATCAAATGGGGCTGCGGACAATGCTGTATGCACCATTGAAATAGTCATTAAAAGGCCATTCGTGAAAAGTTGGACAGAGATTTATATTTTATCGTATATATTATATAAATTCGCGAGATTTCGTAGTCGATTATAATGTCTGGTTTCGTAACTACAGAAGCAATGATAAACGTGCAGACAGTGCAGGAGAAAATAATTTAAAAACTCGGTGTAAACGCCTATAAAATAATCGATAGGTCAGGTACAGAAATATAAAGCCACATCGATCAGTTAAATCATCTGAATAGTTCAGTAACCTGTCCATCCATTTTAAGTTACTCTCAGAACATTATTTCGACGTCCCCTCAAAAATCTGACGAATTCAAGGACTGTGCGGAAACACCTAGTGTTCCAGAATCGATGCTACTACCACTTTAATCCAATCCATCGTCGCCACTACCAGCTCATTCACCACCATCGACGGCCCAGTCTGCCACTATTCATAAATGTCGTTTATACAATGAAAATTTAAAATAGGTAGGTAAGCTGGCTTTGACTCTAAAGAGCCATTACTAGAGACCGGATTATATGCAACATAAAAAGCTTGTTATAGATATGCATGCAAATATGCATGAAAAATGCTTGAAATATGGACGAAAATTGCGAAATTAAATGATAAATTATAGGAACCAAAAAAAAAAAAAGAAAAAGTAAGTTTTCATTTTTTTATTTCAAAATCAGCATACAAGTACCTAGTAAATTATCCTTTGATAGGCAATAATAGGTACAGTAACATTACATGACATTAAAATTGTTTAATATTTTTGTAAACGTAAACAATCAAGTATTGTTCTAAATGTTCAGTGGTAAGATTGTGTCTTCGATCATTTAGAATATTTTTGTAAGTGGAAAAGGTTCACTCCGCATCCACTGAGGTAACTGGGCAGAATTTGAACTTGGGTGCTATGTTAGCACTTATAGTTTCTGGCAAAAGTTCTGCCGTATTATTAATGAAACTATCAATTTGACACAAACTTTCAAAACCTGGGTTACCGATAATATGTATCATAAATAGATCTTAGGTAAAATATGCTATTACCGCTGAGAATGGCTTAAATATGCAAATGCATATGAAAATATGTAAATGCATATAATCCGGTCCCTAGCCATTACATACCAAAAGTTGTTTTTTTTTATACATTCATCTCTCTATTTCTGCCTGAATGGGTACGTACCTTAGCATTAGCCCACGGAAAGAACATGCCAAGAGTGAATAGTCCAAGCGAGACTCCGCCCGCCATCCCGTTGAAGGAGAGCGCCAGTTGCAGCACTGGCCCCAACCGCTCCACAGCAAACACCAGCGTGAACGATAGGGCGCCACATGCCACGCAAACCCAACGGGCTATCTGGACAATTATTATATATTTATGAAAGGTATACGATAATCTGTTGTGCTTGTTATTATTATATACGTCTTAAACAAACCTTATCTGTCTTTCAGCATATTGCTAACATTAAGTATAGGAGGACTGTCCTCTTCTGCTTAATTTTTAACGCAATCTTATATATTGCAATAAAATTTGTGTGTATCTTTTTGCTGTGGTAGTACTTAGGTGTACATTCCTTTTAATATAACTAGTATAAAAATGGATTTAAGGCGGCTATCACAGCCTACAATACTCTTACAACACAAGCAGTATAGCATGTTATAAGAGAGGTAGGGCGCATCAAAGCAGCCCGTCTGGGGAAGACCTCCACCTCACAGAAAACCACAGCCAAATAACAACTCCCTAGAGGGTTCCTGTGTGTGAGTGAGGTCACCAGTAAGCTTCTAAGGAGTTGCTGTGGAAGCGCAGCAGAGGAGGCATCGCGCGAGTGATTCTTAATATATCACAAGTATCAATAGGCTACGGTAATTGCTTTACACCAGGTGGGCCGTATGCTTGATGCGTTCCGCGTTGTATAAAAAAAATGTGTATTGACACTCTCGGTGCTAACTTGGCAATTGACAAGAACCACGTGATATCAAACACTCGTAGAAATACACTCTGAGCGTGAAAAAGTTTCGCGAAAAGTGTGGTTTGCCCAAAGCTACAGATGAAAAAATATATACGTAACTTATAAAAGACGAGGCTTATTAAAGACGAAGGATTTACATACGTAACTTATAAAAGACGAGGCTTATTAAAGACGAAGGATTTATATACGTAACTTATAAAAGACGAGGCTTATTAAAGACGAAGGATTTATATACGTAACTTATAATGACGAAGGATTTCTCCCGTGTTGTAACTCCCTCTCCTTTAAAGCTTGTTGATTACTTCATTTATTACAACATCCTTACTCCAGACATCAGATATCAGATCCTCGATCACATACTCCAAGTATGGAATTTATGAACATACACTAAGTGCACATGTAGTTTTTCCCTGTGTCCGAAGGAACTTTTGACGGGTTTTATTGCATCACTGTCGTGGTACTAAAGCAGTAATTATTAATCGACGAGCTCGTCGACGAATGCTTTGTCATGTCCCTCACCAACTATTACAATTAATTTAAATTTTAGTGATGTAAAAGTATGTTTCCTTTTACTTTAGTAAAGTTCCGGTCCGATCGATTGTTTATTTTTATAGTTCTCGCCTAGAATTCCCTACCTAAGCTACTGATTACTGAGCCTTAGGGCTCCACAGCCCAGAGGGAAAATTAGATCATTTTTATCTTTCGATTCATAATTTATTAGAATCCTCAGGGTGGGAGATTATTCCAGAACCTAAGACTTCGGAACCTAAGACGGCGAAAGAAAATCTCTTCTCAGGAATCGTACAGTATGAGGAAAAAGGGTTTAAGTTCTACAGTAACTCACAGATGCCCCCTTGCTTTCGGGCAAGGTTATCCCCAGAAGTCCAGTAGCCAAGTCTTGACAAGCAACGGCGGCTAAAGAGTTCAGGGCAGATGCTACGGTACTGCAATCAAAGATATTTAAACTTAATTAAATGTTATAAGATAGGTATATATAAGTATATTTTGTTTGTACAACGTCAGAAGGCATACAAGTACATGGCCTACCTGATGTATAGTGGTTACCGTAGACAATTAAGTGTAACTTGCGGGTTGCCACATCCGCTACTAACACATAGATTCCTCCGGAGCTTACCGGTATCCTCATTAACTCGCACAACAACCCTCCAGGGAGCTGTTATTTGGCTGCAGTTTTCTGTAAGGTGGAGGTGATTTTCCAGTCTGGCTGCTATACCTATGCGCTTTATGAGGGGCAAGGCAATTAGCTTAATCGATCAATGTCTACCGAAGCCAGGCGGGACGGTCGGCTTAACTTGCCGCAAGGAGGAGTTCCAGTTGACCAAAGTCATCCATAGACAAATTGTGGTCGACACTGCTTAACTTGTGTCCTCGATTATCCGCTCGATCTCCTCAAATATAAACTATAAGTATATATTTTAACGAGCTCGGTGGCGCAGACGAGCACCAACGCTTGTGGGTTCGATTTCCACACAAGGCAAACATTTGTGTGCATGAACATGTCTGTTTTGGTCCGGATGTTTTAATAGAGGTAGGGCGCATCAAATCAGCCCGTCTGTGAAAGTACGTTCACCTCGCGGAAAACCGCAGTCAAATAACAACTCAAACTCAACACAAGTTGTTGTGTTCCCGCGTGTGAGTGAGGTTACCAGTAAGCTCCTAAGGAGTTGCTGTTATAATAGCAGAGGTTGCATCGCGCAAGTGATACCTACAAGCGTTCATAGGCTATGGTACCCGCTTTACATCAGGTGATCCGTATGCTTGTATGCCGCCCGACGTTGTATAAAAAGAACATATAGACGTGATCAGCTCTTCTTCTTCGTAGCGTTATCCCGTTTTCAAATCCATTAGGATTGGCGGGGTCCGCTACCTAAGCTTAAGGACTTGGCGAATATACTCATTTTGACATGGAGTTTACTATAGATACCTAATTCAAAACAGTAATTTAAAAACCTCTGTCAAGCAAAAAGTATTTTATTTTTTACACAACGTCGGGGGACATGCATACGATTCAACTGATGTAATGTATTTACCGTAGCCTATGAACGCTAACAATATGGGAAGAGTGGATTTTATACGAGCTTATTTCCAGGTTAACTATTCGAGGCTACCTTTTAAAAAACTTATCTGTCTATATACAGAGTATCCTGGGATGAGGTGTAACCCTAAAAATGCAATACGAATGAAATAACTATTAACCAGCATAAAAAATATTAGCATTTAGCTACCCCGCTGGTGATTGTAACTCTTTGGGGGCTTCCTTGCTTTATTTAGCTTTATTCACTATTGGTTCGACGGAATGAACCACGTGTAGGTGAGAATGTATTTTTTTTATTCTTTTATTTGATCTACTTACGTCATTGCCTTAAGTAGACGTTGCGGATGTGGCTAATTGGGGTTATAATTCCTCAAATGAAAACCGGAATTTTAACTGGAATAGTTCAGATTTAGGATCGATGTTGAATTTTTGGCAGTCCCGAGGCAGACTCGACTCCATTTGGGTGATTTTGGTCATAATGGAAGTCTCTTTGCAAATGTTTTTTGTTTCGTTACCCAAGACTGGCTGCGAAGATTCCAGCGACGAAGAAGCCTGGTACACCGCGGGCATCTCCCAGCTGCCTCACAACATAGAGGGGCAGAAGTCTGTCTGATGCGTTCATAACACCTGCCTGCGGAGTGAATGTTTAGGTGAGTTCATAGATGTTGTTAAAACTTTACAGGAAGACAGGTGCCTCCACCATTTGCAGAATGCTGCACCTAAATAACAATTTCCTGGAGAGTTGTTGCATACCAGCGAAAGTGTAAAGTCATTAGGAAGTAATAATAGTATGAAGACATCTCCAAGGCCATACATAACTCTAAAACTCACTACACAGTGCTGACGGGGGACTTCAATGCAAAGCTGGGCACGAAACAGCACGATGAGTTGAGAGTGGGGCAATTTGAAATCGGGAAATGAAACCAGGGGCCAACTGGTGGTCGACTTCATGGAGAAGGAGGAATCCTTTATGATGAACTCCTTCTTCAAAAAGCAGCCGTAATGCAAGTAGACCTGGAGTAACCCGGATGGTTCGACGAATAACGAGATAGACTTCATCTTGACGACCAACCGGCGTTTGTTCAATGATGTCCCTGGGATCAACAGGGTGAAAACCGGAAGCGATCACAGAATGGTAACAGGCATCTTGAATCTTAACATAAAGCTGAAAAGGAATCGCCTAGTGAAGTTTACGCTCCGTCTATCTCTTGCCCTGATACAAAACCCCGAAAGCTTTCAACTGGAACGTCAAAATCGTTTTCAGTGCCTAGATGATTGTATAACACTGGACGATACCAAAAGTAAGCTCGTGGAAACTATCCATACAGTACGGCCTAAATTTCTCCAGCCTCGCCCAAAAATAACCCAAAAGCTCTCGACTAACAAGCAGAATCTCGTGGTTGCAGTCTTCAGCTCACAAGCTATAGTTCAGTAGAGCGTTCAGAAGCTATTCAATACCGTCATACACTCCGGTGAAACACCGGAAGCGTGGAGCAGAAGCCTGGTCATGTTGTTCTTCAAAAAGGGTTATAAAACCCTTTTAAAGGTCGCTCAGCGTGCTATGGAAAGAACTATACTCGGGGTTTCTTTGCGTGATTGAATCATAAATGAAGATATTCGCAGTAGAACTAAGACAACCGACATATACCACAGGATAAGCAAGCTGAAGTGGCAGTGGGCCGACCATATAGTTCATAGAACCTTAAACCGCTGGGGAACAAAGTTTCTCGAATGGCTTCTCCGTACTAGTACACGCAGTGTGGGAATACCACCCAGTAGATGGAGCGACGACCTGAAGAGGTTTGCAGGGAGTCGATGGATACAGGTGGCACAGGATCGAGACAAGTGGCTCTAGAGGGAAGGTTTAGCAGTGGACGAATACAGGCTAAGATGATGATAACTATGCCTTAACACGTTTTTATATATATTTCTATACATCAAAATATGCGAAGTGGTTAGCATAGTCTATGAACGCTCACAATATAAGGCAGATTGACTCTGGTTCTTAAAACCTGTCACTTCTTCTATTGTGACTATAATATCTAACCAAATTTTATCAATACCTGGCTTTGCATGCCGTTTGCGTAAGTAGTGGGTACTTTTTAAATGTTTAATTCGAAGTTTTAAACTATTTAAAGTCAATTTAAATTTATTTTTTATATCTCCATCTATCCCACATGACATATACAAAATGATCCATTCTCTAAATAATACTTCTAGCGCCGGCTATGACGACATAATTACGATGGTCATAAAGGATGTTGCTGTAGTGATATCGCCTATCTTAAGCTATATACTCAATTTATGTATTGAAACGGGTGAATTTTCAGAAAAACTTAAAATATTTATTATAAAACCAGTATTTAAGAAGGAAAGTAGGGAAATTATTAGTAACTATAGACCAATAGCATTGATTTCGATATTTGCTAAAATATTCGAAAAAGAAATTTATAATAAACTCTATTCTTTCTTTGAATCAAACAAAATTCTAGTTAAGCAACAATACGGTTTTAGGAAAAACATGTCAATTAACCTAGCAATATATAATTTCTTGCTCAAAGTATATACTAGTATTGATCGCCGGTGTCCTGCTGTGGCAATGTTTATGGACATGACCAAAGCCTTCGACCATGTTGATCATACCAATCTGTTAAACAAGTTATACGCATATGGAGTAAGAGGTAATGCACATAGACTAATAAAATCATATTTAACAGGGAGACAACAACTAACACAAATTAATAGACTCAATACGAAAACTAAAAATGACATCATATATCAATTCAATATTAGACTCGTACAATATGGTGTACCACAAGGGAGCGTTTTGGGACCTAATCTACATAAACGATTTGCCTACAGTAACGGAATATGACATGACACTATTTGCCGATGACAGCGCAGTTCTGTTCACTGAAAATAACTATCCTACGCTTCAAACTAATATCAATCGTACATTGATTGAAATAATACAATGGTTTAACGAGAATAATTTAAAAATAAATTTAGATAAAACCAAAATTATGAACTTCGGACAAAAACCTATTGACATTAAAAAACTTGACATTAATTATTTAAATAATAAAATTTACCACACGGATAATACAAAAATTGTAGGACTTGAAATCGACAACAAACTTAACTGGAAAATACATATACAAAATCTACGCTTAAAACTAAATACATTTTCCTATGCCTTGCATAATCCAAGGAAAGCTGTAAATGAATCGGTAATGTTAACTGTCTATCACGGGTACGTTGCATCAATACTCAGATACGGTGTAATATTCTGGGGAAATTCCATAGATAGAATGCTTGCTTTCAGAGGACAAAAGCGTTGCATTAGAGCAATTTGCAACCTACGCAAAATGGATTCATGTAAACCATACTTTGTAAAACTAAAGATTCTAACCTTGCCATGCTTATACATTCTAGAAAGTGCTAAGTTCGTAAAATACAACCAGGAACTGTTTGAGTTCCACACGCGTGCTCGTCTACTGGATAGGTTACGTACGATACCTTCGAGAACGGCTCTCTTAAACAAAAGTATATTCTGCATGGCTCCACAAATTTACAACAAGTTACCACAATCCATACGAGAAGAGTCAAGAATGAATGCCTTTAAAAGGAAACTCCATGATCTGTTAGTTCAAAAATCATATCACACTTTGGATGAATACCTATTTGATTGATAAATGTGAGCTCTTCAAGATATGAGTAAATTGACATATATTAACTTTATAATAAATGTAATTTTGAAAGCGTTGTATTTAAATTAGAATTTGTTTTTAATACCATATTGATGACAATTGCATGTAAATTTTTTATTGTAAAATTAATTTTGTATGCCCATTGGCGGGACATAGAAAATCCTACCCATGTTTGTTGTATCAACAATCACCTATGTTCACAAAATAAATGAATAAATAAATAAATTTAAGAGAGCTACGGCGTCAAAGCAGCCCCAATGGGGAAGTACCTCAAAGAAAATCGCAGCAAAATAACAACGCTCTGGAGGGTTGTTTTGTTCCTGCTATTGAGTAAGCTTAATAGGAGTGTTGAGTTAGCAGTAGGGGTGGCATTGAGAGACCGATCCTGTATTGCAAGCGGCCAGTTCAACCGTTAGGCTACGGTATACGCGTAATAGGAATTAGGTAGAAGGTAGTTTCAAGTACTATAATTAAAACTCGTTACTCGTGTCGCTCTAGTCGATCATGCAGATTAAGCAATCGTGATCGCAGCCTGTCTATGAATGGGTTTATCTATCTTGAGCTTCTCCATATTCGGAGATAATATTTAGCCCGGACCAACTCCCAGATGTTACCAATAGATGACGGTCGTTAAGATTAGCCAGTAACATTAGGGCGGATTGAAAATACCGGCCTAAGTCAACTCACAGTTCAGCAGCGAGGCGGAGTAGGTATACACTAAACTCCTTCGGTTGAAGGAACACCTATATCCTTACAATGGGTTTTGTAATGCTTGGTATAGTGGTGGTTATTAAGGTATACTTTCAAATATAATTAATACTTAGACCAAAGAAGACAAGTGACGCAAACTCTATAAGTGAAATGGAGCGGTCGTGATTAAGATAGTTAATGTTAGCACTTGTCTTATGTAATAGGTACCTATGTCTAATTCTAATGCATGGGAGTCATTGCACGTGTAATAAATTCTTTAAATACCTGAATCGGATCACATTCAGCATAATGAAGAGTGAGAACGGCGCCGGTGACGAAATTCACAGAGTACACCACGGTGAGGCCTATGGCAGACACCCATAGCGCCACTCGCACTTGTCCAATACGTTCCACTGAGAGGTACTTCTGTATAGAGGCTTGGTTGGCGCAAAACATGCTCAGCCAATACACCGTACCGCCGACCACCACAGACCAGAAGGAATGACGAACCGTTGGATCAGGGTTCATGCTAGAACATAAATTGACATCATAAAAATTATCGTGGCGGCATGCAAAAATAATGTCGGACGAAAGAAAAAATATATACGAGTACAATGCGAAAGCGGAAAGACGTAGTAGCCGAGGAAGGCCAAGACTCGGGTAAGGACCGCGTCTTGTGACGCTCGGTTCTCTCTGCCTATCCCGCAATGGAACTGACGTGAAGATATGGATAGATAGACATATAAGAAAATTGTCGTGACTTTTAGAATTTACTTTCTTCCTATGCACAGAGTGTTACGCAAATACGAATATTCGGCTATGACGACACGAAAATAGAACAAGAAATAAAGAAATGCAGTAATAAGTACTTACAGAAACTGTTATTGTAGTATAAAAGATTACTTATTTATAAAAGTGAAATTTGCAAGGTTTTGTATAGCTTGACCTATCGTCGTATGTACATGCAACTAGATCACATTCACATCGTCGGTGCGTGTATAATTTCCATACACGTTAACTAAGTGAGTTTACAAGAATTTCACATGCCTCTTTTTTGATTTTCCCTTTTCAAACATCCATTTTTAATTGTGTGTGAGCTCAGTATCATTTTTGTTTGTTTGTTTTTGTTTTATCACTTTATTGCATTATTTACAATTATAATTACAAGTATAAAAATTACATGATTTGCAAAGGCTATTCTATATTATATATTATTATTTATTATTATATATATCTATTATATATTATTCCTTCGAGGAATCTCTTCCAGCCAACCATTGTTTTACAGTTCCTGAATGGAGCAATGAACGACGGTGAGAAAAAGAGATCGAAGAGAGTATATATGAATTTTGTTTAGTGTATTATGAACCGTGATAGTTAAACAGTTGAAATTTTCACAGATGATGTATTTCTGTTGCCACTATAATAACAAATACTAAAAAACAGAATAAAATATTTAAGGGGCCTCCCATACAACAAACGTGATTTATTTGCTCGATATTGATAACGGCAACAGGTAGACGATTGAAATATTCACAGAATATTTAGTTATATATTCACTTTAAAAATAAATAATTAAATTAAAATGAAACAAATATTTAAGGGGGGCTCCCATACAACAATCGTGTTTTTTTTTTGCCGTTTTTGTAGATAATGGTACAGAACCCTTCGTGCGCGAGTACGACTCATACTTGGCCGGTTTTTATTTTACTTCTCATATCCTGCGGCTAGTGTAACGAACGTGGAATAATATCGACGTATGATATTATTGCCTTTCTAGTAACATGCGATCAATGGAAAAATGTGATTAATATACCCTTAAACTTATTACATATGTACATATATTAATTACTAGACTTCGACCACGTTTTTTCTTTCTGAAAGTTTAGAATCTATGTACATAGGACGAACGTACGAACGAAAAAAAAATTAATAGCGAGGCATTTTCGAGTTTTTACAAGACTAACGCTCGGCAATTAAGTTTTATATATATAAATATAGGTAAAGTAACCCGACGCTTACTGTACTAATAATGTGCAATTTGTTAAGCAATTGCAAAAAGAGATTATTTAGGTTTAGTGCCGTCAGTTTCCTGTAATATACCTACTACATATCGCTATGTAATCGCCGTAACAAGTAAGTTGTTTGTATCTCGTGGATCATTAAATTTCACTTTGTAGAAAGCTAATAGATTCGTGACCATCATCAGGTGCAATTAAAATTACCACCTTAAACTTGTGCAGGGTTATGAAAGACTAGGTAATATTATTTATCTCGGTCACAGTTACGGCGGATTATGATTATACCTATTTGTAAATAAATAGATACATTTTCTTTGATTCTCGATATTGTTTCCATTAAATTTGCTCGCCGGTTGGAAATCGAAGAATTTCTGTGTATTTCGGTTTTGGTTGCATGCGTATGTAAGGTAAATATTTCTATCGTAATCTGTCTATGGATGGCCTTATTTATCTCGAGGTACTCTGTTCTTTCGATCGTTGCCTGTTTATGAGAGGGCCTATTTATCTCGAGCTCCTCTGTTCTTTCCCTAGTCTGTATATGGATGGGTACGTCGAGCTTTTATGTTCATTCGACCATAATCTGTCTATGGATGGGCCTATTTATTTCGGGCTTCTCTATTTTTTCGATCATATCCTGTCTATCGAAATACCTATTAATCTCGAGCTTTTCCACTCATTCAACTGTAGCCTGTCTGTGGACGAATCTCTCGAGTTTCCGTCTGCTCGATAAGCCAAAGTCCCGACTATTTTGACATTGCAGTCGAGAAGCCAAGCGAGTGTTCCTTGCTAGAAATCACTGTAAGAATGATCGACACAGTGTATTTCGCCAAATCGCAGTGAAGACAACTTCGTATCTTAAAATTGGAATGAGTATAGATGGATACTCGTACATGTAACTAGAAAGAAGATCTCCCTGTTACTTCACTGCGATCTTCTGGAAGGTGCCTTAAGTAGAATTAAGTTTATGGCACTTGGCCGTCACCGTTGCTATCAGAGCAACCAAATTAATCAGTAAACTTTTACCAATAAACAGCAGGAGTTTACTGGAAACATTATTGCGTAACAAGAATATAACATAACCAGCGAGCGTGCATGAAAAGAGCAATGAATGTTAAAGAAGCGAGTGAGGTATGTAAGGATCGAGTCGCGTGGCGCTCGGTTCTCTCTGCCGACCCCGTAAGGGATTTGGCGTGAAGTTATAGATAGAAAAATATAACAATTCCTCAGGGACTGTAATTTAACTGCGTCCTTATGTTTTTAAATTTATTTTTATTTTTCTGAATTATTTTTCATTTTAAGAGTGGATATTAATACTTATAGGACTATTATGAAATGAGGTTTGGCAATATTCGAGTGGTTTCAATCGTACCCTGTTTTAACCGT
Organism: Pyralis farinalis; assembly: GCA_947507595.1. Classification (NCBI taxonomy): domain Eukaryota; kingdom Metazoa; phylum Arthropoda; class Insecta; order Lepidoptera; family Pyralidae; genus Pyralis; species Pyralis farinalis. Next base: position 20,189,265 of record OX382268.1, on the reverse strand, counting down.
AACCAATTAATTAAAATTTTATGTAATAAATTTGACCTAGCTCATCCGTATGCTAAATTAACGCTAAGTAAATGCTAAATAAAGATGATCGTTCAGATGGTGCTGCAAATGCTGGAATTGACTATTCTGTATCGGCCAGTGTACGACTTCCAAACAATAAATCCATAAAAACTTTGAATTGACATTAAACCTTCATGGCGTGAGATTTTCGAGTGAAACATTTTCACATGATACCTATAAGGTTATTCTTTTAAATAAAAAATGTACAACATTTGAATTTCGAATTTCAATTGTTTTTATTCAGTTCGGACGGGAAAGATTTTTCTTCCCTTCGAAGAAGAAGAAACTTCGAAAATCCGAGTAATTTTTGAATATGAGTTCCGACGCGGAACTAATGCGGCAAAAACGGCCCGCTACATTAATGCTGCGTTTTGAGAGGTGAGGCTGCGCTACATTAATGCAGGTGGTGCTGCGTTTTTGGTTTAAATGCTTTCGTAATGGAAACTTCGACTTGAAGAACGAAGCATGTGGAAGACAGGGGAATAACGCTGAATTAAAAGAAAAGGTGGAAGCCGATCAGAGTTAAACTACCCAGGAATTAGCGGCATGGTTTAACGTTACCTTACCTACAATATTTACTCATATGCATCAAATCAATTACATAAAAAAATATGAAAATGGGTGCCTCATGATTTGACTGATCTGCAGAAAAAACGCGTGTTGAAACTTGTGTTGCCTTGTTGAATCGGTACAAAAATGAAGGACTATTGGATCGAATTGTGACATGTGACGAAGAGTGGATACGATAAATTTAAGCGAAAAATGCAATGGCTAATCCCAGGTCAAACGCCGCAACAGTGCCCTAAAACAAAGCTTACCAATAAAAAGGTAATTAGTAAAGTAAGTTAGTAAAGTAACTGTTTGGCGGTCACTTCATGATGTTATTCACTAGAGCTTTCTCGGGTCTGGTCAGGCAATAACAGCAGATGTTTACTGTGCCGAACTTCGAACAATGATGGCGAAACTGGCAGTTAAACAGCCCCGACTCGTGAATAGATCTTCACCATTATTACTCCATGATAACGCAAGACCTCACACTGCACGAGAAACCGTTGTAACTGTACAGTAGCTGCGCTTAGAAACCATATGTCATCCTCCCTACTCGTCAGACCTTGCTCCAATTGACTACCATTTTTAGGGTTCCGTACCCAAAGGGTAAAACGGACCCTATTACTGAGACTCCGCTGTCCGTCCGTCCGTCTGTCACCAGGCTGTATCTCATGAACCATGATAGTTAGATAGTTGAAATTTTCACAGATGATGTATTTCTCTTGCCGCTATAACAACAAATACTAAAAAACAGAATTAATAAATATGTAAGTGGGGCTCCCATACAACAGACATGATTTTTTTGCCGCTTTTATAGATAGTGGTACGGAACGACTCGCACTTGGCCGGTTTGTTTCGTGATTTGAACACTTTTCTACGTGGTAAAAGCATTTCTTCCCAGGAGGCAGTACAATTTTTTTTTTATATTAGTTCAGCATAGTGGCTCCACTTTGCCTGATGGTAAGCGAAAGAGGAGCCCAAATCGCAACTGCAACTGACAAAATACTACACCGTATCCTGTCAGTTGACGCTGCCATGCTGACCCGCAAGATGCTTCTTCACGCTTCGTTTGAAGGCAAGGCGTTCCACTTTTTAATGGTACGTCAAAGATAGGAGTTGCCGAACTTTTTGGTACGCGAAGAGATATTCTCAACAGTGGAACGATGACATCGCAAGCCCGCACGTGTGGTTCTATGACGGAAGGGTGAGGGTGGGATAAGGGAAAACAGTTCTTAAGAGCACTCGCCATGGTAAAGGCGGTAAAATACACTTAGAGAGCCTATGTCCCTACGGAGTTGAAGAGGTTCTAAAAATGCTTTCACACAGTTTGTCGAATCTAGATCCTCAGAGTTCTATCGCAAAGGCATAAATAACTGCCGATTAGATGGCAGCAATGTATAGATAATGAGGGTAAATATTTTGATTATTAAAATACGAGTGTTCCATCTTAGAAAAAAAACGAGTTTTAATTTTTCAGTACATCGGCACTTTGATACTTTAACCACTAATATATTTGACCGAATGAGTTGTATCATGTTATACAACGTCGCGATATATACAAGCATACGACTCACCTGATGTAAACGGCGGTGGTTAACGTAGCCTAAGAACGCTTGCAATATAGGAAGAACCGCTAGTGTATTGTTGTTAACACAGCAACTCTGGTAAATTTAATTATCACTGGAACACAACAACCCTTCAAGGGCGCTATTAAATGGCTACGGTTTTTCTGGGAGGTACCATCCTCAATCTGGTACTTCGATGCGCCCTACTTCTATTATGACTTATATCTCTTATATATATATATATTTTGTATATATGGTTGATGATGTTTACTCGAAAAAATGCAGCCTCTGTGTGTCACTCGCGTATTCCCAAACGGCCGGCATCCCGCCGACCCTCGCAGCACCCAGCGCCAGCACCGCCGCTAGCGAACCCAGCAGCACGGCCGATTGAAAGGCATCCGTCATTATAACAGCTTTCATCCCTCCCTGGTCAATAAAAAAGCAACATTTAGGCATTATACAGAGTGGAAACGTTAAATGTGTCCAGCTAATTATTTCGTCAATTTATAAGTTATTAAAATTCAAATTAATACACTGTAGACATTCTGTATCGGTTAGTGAACGGCTTCCAAACATTCAAATTGTTAATACATTTGACACGAATGGGTTGTAAACTTGAAATACTATATTGTTTATGATAATGTATGTTAAGTACCATAGACCTGTGACCAGTGGCGGTGCTCAGGATCATGCAAAAAAGTTTTTTTTTGTAATTTTTGTCACGAATTGATTAGAAATAATACATCAAAGAATACATTTAAATCAAAGTTGAAAAAGCTTCTCTTGAGTAAGCAATGATAATATTATTAAACAGTGTATAAATATTTTGCACTTTGTTCGCCTTGGACTTGTGACTGCTATTGCCCTCCCGATAACTTATAGTTTTATTTATGATCACTGCCACGGGAATTTGACTGCGATTGTGACGATTTGAAATATCGTATCAACCGAATCTGTGCAATTCTATTGTGATCGGAAAAGTGTACTTATATCGTATTGTTTATACACATAATAGTAAGATATTTTGCCATCCGCGTACACTCTCCAGGTCATAGTTGAAAATCAGTGTACCTACTGTCACAAATTGTAACTTACCACACTGAACTTTGGTCTTTTTGCACTGCTGCGACACATACATGCATTTTCAATTTGTATTTATCTAGTTGCTTTGGCGATCTAGGCTAACTATATTTCTCTTTTTCGTTATTACCTTTTGTGCATCAAGGTATGTTGACAGTGTGAAGAAAACTAACGAATAATGCTATGATAATACAGATATAAAAATTGTTACTATGTATCTATTATAATTTCATACAGAATTGTCCTTTTAAGTAATATTTAAAATGTAATTGATTTAATGAAATGTCAACATCCCCATTGTCCATATATATGTACAATTTTAAATGTAAAAGAAACGTAAAATGTTGTTCTGCGTTACTACCATAGTGTGTTTGTTTTAATAAGGTAACTAGTGATTATTGTATGATGTGTGTATGTTTCATAGTGTGCAAATAAAGTTCATATCTATCTATCAATAATACTAGAAAAATTTAATTAGTGTATAATTAATATTAAGGCATAATTTTGCTCATTTAATTTATCATCTTCGTTCTTACTGGAAAATTAAACTGGCTTCGCGAGGGTAACTTCGCCAAAGTCGACGTTTCGCCTAGCGACCTAACAAAGGTCTGAATTTCGCTTTGGGTAGTGGAAGTCTGATATATTTTATGTTGAAGTACTCAATATCTATGTATAAAAAAGCGCCACTGACACTGACGTTCTGCCCGAAAATAAAAATAAAAAATTCTAATCCTACCCTATTTCAGCGCCACCTACTTGGTTAAATTGTGTATCTAAACTATTCAAAACATCCATTCACCCACTCAAATACACTGAACACATTTCATCAAAATCGGTCTTAACCGTTTAGTTGGAGTTGAGTGACATACACATATACAGATGAATTATATAAATGAACTATAACTATGAAAAAATGAAAACAGCAGAAAAATATCCTATAAGTTTTCATATCAGTAATGATTATTGAAGAATAAAAACTAAATAAAACAAATTCGACAATTGGGATAGACAACACAGTACGCACAAATTCTAAAGCGAAAATCATATTTATATGTAGCAAGCTACTAAGCGACCTTGTACTTTTGTACAACTTCTTTGTTAACAGTATACTGCTTATGAGAGTGCCCTATTGAGATTTTGAGGTTGTCATACCTGAGATGCGTAGAATATACACACGGCGTAGACGATGGATACTGCCAAATATGTATTGAGACCGGTAACTGTAAATAAAAAAAGAATATAATACATACACTAGTTACTTGAACAGGTACTACTTGGACAAATAGCCACCTATATAAAATGTTATCAAAATCGGATCAGTAGTTTTTTGTAATGCGTAGACAACAGACAAAAAATAGTTTACTAATTGTTTCTTTAAGGTCAGTGATATCTGTTTTAGGATTTAATATAACAATTTATTAAATATAATCACTTTTATACTGATAATGAGTCCAGCTGCATCGATATTGAAAAAAAATATTCCATTTAAAACTCTCTCTTCTGCATTGCCCTATTTACTGCTTTTGTGGCCAGCTCTATCTAAATTCGGGTTTAGGGTTATCAGTATCACACACCTAGATATGTTTGGCTTTCTGACCATACTTCAGGATATTTTGTTCAAATGTTTCGTTTGTCTGGACTTTTCAATATAAGTAAACATATACATTCGATTCGCGTTGCTAGTTTAGCGTGACAGTGGTAGACGCCAGCTGATTTTTCATTTATTAATAAAATGGGAAACAACCTACGAGGAATGTCATCTTAAATAGTAAATAAGAAAACAGGTTAAGTTTGGAATTTATGTGTAAGACATTTACCGAAAGTACCGTGCACCACATGATTCGGTCCCTATACATCTCATTTGCTTTTTTAATATTCATAGCTCTTCTCATGCATATTCGCTGGTTTCTAGGGTTCACCTTCTGATAAAACACGATCCGTAGTAGGTAAGTTTTGGACTTCTTCGGCTCCTACATCCTTCTACCATCGCGTTGTATATCTATGTCGTAATTCTTTAGGCTTTTGTGTATATAAGTTATCATTAAGTAATTCAAGATAAGGTTTTATATATATATATATATATATATATATATATATATATATATATATATCGCGTTTAAGGTGTCGTTGCTCCGTTAGTCAGTTATGATACTTTAAAAGAAGAACGTTTCTGTAACTATACACTTGAAGCACTCACAAGAATAAAGTCGGCCATTAGTTGAATGACGGAACATAAATCACAAATGGCGTTATGACAGCTGTAAATGACCACGGTGCATTCATTGCATTGCAGCTGTTGTTGCAATTAGCACGTATTAGTGATGATGGTGATGGCATAGAGCAGTGGCGTTTGAACTGCAATAGTAGATACTTATCTCCCTATATGTCACGCAAAACGATTACGATTGTGACAAGTGTTTAAATTAAGACTATTGGTTTACCTTACCGAATAAAATGCTGGACGTTTCATATCAATACTATCAAACCTAAAAATATAACATTACGACTTGGAAAGAGAAAGAGCATAGAAAAAAGATATTAAATTAAATCATATCTTAGGCCAGCTTGTGTTTTATGAGGTCAGAATAAAAAAAGCCGAATGTAACATTACCAATCAACTATTAGAAGTTAGTCCATCCTGCTGTGACTTTATCTGCCGCGTTTTGTGTAGATGATCCTTGTGCACTTACCACGTTAGAAATTTTTAGGCTATGTGTTTTATCTTCTTAGTGTTATCCCGTTTCCTAATTAATTAGGATTGGCAGTGTCTTCTACCTAAGCCTAAGGATTTGTCAAAGATACAGATTTTTACATGGAGCAACTGCCGTCAGACCACCACAACTCAGAGGGAAAACAAGACCTTTCTTAGGTGCGTGTGTGACGCATACACATATTTCGTAATATAATCTCTTGGACATGTGGTTTCCTCACGATGCTTTCCTTCACCGCCGAGCAAGTGATAATTGCAAATATGTACATAAATCCGAAAACACGAATTTAGTGATACGTGCTAAGATTCGAACTGGCGATCAGTTGGTCAATAGGTCAGTTATTTATTCACTATGCTATCACTTCTCATTTTAGACTAAGTGATTCATATCATATAAAATAGCGTTTTGTAGGGTAGTTACACCAGAACGTGAACGTCGAATACCAAACAGGCAGTCACTAGAGTATGATCAACTAATATATAATCCATCCGAGAGACTCAAAGATTGGACGGCATTGCTGTAGTGGAGGATATCCCCTTAATTTAACATAGGATCCGGGAAAACTTCCAAATAAAATCTGTCCCATTTTTTGACAAAATCTCATTCACTAGTTTCAATACTACAAGCGTAATCCTTGTGTGTTTTTCCTGGTTACCTCTCTTTGAAATAGCCATTATCTTGGTTTTAGGAATGGTATTGTAGTTAACGATTATTATAAATTACTGTAAGGCTATGCATGATTTGAATCCTGCAAAGAGTTGTAATCATGTAAATTATTTAAAATCTTTTTTGGATCAAATGCATAAATGGCAATGACTTCTAGCATATACTCGACTTAAAGCGACGTATTGCCTTTGATGAACAAATTAGCACTTAAGTCCACCACAGCTTCCTTTAATATCATACCTTGTAGTTTACGAGTATTTATTGTTACAGACTAGCACAATATAATCGGGAGCATTCGTCTTTTTACTTTTTCATTATCTCTTAAACTCTTCGCTCAATCGAATTCTTACTTTAAAACCTGAATTATTATCGTTCATTGAATCATCATCAAATTATATAAATTAGCACTTAAATACACCACAGCTCCCTCTAATATCATACCTTGTTGTTTATTATCTTTCCACTCACGGGTATTAATCCCGGTCATTTGATAGGCGTGCGCGGGGTAAGGATCCAACGCGTAGAGGTCCCTTCGAAAAGACTGGTACATTCGAACATATCTGGTAGTTTATTTATTGTTGCAGCCCAGCACAATATAATCGGGAGCATTCGTCTTTTTACTTTTTCATTATCTCTTAAACTCTTCGTTCAGTCGAATTCTTAGTTCAAAAGCTGAATTATTATCGTTCATTGAATCATCATCAAATTAAATAAATACTGCACTTCCTCAGTTCGCTAGCGGTTGTCGATTCTACGAACTATGTGACCGGTCGACTGCCACTTTAGCTTACTTATCCTGTGGGATATGTTGGTAACCTTAGTTCTACTGTGGATATCCTCATTTGTGATTATATCACGCAGGGAAACTCCGAGCATAGCTCTTTCCATAGCACGCCGAGCAACCTTGAACTTCCCCATAAAAATAAAAATAAACATATATTTTTGATACCGGTCTCGATAGGTTTAGGGAAAAAATATATTTTCAGAACAAACATTTTGGCGCCAAAACTCCGCAATTTTTATTTTTTATTTGTTTAACATACCCAGTGACACCCGCGTAATAAAGACGAATCTAACGATCTCTAGCCATAATAGGCTATTTGACACTATTAAAAATATGCTACGAAATGTGGTGATTCTATTAGGTAATAGCATAAAAAAACATATTTATCTCTGTTTTATCCAAAAATATTTATAGATTTTTCAAAATAAACAAAATAAATTCAAATTATTTTTGAAATTAATTCAGCGACATGAACGTTCTGTGATTGGCTACGCCTCGCGTGACGTCACACGCTAGTAAACATTGTTTATTGTTATACGCTGTATGTGATTCTATCATTTTTGTCGTATTTTCTTCGTTTCTTGTGCTATTTTTACAAGAATTTTTGAAGATTCCGCAAGACATTAATGTCTAGTAATAAAAATAAAAGTGTTTGCTATCAAAATGGACGAGAATTTTGTACGAGCCGACAATAGAATTCTACCTACGATAGACGCAATTATGGTTGCACTTTTCTTCAAAAATAATACTGATTATTATGCTGCAGAGCTGAAAAATATAAAAACTGCTGTGTAAGTATCTACTTATTTATTTATAATGATATTTTTTATATAAATTTGCGTCGCGGTTCCACAAAATATTTAGGTTATGTCTATTAATACCTTTCAAAATTTGTTGTAAAACTATTCTGACCTCAGTTTTCTTTTGTGCTACAGATCTTCCAGAGAATCCTATGGTGATGACGCTGTTGGCTATGTACAATCCGTCAAAATAATCTTCGAACTAAAGCCCATTTTGTACTTCATGTAATTAATTGTATCTTTTTCCATCTGAAATGTAATAATCGAAGCTAGGTAAAACCAGTTTTTGCTATCAAGTTGATGGAAACAACACATTTTAATCAAATGGTTTTAGGTTATGTATATGTACTATATTTATTTCGTTTTATAAAAATCAATTTTTACTTATTTCCTATTACTATTCGAATCAAATATTACTGGCATACTTACATCAAAGTGATCTTCACACATGAAAACATTTGTATGAGATAAAATGCTGTTTGGGTCTCTTCGAGCTAACTGTAACCACTTATTACGTCTCTTAGGGTTGGAACAGAAAGAAACACTTTTTGTGGAGTTTTTATAGAAGTATTTGTACATTGTGGCACAATACACCATTTATACACCATTTTTTTTAGTAAATTGATAAGAAAAATATTAGAAACACGCTGAATGTACACTTCGGTACACTCGTTTACTTGTCTGTGACGTCACGCAGATCATATGCACCCGCCATTAAAAAAACAGCGTTTTTAGCGCGAATATTGTAGTTTAAATTTCAACACAATATTTTACGTAAAATACTGCAAATTTCGCAGAAATATGCATGTGGTGTATTCATCATATACCAACGAATAATTGAAAACAATTTTTCAAAATCAGTCAAATAGCCTATTGGTTTAGTCGTTAAGAAGTTACGAGGGAACGGGGTTACGAGGGTGACGGACAATCAAACATACATACAGGTCAAACACATAACCCTCCATTTTAGGCTTCACCGCAGTTGTGTAAGTAAAAGGCATGTCAGTCGTTCTTAAACGGAATATTTTTATTTTTTCTTAATACAGACGAACTCACACTAAGTTTCTATCTTGTATTCTTGGATTACTTAATGTTAAGAGATTAAAACTTGTCTGTAATTTAAGGTAAAAAAAAGTAAAAATAGAATAAAATTATTACCTATATAATTTCTATATTTTATTTTAAATTGTACTTTGTATATGACACAAAAAGTAAAAAAAATGTATAGAAATTTCAAATCAATTGGATTTAAAAATGACAGATATATAAAATTATTTTATGACAGATGTATAAGTAAAATTATTTTCAGGAACACCGTTCCTATATGAAATCTATATGTTTGTCTGTGTGCACATGTGTTAGTCGCTTTTTTCGAATATTCGAATTTTGATTTCAGATTCGGATTCAGCTTAAAAAGTAGAATAGGAATGTCTGAAAAATCAACCTCCTATCTCTTAAGGAACGTGATCAAAATGGCCAACAAAGTTTTTAAAAAAATAATTAATAATTATATAACAATTATAATTGACGAGCCAGGTGTTCCTCTGGCAATGCAAGCTTGCGCATTCTCATCTGGTTTTTGTTTGCATTGCAACAAATTATTGGAATATGCCATCAAAATCGGTACAACTGCTAGTTTTGTATGTCTTAAAATTTTACGCTGCACCGCAATCCTTGCGGACATATCAATAAATTATTATGCAAATACCTCGCGGCGCCCGCAACTCGTCTAGACGTAGGCAAATATGTAATTTTGTTTATATGGCGAAGTGATACAACGATTTTTGTAATAGTTATCAGATTTACTGTTATAAATACGAATAAAAATTATTATGGTTGTGTAAACGAAGAGGGGTCAAAGTGTTGTTGACTATTATTGTGTAACATGTTACTTTTATTGCGCCGTGCGTGGTTTGATTTTATTCTGAGGTTCATTTTCGAAGTGTTGCGCTTGTACTCGATAATAAAGTAGTTGCCATTACACAAACACTACTATGACATACTGACTCAAGCAAAAGTAAGCAAAATACGGCCATCGCACGTTTTTACATTCGCTGAGATTGCGAAGGATGTCACTTTTTGGCGTTAATGAAATGTTACGTTAGATTTTTGACATTGGCCATTTTGTTTGTTTTGTGCTAATTTATTATCGCAATGAACAGAAAAAGAGACTTACATACCTACATGTTATGTGTATGCGACAATATACGTGTAATTCACTAATTTAGTAAGTGTATGCTAACTTGCGGGGAGCGTAGTATTTTGTATAAAATATATAATCTATTTTCATTCACCACAAATGTTATATATAGATTGATGTAATTGTTACTTAATTTAAAAATATTTGATACTTATTTATTATTTTCATTGGTGTAATATTTATTTGATATAAATTGAACAGACAATATATATCGAACAGTGATAGCCCAGTGGTTAAAGCTGGCCTAGTAATCGACTGGTCCACGGTTTGAATCCTGGTGGGGGTTTTTATAACCATCCAGAAAGATGAAGTGAACATATTAAACGTACACAAAATAACATGGGTAAGCTGGTTAAATCCTAAATAAAAAAAGCGCACGCAAAGTTAAGGCGAGTAAAAAATCCGTAGTATTTATTTGATAAAATAAATTGTATAGGTAAAACAAAAAAATCCACGATCTGTCATTCGAAACCTACTCAGCGTATAGTCACATAAAACTAACAGATATATAAGGGTTGCTTGTTTCAAGTTTAACGTTGCAAAAAATATGCAATGATTTACCTCCCCATATGCGACAAATAATGACTATAATTTGTTTCAGAGAAAAATACAAAGAAGCGTTACTATGACGGCAAATTTGAAGCATGTGGAATTGCAAAGTTTTTTCAAAACGACCCAGCCCTAAACATATTTTATCTTATTTTATTAATGGACACAACTACTGTAAACAAGAATACATACACATACACACACTCGCCCACATGCCCCGATACATATGGATACAATAACACCCGCGAATACACCACTATAGACAGGCACACCCACGCGATCACACTGTTTATTGCACTCGACATATCTGCGCTTGTATTGTTACCAGTAAGTATAAATAATAGTATTATATACTTAAAAGGTAACATATAACAAAAGCGCCCCTTGTGGCTACCCTCTAGTGGCACATGCTGAGCTACATCCTTTTGCCCTAACTCTTATACCAATGAATTATTTTCCTTTTTTTTTCTATTCTTCCTCTGTAACTTCACGCCAAATCCCTTACGGGGTAGGCAGAGAGAACCGAGCGCCACGCGACTCGATCCTTACATACCTCACTCGCTTCTTTAACATTCATTGCTCTTTTCATGCACGCTCGCCGGTTTCTAGGGCTCCTGACATCACCTTCTGATAGAACACGACCAATTTGGTCATGGTAGGTAAGACTTGGCCTTCCTCGGCTCCTTCCACTTTTGCATTGTAGGTATATCTGCTTCGTCATTCTTTCTACATGTTCGAACCAACGGAGCATGCCTCTTCTTACTTTAACACCGACACTCTCTTTCAGACCAACTCTCTTTCTAACATCATCATTGCGAATACGGTCTGCAAGCCTTACGCCACGACTTTTGGTTGGTTTAACAAGTGGTTGTAACGCTCGCATTTCGACCGCGTTTATTCTACTTTCATGCTCTTTCTGCCATACCCAGCTCTCGCTTCCATAAGTTAGCGTTGGGACCAGCACTGCATTGTGTATAGCCAGCTGCGCCTTCTGGCTCAAGTTTTTACTGCCAAGAAGTTTTCCCAACGCTCCATTCACAATATTCCCAGCACTCACTCGCCTTTCCACATCTGCGGTGTACCTTCCATCCCTGCTGAAAGCGCATCCAAGATATACAAACTCATCCACTTGTTCCAACACTTCATCATTTACCGTAATCCTTACATTGGTTCTGGTTTTTTTTATTATTTTTTTTTATTTAATTTATACATAAATCTTTATTTTATTTAGCTATCAATTATTATTAAGTAAACATTTTACAAAAAGGGCAATAGAGATTATTATTATTAACTTTGCTTGCGATTTTGTGTCCGCGACTTTGTCCGCGCGGAATTTAACAAAAAAGTTATTGTTCAGTTATAATTTTATTTATTTTATTTGATTTTAAGTACCTAAATAAGCAGAGTAAAATAGCGAACAGCAAAATAATAATAGATGTGTATTATGTACTTCGTCCGCGCGGAATAGTTATTTTTTCATATTAATAAAAATAAATAAAATTAAAAGTAGCCTAAGTTACTCATTATTCATCAGCTATCTGCCAGTGAAAGTCCCGTCAAAATCGGTTCAGCCGTTTCAGACAGACAGACAAAAATTGTAAAAATATTCGTTTTGGTATATGTACCGTGCATACATTTATATGCATTTAGTAAAAAGCGGTTATTTTAATTTTACAAACAGACACTCCAATTTTATTTATCTGTATAGATTTAACCCGAAGTTATAATAGTAATCTTGTTAGGGAAAAAGTAATGGGAATTATTAATCCATTTCAGACGCATATTAACTAAAAAAATATGAAATGTTGATTAGTAGTTTGTTAAAATTTGATTCATAATGTACAAAGACTGGTTAAAAATAATAAAGCTATGAAATAATGACTTAATGTCATTATTTCATAGGTTTATTAGTTTTAACCAGTCTTTACATTTAATTACCGATATGAAAAAAATCTTGCCACATGTATGTGATCATCACTTGAGACCAGGCCGACCGATTTGGCTGATATTTTTGGTTGTGTTCGTATTTGTTAGGTTTTGTTTTCATGATAGAAAATTCCTGGAAAATTCACAGGGAAAATCTTAAATTGGGGTGGTATGTTCGTATGAAAATCTGAATAAAAGACCAGTTCAGTTTATTAGTTCTGCTATCATTTGTTTTCCAGAAACAATAAATGTTACATTGAATATTGATATAATGAACTCAATTTGAAAAGTTATTTCAGTGGTGAACAGCTCTTGGATGCATTTTAAACGGTATAATTCATCAGTTTCGTGTATTACAAAGATCTAATTGATTTCAGTTTGTTATTATTATTTTTTAAATGTCTACCAGTGAGACGTTCAAATGACGCAATTTAATTTCAAGTAAAAGTTGGTTTGTTTCAGGACCCAGTTTCGACGAAATGACTCACAAACAACGCACAGCCTAAAACTCCACTAGAGATAGAAGCATGTTATAAAATAAAGTTCAGACAAATAAACATACTTAATAGTAAATTATACCCGTGCGAAGTAGAACTGGGTCGCTAGTAATTTTATATAATATCTTAAACGTGCGTTACTGGAGAGTGTACCTACTACTAATATAATCTAACTATTATATGTATATAATCTAATAATAACGTATAAAGTTATTTATATATTTGAACTTCCCATTGCAATTGAAGTTGTTATAATTGCCTCAAAAATCAAAGTCAAAATCTTGTTGAAATTACGCTTCAAGTCCTGTAGAGTCTATATCTATAAAAATCTCGTACAAGGGTGTTTGTGGTCGCACTCGTCTGAATTGGCTTGACCGATTTTTAAGACTTTTTTAATATCTATTTGGTAGGTATGAGCATAGGTCGTAAAGTATATTTCATAAAACAAAAGTAGGAAAATTTATAAGAAATAATGCCGGGTCAGCTAGTATACATATATAGTATAGTAAGTATATTAAACCACTTTTGAGAGGATAACTATATGTCAGTGTTTGTACATGGGCGCGGCAAGTTTACGCTTAATTTGCTCATAAACGCTGAACCTTGATCTAAGCTTATATAAGCTGATTATGTTTCTAACTTAATCAGACCAATAGTTATTTAGTATTAAAAACATTCAAATGTGGAATCTTTGCAATTTGCCCATAGGCAAAAGGCCGCTTCGCCAAAAATTGTCGCCTTTCTCGAAAATCCCTTGCACGAATTGGAGCATCACTCGAGTGTTGCCGAAGTAAAAACATATTCATGCCCTTTATGGATAAACCCATATTGTAGTTTCTGTAGATAGCCTCCGCAGAGCTGGTATCTTAGACCAAAAGGTCCGAGAGAGGAATTCAGGCTAATATATATGGCTTCGTCCACTTTGGTAACTAAACTTACGTAACCAGTTACAAGAGAAGATTTTTCTTTCGCTGTTTGATAACTTTTTGATGGTTATGAACGTGGATGTTCAGAATGTTGACAGACAATGTTCGGTTCTGGCGCTTCGCCGGCCGTTATCGCGGCACGCTCGCTCGGCTCGCGCGCTGTAGGGTCGCAGTTCTACCTAACACTCCTCCTCGCTTCGCTCGTTGTCGTACCTATTATTAAATATTTTCGGACTTCCGATAATAGTACCTACTTAAAAGTTACGTAAAAACACTTTATTATTTCGATGTTCTTTTCTTTTTATAAAAAACTAATATCTCGGGTACAAAAATGGAAATAATTTGATCTACGAAAGTGGAAAAATAATTCTTCTCTCACAACTAGTTACCAAGCAGCGAAAGAAAAGTCTTGTCTTGTAACTGGTTACGTAAATTTAGTTACCAAAGTGGACGAAACGATATATATACCCAGGTAAATGGCTTGCTGTCAGTTTCGAGTCAAAGTCAGCCTCACCTGCACCCTGCAGATTGACAAAGAGACTCTACCAAAAACTGTCGCCAATGAATACACTTATTTATTACGTATATAAATATTTAATCTTTTGTTTATTATATATATAGGTATATATCAATTATTATCGAAATATACGTAATATCCATAATCCATAATATAAGCTACAATTATTTTCAATTGACTGTCTTTATTCAGTCGAGTATGTACTAATTGTTTAATTCAATGTGTAACAATCGCGAAAACGTAAGACAATACTACTTTATTTACCTTTGAGTACTTCTTTTTTTTTTTTTTAACGGGACAGGTCCACCACTCATACCCACCACAGTGTCTCCTGTGTAGCCAGAATTAACAGCGGCGACCACAAAAACGGCAATGAACTGTGAAGTCCATTGCCGTCCCGGGGGTTAAACTACAGCTGCCTTGGAACTCACAACGAATTTAATCAGAAGAAATTTGTAGGAGTAGGAAGTTTTGGAATTGACTTCCCCTCTTGGCAAAGTGAGAGACAGCAATATGACAAATAAGGCATTTAAAACCTCAAGAGATGGCTAGTCAAGTGAAGCTCAACTGCCGTGCACCACGGATTATCAAATATCTAACACTATTGGGACCTAAACTGTGAGTTGTTACCTAACACATCGATTCCAATAATATAGATTGCAGAACCGCCTAAATGCCTGGTAGTTCTCCCTTGTTGCCACCAAATCAGAATAGTATACTACCCCGGATGTGACACGTAAGGAATTTAACATATCGTCCCGCTCCCGACGCCAGAGATCGCACTCCCAGAGAACATGATGTGCTGTTTGCTCGAATTCATGATTTGTCGTAGAATACTCACATAAAGGCGATGACACAAGTCTAAATGAAAAGAGCTTCGCCCTAAAGTTTCCATGCCCTGTTAAAAATTGCGCAACAGGATGATCGACTTCTAACCACTCTTTACTTAATCTGTCTCGCACTGATTGAAAGAACAGATACAAATGGCGTCCTTTAGTAGAAGTTTCCCATCTTTCTTGCCATTCCGACAGTAAAGTTTCAAATACCTCGTCAATTGGTTTGAACAATCTAAGTATTTTGTCAATATCGCGGCGTTTTAGAAAGTCAGGGTGTATGTTTTTAGAGGTGTAGTACATTGAAGCCCGGCGAAGCATTCTCCTTTAAATATATGAATAGGTATACCCCATCTCCTTACTGGCAACATTTTTACCAATTTTCCAATCTATCTAAATATAAAATAGGTAGCTTTTATTCCGCAGGGATACTAGTTTCGTGTGTCAATGTCAATTGAAATTTCGTAACGTCATTTTAGGGCATGCTGCACAACGCGTTCCATACAAATTCATTACTTTGGCATGAAATCATGGAATGCATAGTCTTTGAATAATAAGTAGGTACTTATGATATAACTTACGTTTACTAATGTTAGTTTCAAGTTTCTAATTTAGACTACGTTTACTAATTACTTTAATATTAGGACATTTAGGAAGCAGCCCAATATGTTTATGTAGGGTTTTGTCATTTTTGCATCTGAACGATAGGGTGAGAAAGACGAAAAAACTCAATGTATAGTCCATTCGATTCGGGACTTCAGACTATTTCGCCTCGTATGGCCAAGTATCTGTAGTGAATTTAAAATCTATACATATTTTTGTACCCCCGTATAAATAATTCCTATGTTTCGAGGTTAAATTCCCTTTTAGTAAGCAATGTGTGTAATATTGTGGCAATTTCGGCTGTGCATATTATCAGCACGTCAGAATATGTTTTTCATATGATGATATTCAATGGCCGATACTAAGCTTGAAAAATGAAAAGTCATTGAGAATTGCTGTTGTCAGGCTGTAATTATCAAACTGCATGGCAAGTACGCCTGGGCGCAATTTATGTTGGAGAAATGCAAGCGTTTTAACGAATTGGTGACGCGCAGTGATCTAGATCACTTTGCATCACCAAACCATTGGAAAGGTAGTATAGAAGAAAGCTGTACAGGTAGGATTCCGAAATGGAAGAGGGTGCACGGATAACGATTTTTCACTTAGCAATATAGTGGAGAAGCATCTGTCTCTAGGCTAACTACAATCTACTCATTTGTCTTTACTTAGTGGAGTCGAAAGGTCAGAAATCCTATCTATCCATCGATTGTATATGCCGTGTATGGTACGCAAGTAGGTAAGCTATAGGCAATAAAAGTAAATTATTCACACTATGTTGCATATATATTTAGTATTTCGTAACTTAGATATTTGCATTATTTCATTTCTACTGAGCAAGAGTTTAGTAGACAGCAATCTGTAAACACATAGTGGCAGGTAGGTACGGTTTGCGTCGGCCTTGCACTGACTTTCAGAATCTTCGTAAACACAAAGGTATATTTCGGAAAGGTATGCAAAAATTTAGAGCTAGGCTTGTGCTTTGCTTAAGTGAGGTTTCCTGTGCAAATCTAAGCTTGTTTATGTAACAATTTGTTTCTCAAAATAGTCAAACCACACCCCAATGGGTTAGGATTTAGAAAATTATATGAGGCTCAACCAAGTATATATATGAAAATCATATTCTGACTGATATAATGTCCAGCCCAATAAATGTCGTACTTTGCAATAAATGTAGAGTATTTTTTAACATCGCGCGACCATTTAGTTTTAGAATTTGGTATTCTAAAGTTTTAATTATAATTGAAAGTCTTACAGACAAAGGTCTACGGAAATGATTTAGCATATACATTGATATATTTTTTATTTTGTCACTTCACCTCATTGTAATATCAATTGAAAAAATATCTATACTTGCAAGTTGCTTTGGGCATCTGGCATGTCTTCTTCGCCAATGATCATTTTCTAAATGCTGATAAATTACAAAAAGAAAAAGAATTATGGAAAATTTATAAAACACTATTAGATTTTATTTAAAAATATAAAAAGTGTTAAGGGCTCGCCAGAAATGGAAATAAAGCATCTTATTTTCTCATCTTTTAATCAAATGTTACTATTTTGTACAGAATAAGTCTGCTTTTATGAACTGCATTGATTTTGAACATGGCATTACACGACTTCAAGAAGAATCTTTACCAAAGAATATTTCATTTCACCCAACTATAAAACAATGCATGCTCCGAGCATAGACCTGCTACTCATGACAGGCTCGGTAGCGCAGTAGTGAATGACGCGACGTTGACACCAACGCTCGTGGGTTCAATTCCCACAGAGGACAAACATAGCGTGTGCATGAACATGTCTGTTTATCTTGTTCTGAGCATTTAAAGAAAGGTAGGGCGCATCAAAGCAGCTCGTCTGGGGAAGTACCGCCACCTCACGGAAAACCGCAGCCAAATAACAACTCCCTAGAGGGTTGTTGTGTTCCTTCACGTGAGTGAGGTCACCATTAAGCTCCTAAGGAGTTGCTAGTTTAGTAGCTGAGGTGGCATCGTGCGAGAGACACTTAATGTGTTGCAAGCCTTCATAGGCTACGGTAACCACTTTACATCAGGCGGACCGTATCTATGCTTGTATGCCTCCCGACGTAGTGTAAAAAAAATACCTCACGCTTCAAAATCGGTGAAATTGTTCAGGCTACAGAATAAAACAGACAGACAGGGCTTACATACAAACATGTTTATGCGTAACAAAAATACTACCGAGACCCGGTACATTTTTATATGTATTATGAACGGTTAGCTGCAGTAATGTTAGGATAAAGACAGACCTCTACACTTTTCTAACAAAAGCGAGAGTGAAAAGTGCCCGAGGTCGAATAGTCATCACGGTGGTTACGTAAGTGATGTTAGGTTAATGATAGCTGTGCGTTTAATAATTGTCTTGGTTCTTCACTAATTACAGGTAACATTGCGCCATCTATCATTTTGCTCGTTTTGGCATCATTTCAATTCTGTTGAGGCAAGTATGTGTAATCAAATCTTCTTTATTACACATACTTGCCTCAACAGAACACATACTTGTCTCTCCTAGCGTTAGCCCATCCTTATCCTATCCATAATGATTGGCAGGGGTCCGCTACCTAAGCTTAAGGATTTGGGGAAGATGCTGAATTCGACATAGAACGGCTGCCATTTGATCTCCACAAATCCACAGGAAAAAGTCCTTTCTCAGGTTAGGTCACACGACACTTTGAAGTTCAAGGGTCGTGCGATTTAATGAAATACTCGTATATTAGTTAATTAGTATAATGAAACATATTAGTTAATGAGCGTTCTGCTGATACGAAGCATCATTAGCGTCGCCAACAGCATAACAATTCTCTCATCAAGTAACCACACCAACTAACTGGCCAGTTAACGCCAACTCAAGCGCGCTCCACATAAAGTTGGCAAAAAACACAATTGGAATTTTGATCCCGGTGTGTGAGGATGAATTTCTGCTCGATGCTGAACAGTACAACAGTAGGAGACTTTAGACATCATATTGAACAACTACTATAACCACAACATGTGTACGTTTGGGATTATTTCAAAGTGTCACTCGCACTTTTGTATTGCATTTGCATTTATACTTTCAATCGGAAAAAGGGAATTGGATAAAAAATAATTAGAAATGGAATGTGGATTATATACATCACGCTCTCTGGAAGTGTTGTCTTTGGTGCCGGGAGCGTGACAAAATGTCGAGTTTCTTGCATGTTACACCCGTTGTGGCTGTTCACTTATTTTTAATGTATTTGTTAATTTCATTCATTCAGTTCTATTTGTAATCAGAGAGAATTATCAGCCATTTAAACGAATTTATAATGTACTAGATGACCCGGTGAACTTCTTATCAACTACAATATATTTTATTACAACTTTTGATCCGCGATTTATCAATACTAATCTATCTTCAAACTTCAATTCATTACAAACAATAATAAATACTGTCTGCATTATGTACGGTTCGAATTTGGTTAAGTTATTACATTAAACTTGTCCTGCAATACATGTATTTATTAATACACAAAATACATATATAAAAAAATACGTATTTGTTTTAAAGTTTTCTGATATACTACGTTTTGTTTTTTGGTTTTGTTTTACAGTGCATAAATATATAAAGTTGATGGCACGTAAACACGTGACACGTGACACGCGCTTTATTTTTTAAACTAGCCCTCCTGTAGTACGAGTATATCGAACAAAACAAAAACATAATTATTCAAATCGTACAAGCCTTTTTTGAGTTTTTGTGAGACTGACGAACGGCAATTGATATACAAGACCTAATAACCTACCCCGCGGTGGACTAGCTGTCTTTATAGGTTATTGAGCTCGTCTAATATTATGTGGCCTAACAGATTACCGGGAACGTTTGTAGCTGCCCACAGCAGTTCTAACTGCGGAATCGGAATCGCGATTCATGTCTCGACAAATATCAATATAGGCTTAAGGCACCCTTTTGTACTGAGGTGCCCACCAGATAATCGCGCGGGTATAACAGTCGAAGGCCTACTACATATCTAAAAAAAGAAGATGCAGAGGTGTGTTCTTCGACCTTCTCCTTGACAACGTTTAGGGCAGAAATGTGGTCCATCGTCCCCTGGCCAGGTTAGAAGCAATACTGAACTCTAAGACAGTCTAAGATTCTCCTACCGGATCCGGGTGTCAGTCACCCCTCAAAGAGCTTCATGGTGTGAGACATGATCTTGATAACGCAGTAACTGGCACACACCTGCACCGATTCATTTCCTTTAAAAACTGATGTGATGGTACTCTCTTTTCATGTATGTATGTATATCTTCACGCCTTGCGGGGTAGGCAGAGAGAACCGAGCGCCATAAGACGCGGTCCTTACATACTTCACTCGCTTCTGTGACATTCATAGCTCTTTTCATGCACGCTCGCCGGTTCCTGGGACTCCTGACATCATCTACTGATAAAACACGACCAATTTGGTCATGGTAGGTTAGTCTCGGTCTTCCTCGGCTCCTACATCTTTCCACTTTTGCATTGTATATCTGTTTCATCATTCTTTCGACCCGCATTCTTTCTACATGTCCTAACAAACGGAGCATGCCCTTTCTTATCTTAACACCGACACTCTCTTTCATACCAACTCTTTCTCTCACGTCTTCATTACGAACGCGGTTAGCAAGCGTTATACGACAAATTTTGCGCAATGCTCTCATCTCGACCGCATTTATTCTACTTTCTTGCTCTCTCTGCCATACCCAGCTCTCACTTCCATAAGTTAGCGTTGGAATTCGCATCGCGTTGTGTACAGCAAGCTGTGCCTTCTGGCTTAGATTTTGGCTGCCTAGAAGTTTACTTGGGTAAACTTCTAGGCAGGGTGGGCTCCATTCATTGTTGCTAAAAGCACTTCCAAGAGAATACAATCTCATTCACTTGCTCCAACACTACATCATCAACCATAATCCTAGTGTTCGTTCTGGTTGTCTCTCTTTAAAATGCCATTATCTTGGTTTTCTTCGCATTCAATTGTAAGCCTTTCTTCATGCAATCATCTTTCATTGTTGTAACTAGTGTTTGCAGTTTGGATGGTGATTCTGCTATTAATGCCGCGTCGTCTGCATAAAGTAGGCAGTTGACCTCTGAGTCACCCATTCGCGTTCCCGCATTCATATTTCTTATTCTCTGAAGACAATTGTCCATATACAGGTGAACAGCCGAGCCGACAGCACGCATTCCTGTCTGACACCAATGTTGACATCAAACCAGGGCGACAAGCTGCAGTCCACCCGCACACATGCTGTACAATCCTCATTGCACAGCACGCAGTAGGTCACCGTTAACCCCATATCTGGGCAAAATGTTCCAGAGATTCTTTCGCACAACCCTATCAAATGCTTTCTCAAAGTCCACAAAATTGCAGAAAACCTTCTGGTCCAAAGCCAGATGCTTCTCTACGACGTTGCGGAGTGAAAAAACTTGATCCGTACATCCTCTGTCGCTTCGAAATACACCCTGTGCTTCCCAACGCATTCCATCGGATATCACCCTCATTCTCCTTTTAATGATTTTTCCATACACTTTAGCTGCTAAGCTGATCAAACTGATGGCCCTATAGTTGGCGCAGTCCATACGTGAGCCCTTGCCTTTAGACAAGGGCACGATAACCGCGCATCTCCAATCGCTCGGGACCCTTCCGGTTCTCCAGCATAACTTGCTCAAAAACCAGAAGGCGTCCCTAACGTAGGTACCACCTAGCTTGATCATCTCAGCTGTTTCCACATCGATTCCAGCTGACTTTCCATCTTTCAAACTTCGTATCGACCATTCAATCTCATCCATAGTAATGTCTTCATGGTACGCTGCGTCATGGACATAATCATACATTTCTCCAAAATATTCACTCCACCGTTCTAACACTTCCTGAGTGTTAGCAAGAATGCCACCAGCTTTACGTCTTATCTTGCCCATTCTGAATGCCGACGAACCACTTCGAGACTTCTTTTCCTCTCTCCAGAAGAGTTTGGTATTTGCCTCGAAGTTCTTCGTCAACTTCTCTTCCTCACTCATATGTAGTCTTTCACGCTTCTCTTTTACTAAAGCTTTGGAGTCATTCTTGCATCGACGGTATATTTCTTTCTTCTTTTCTTTCATACCATCACTCTGGTGCGGAGATGAGACGTAATCCAGCCACGCTTTCGTCTTTTTTTTCGCGGAGGATTGAACTTCCGCATCCCACCAGGCATCTCCTCTTAGTGTTCTACGTCTCTTTGCGCAGCCACATGCTTCTTTCGCACTGTCCACCATACTTTCTTTCAGAACTTTCCAACATTCGTCTACATCTGAGTCGGAAAGACTCGCGTTCGCAAGTCTTTCACTGACTAGACGTACATACGTACTCCTCACACTTTCATCTTCCAATTTTTCACTTCTTATTCTTTCATGATCTCCGAAAGGAATGCGCACTCGCCAGTGCCTCCACTTCTTGAAAAGGCCCACAAATCGGCTTATCACCAGATAGTGGTCCGTTTCAAGAGTGGGACCTCTGAAGGCTCTTGTATCCATTGACGATTTTCGGAGACGTCCATTTATCAATATCAAATCAATCATACTTTTCTGTTCATTCCGTCTCCATGTGTAAGTGTGAATATCCTTGTGATGGAAAAGCGTGTTCGACACAAGGAGGTTTCGTTCCATACATACGTCTAAAAGTTACTTACCAGCATCGTTCACTCTCTTATCTCCGTGTGGACCAAGCACAGCCTCATAACTGCTTCGCTTGGTCCCAACCCATCCATTTAGATCACAACAGATAATTATCCGTTTTATCTTAACCCAGAGAAGTCTTGGACCTACTAAATCGTAATCTTTCACACCAGCGGCCAAGCGAGATGAAAATACGACACCTACGCCAGCGCTGGCATGAACGTCCTAGTACAGTCCGGACCACAGGGCCATCATGCCACCGGGCCGATCTTCGGTGTCGCTTCCCTTTCGCTTGGTCTCTGACACACACAAAGTATCTAGGCATCTCACGTTCATTATATCTATCAACTCATTCATCTCATCTTTTAGATGGTTGCAGTTTGGGTCCAGACGATTCTAATTTATTGTACATAGGTAGTAAATGATCTCTCTGGCTATGTCTCTCTTAGTGATATGTTTCGCGGTCGTATATTCATCGTAGTCTTCAGAAGATCTAGGCGCTTGCCACGCTATAAAGATGACTTTCTTTTCAAAATCAGTATCTTCGGCAATTTTTTAGTTTAAGGTAGCAGACCCTGAGTTCCAAAGCCGAAGCTTAGGATGCAATCGGAAAGATGATAATGATGTCTTCACGCCATATTGCTACATACAAATAATTAACATTGGCGTTGGTATATAAAATTATATTCCAAACCTAGGTTAGCATAAAGTACTAATTTAGTTACCATCTGATAGCGCCAGGGCCGGCGCGTACACCGCCACTGACGTGTACAATATCATCTGCATCATGTAGAGGGCGCTCGCGTATACCCGGATTGTTTTGCAGAAACGGATTTCCTGAAATATAATGCTTATGTTATTTAAGTACACAAAACAAAGATATATATAATATATATATATAAGGACTCTCATCTCCAGAGAGGAGCCGCTAGCGCGATATTCTAGAGGTGGCGTTTAAGGAGGTAACGTCGCGAAAGAGATTTAGAAAATTTAAATTTTTAACAAGAATTATAAATATATTTTTGGGGGGTCGATCTCGTCGATCGATCAAGATCTCTGCAATAACGTTGAAAGGAGACGCCTGGTGGGACGCGGAAGTTGAATCCTCCGTTGCAAGAAAGAGGAAAGCGTGGCTGGATTATGTATCATCTTTGCCCCAAGCTAAAAGTATGAGAGAGAAGAAGAAATAAATATGCCGTCGATACAAGAATGAAACCAAAGTTTCAGTGAAAAATTAATTACGAATAAGGAAGAGAGGCTGACGAAAAGCTTCGAGAGAGAGAGTAATGTCAGGATCCCTAGAAACCGGCGAGGGTGCATGAGAAGAGCTATAAATTGAAAGCCGCAGAGGACTGGCATGAAGATTTAATATAGTACACATATTTCCGTAAATATGTAATAATAACATACCGACAGGCTTTGTGTTTTCAAACGAATTATGTATATTTTAACACGTGAAGTGTAAAATTATTTAATAAAGCTGTTGATTAATACACACCAAGTATTCGTAGCAAGATGTGAGTCGTAGTCGCATGAAGACGGGCAAGTACAGTTTGCTGGCAATAGGTACGACGAGGATAAATGCTATGCAAATCATCCAGAACTGTGCCCCTGCCATATACATCTCTGCGGGATTTCCCAATAGCTCAATGGCCGTTATGAAACTGAAAATGATAATATTACTGAATACATGAACATTTTTAACAATTTGCACCTAAAGCAGTGCCGTGCGTGACGTACGAAAGCATTTTTAGTTGCAGGTTATCCATCACGCACATAGATAACAGAAACAACGGGAGATGTGACGAGGGGGCGTGGTTGGTGTCGCCGCAATATGCTCAAAACGAGAACGTTGCCAAGAACAGTTAGTTAGTTGCAATCAAGTTCAATTGAGATACGTTGCTCCTTGTTTTAGCAAAATGCCAAGTTGTGCTGTTGCCTTTTTGCATAAATATAAGTGCAGTGGTTAACTTTAAATCAAATGGAATCACTTATCACCTATAAGTACAAATAATATTACGTTTTATAAGCATAAATACAGAATTAATTTCAAAAATTCTCTGACGCCATTTCTACCAGGGCCTTACCACGATACAAATTATAAATATCAAATTTCTCAGCTTTAAATCATACATTGCTTTTCTACCATTACGCAGTCGCCACCGCTCGTTTACCAACACGCAATGTAAAGCGAGTAATATTATTCGTTCACTGTGTGTGCTGTTTCGAGATACGGCCGCTTGTTTCTGCCGCTTTATAAATGTAGTAGTGCGTGCTTACTTGGGTGTTGTTTAAATAAACATCCAATGACAGCGTCTTAACAAATGTCTGTCGTTGTACTTGTGTGCGTAGAATGTCATCTTTTATTTATTTAAGTGTGTGAGTGTTTTATGGTAGGGTGAAACTCGGCGACAACCGTCCCGATGTAAACTCGCGTGGTATGTCACATCTCCCGTTGTTTCTGTTATCTATGGTCACGCACGTCCAAAGAGAATAAATGCGATCCGTTTAACACGAAAATCATCCAACATTCGAACAGTCCAATACGCAAAATCGTCATTATAAATTAAATACACATTGTATACAGCTTAAACCGATGTAGTTGTAGATAATTGAAATTGGTAGAGAATAGTCCTTATATGCCACAGAGAATCACTCGAACTGATTTATAGGAACGGCTCGAAGTAGTAGGAATGGTCTAGTTTAGGGTAAAGCTCTCGTATCCAGCGTTATAGTAATAACAGTATTTTGTGAAAAAAAAAACACATTACAGTAACTTTACTCACGGGTTCATTTGTGGAAATACACATGTACAATAATCATTATTACATATTATAAAACAAAGTCCCACGCCGTGTCTGTCTGTCTGTCTGTTAGCGATAAACTCAAATACTACTGAACGGGTTTCTTTTACCGTACACAAGAAGCTCGCACGTTGCCGCCACAGCTGCAAATCCGGCTCTTTGTCAAGACTTTTCTAATGACCTTACTCTCGCTCAACTGTACTCTAGGAAGTCATTATCTGACTGCGGTTTTCTGTAAAGTCAATTTAGATACAACAATTTAGATACTTCCCCAATCAGGTCTGCGCCTGGCCAAATGATGTTCCGCACTGCCAGATCCTCGTTTGCTAGTCGGTGGGGTCTGCTTTGGTTCTAAAGATGGTGGCGCGCCACGTACACACAAAACACCTTACTGTCTAATATTGCGTTTTCTGAAATCTTACCTTGCAGCCAGACTTAAAGCCATCGGGAGTGTACCCATAGAGGATCCACCAAGGAGGAAATCATCGCCAGTCGTTTGTTTTTCTCCAAAATATCCGTAAAATACTCCAATAGTGCAGGACACTATCAACATAGCCGCCAATACGCTGTAGTCCTCCCAACCGAAAAGGTCACTTGTGATACTATCGTTCTTATGCTCTGGTGGTACATCTGTTTTAGTCTCATTATATTTTTCAGTATTCGGTGCCGCTGTCACATTAAATAGCGGACTTAAATTCCATGCCAATATTAGGTATAGTAAAATTACCTGAAATTATAAAGTTCGTGAGGATATAATATTAAATATTCCCTAAATTCATTCATACTCTGTACCTATTTTATAACACTAAGGAGGAAACGGGCGTACAGTCCATCTGATGATAAGCAGCTACCGTGCACTATGAACGGTTTTTCTATATACTACGTCTGAAGGCATACAAGCATACGGCCCACTTGATGTAAAGCGGGTACCGTAGCCTAATAACGCTTGCGATATATTAAGTGTCACTCACGCGATGCCTCCTCTGCTGCTTACACAGCAACTCCTTGGGAGCTTACTGGTGACCTCACTCACACGCATGAACACAACAACCCTCTAGGGAATTGTTATTTGGCTGCGTGTTTCTGTGAGGTAAAGGTTATTCCCCAAACGGGCTGCTTTGATGCGCCCTAGGTCTCTTAGAACATCCAGACCAAGACAAACAGACATGTTCATGCACACAAATGTTAGCCTTGTATGGGAATGAAACCCACGGCGTTGGTGTCAAAGTCGCGTCATTCACGATTGAGCCACCGAGCTCGTCACACGGTTACAACGAAATGAATTTACTCGTGTCAATATCAATATTAGATATACCTTAGTAAAATTACCTGAAATTTTAAAGTTCGTAAGGACATAAAACTAAATATTTCCTAAATTCATTCATACTCTGTACCTATTTCATGACACTAAGGAGGAAAACGGGCGTACGGTCTTTCCACCATAGGATAAGCAGTTACCGTGCATCGTGCGAATGCTTACAACGGGAAAGGGATATTGCTCACGTGTTGACAATCCTATGTTCATCGCCGTTTATAGCCTATCGGAAGCGCACGCGTGTGCATACTTCCTTGGCATCCACAACTCTTGATTTAGGTAATGGTCCTGATAATCATACCAGGAAGAACTTAGTTGTAGTTACGTTAGTGACGGCACCCTGTGGATTCGCAGGTTGTGATAACCCTTTCACATCAGGCCGGCTTGCTTGTTGGCAAGGCAAAATGACAGGCGAATTTCCTGTCAGTTCAGTGCGTATTGATAATTGTCATAATGAACAACTTAGGTATATTTTTAGATACCAATGTACGTAGTTCTATGCATGTTTATTGGTCATTCTTAGAAAGTACGTGTCAATTAGGCACATTGTAGAATATGCGTAAGGCAATGCGAGGTGCTACTTATATTGACTTCAATGGTTAACGAATTATATAACGCAATGTTTGCTGTGCTGATCAAAATAAACATCAAAAAATTATGTCACGTTCATGTATTGAATGTTCGATACCTGTTTGATGTACAAACACAACATTAACAATGCAGTAACATACACAAGGGTTTGCAGTAATTTTTACCGTGAATTAGTATAAACGTTTCGGAGCTCATTCCACAAACGTTGCGTCATGAAAATATGGTTTTCATGACATAATCTTTTTGGAATGGCTTCCTATTTTTGAAAGCTACGTGGTAGTAACGTTTAAGTACTTGTAAAAAATTTTGTTTGACTTATCACATGACGTCCTAGTTCGTGTCACGTGAGTCATTAAAAGGTAATGTAAAACCCTAGGAAACGGCGAGCGTGTATGAAAAGAGCTATGCATGTTAAATAAAATAAAATCGGCCAAGTGCATGTCGGGCCATGCACAGTGTAGGGTCTCGTATTTGCTTCGCTTTATTTTTTTGCGAAAAAATTAGATAGTTTCCTAAAATAAGGGAGGAAATTCCACTACTTGGCGTTCAAATTTGAAACTAGGAAGCAAAACGCTTAGTGCATATAATAATTGCAATGTCATATTCTATGACATTTGTACGTTTTCATAAAAGAAAATACATTTTATAAGCTCGTCGACTATTACTCGTTAACCTGTAAAGCTTGCACTTTGCCGTGATTGTTTTTCTTTTAAATTCACTATATGGACTACCACCATGACTTTTTTTTTACATTTCCAAATACAACAGTTTCGTAGCGGAGGGCTTGAGTCTAACAAAAAATTAACACATGATCTTCCCACACCCTCAATGTGTTTAAAACTAGTTATATAAATAGATAATTTTGTTGGCCTTAAAACGTTTATAATCATATACAACATTTATCTTTCTAACTCTAA